>VXAX01006461.1:396631-416705 GCA_013399835.1 Leptocoma aspasia
TATATATAAAGCACTCATTGGTGAGATTTGTGGTGTCAGAAAAGTACAGTTTTCTTTTCCTAGAAAGAAGGGACTGATCACCAGAGGGGAGAGGAGTGGTGAGCTGTAGGTGACTCTGGAGGTATTGGGAGGTTGCAACTGAAATATATATCACTGATACTGTGGCATCCCAGGGAAGATGAAATCTAGATCCAATGACTGGAACACCATTGCTTTAAGCCAGTAAGCCACCATGCCTGGTCCACCTTGAAACGTGAAGGGAGAACATATCTGCTCCAGCCACAGAAAATCTCTGGAAGCAATTGATTCCTTGTACTCTTAGCACAGTTTTTGCCATAAAATAGCAACCCTTAAATAGTTACTTAAAATTTTGAAAAGCACTCACTGCCATTATTTTGCTCTGAAATATGTCTGGCTTTGACTAAACAAAAGAAAGCTTCCATTGGCCTTTTTTCTTTTTTTTTTTTCTTTTCACTCCAAGCCTAGAAACTTAAATTTTCAATACTTTCTGCTGTTGCCATATCTGATGAGTATCACCTGCCTTAGCATTCACCACACTGTCAGCAGTTGTTAACCCCCCTTGGCAGATTTTTGTTTGTTAACTTAGCTTGTCATTGCCAGCCTTGAGGTTATGCACACACAGATGGCTTATAGGCCTCGGTTTTCCTTTGTGTTTATTGTAATTGGAGCTAAAGAAGAAACTTGTAGCAAGCAATTTATTTTACGAATTTCATTTTTTCCCATTCCTTCTCACTGTCTATCCACTGATCTTGAATCTAGTCTTCATTTCAATTTAACTGAATAAATCTAGGAAAAAAATTGCCCAACAATTAGATTGTAAACAAGTCACTGACACCCTTTGCTTTGCCAGATTCGAGTTGTTAGAGAAGTAGTCTGTTCAAATATTCCACTGCTACTTGTTTCTTAGGTTAACTTTACGACTGAGTGCCTGGAATTGTGTGTAAATGCTGGCATTAGTAGATGCAAAATTTTGCTTNTTTTATCCTGCATATCCAAGCACATCCTCACCTTGTTGCTGTAGATTTAGAGACCATTATCATGCATGGTTATATACCTGCTAAATTGACTTTAGTCTTTCAATGTGATCTAAATTGTGTTTAATCTGCTCCCTTAATACAAATGGTGCTCTGAGAGGTGAGCACTTCACAAGCTGAGGAACTTTAATTTGATGCCTTTTGTAGAGCTCAAATCTTCAAATACATCTTTATATGGATAAAGGATCTGTACTTTCTGCATCAATATTGTCAATGTATGTGTAACCTTTAGAGCAATCTCCCTGCAAAATTATTATTTTCCCCACAGGAGAGACAAATCACTCATTTAATTATGCATTTTCCTGCTCAGAATTATCTTAAGCTGTGGCTACATGACACAGCAGTTTTGCCACATCTGGCATACTCACTGGTGGGGTTTTCTGGGGACAAAGTTTTTCCACAACTTTTTTTCCTTTGGGGTATTCCTGCTGTGACAGATTTGAGAATATCGTTTCCAGGTTTTCCAGTTGTAATCTATTTTCCTTTTAACATTAAGGGGGTAATATTCTTTCTTCATTATTATTTCTGTCCACTTTTGTCATTTTTAGGTTTTGATGAAACATCAAAATGTCCATGTGTAACACCTAAAAACCACATGCTCAACACAAAATACCCAGACCAAAAAAACCCCTGGAGAATACAGGGATAAAAGCTAACTTTGAATCAAGTTATCTTTTGCTCTGCAACTCAACAAGACTGCATTAATTGTTTTCAATCCCCTGCTTTTGTGTATTTTATTGTTTGTACGACAGCTGTACAAAGAGCTCTTAACCAACAAGAATCTACTGCATACATATGTACCAGGAGGGAGTCTTTTGTTTGAGTAATTTCCAATAGAAGGGAAAAAGAAAAAAAAGATTAAAAACACTAACATGGAAAATTAACCCTAGTTAAAAAAAAAAAATCATGCGCTATCTCCAGCCTTTTCCACTCTAAAACTTATATATATATATATANGAAATCTAGATCCAATGACTGGAACACCATTGCTTTAAGCCAGTAAGCCACCATGCCTGGTCCACCTTGAAACGTGAAGGGAGAACATATCTGCTCCAGCCACAGAAAATCTCTGGAAGCAATTGATTCCTTGTACTCTTAGCACAGTTTTTGCCATAAAATAGCAACCCTTAAATAGTTACTTAAAATTTTGAAAAGCACTCACTGCCATTATTTTGCTCTGAAATATGTCTGGCTTTGACTAAACAAAAGAAAGCTTCCATTGGCCTTTTTTCTTTTTTTTTTTTCTTTTCACTCCAAGCCTAGAAACTTAAATTTTCAATACTTTCTGCTGTTGCCATATCTGATGAGTATCACCTGCCTTAGCATTCACCACACTGTCAGCAGTTGTTAACCCCCCTTGGCAGATTTTTGTTTGTTAACTTAGCTTGTCATTGCCAGCCTTGAGGTTATGCACACACAGATGGCTTATAGGCCTCGGTTTTCCTTTGTGTTTATTGTAATTGGAGCTAAAGAAGAAACTTGTAGCAAGCAATTTATTTTACGAATTTCATTTTTTCCCATTCCTTCTCACTGTCTATCCACTGATCTTGAATCTAGTCTTCATTTCAATTTAACTGAATAAATCTAGGAAAAAAATTGCCCAACAATTAGATTGTAAACAAGTCACTGACACCCTTTGCTTTGCCAGATTCGAGTTGTTAGAGAAGTAGTCTGTTCAAATATTCCACTGCTACTTGTTTCTTAGGTTAACTTTACGACTGAGTGCCTGGAATTGTGTGTAAATGCTGGCATTAGTAGATGCAAAATTTTGCTTTTGTCATAATTTTTCTACATGTACTTAAGTTCTCTTAGCCTTTATTCTTTCCCTACAAAAATCTTCCTATTTCCAAAGTTTTACTCATCAGTGTACCTTTACAAGTATAAGAAATATGAAAAAAGGAGCACATCATGGCTTTATAAAAAAATGTCTAATATGCATAGCATATATTACTTAATTTATTACTCTGAATGGGCTCCATGGCTTTCAAAAGAGCATGAAGCAAATGCAGTTTCTTTTTGAAACTATCACTTTTGTCTATGTCTGCCTTGGTTTTGCAGCATAATTCCTTTTCTGATACCAAGATCATCTTAAATCTGACCTGAGTTTTAGGGTAGGCATGACTCACAGCAATTCATGCACAAAAAGTCACTTGCACTGTTGGCTGAGCCTACACTTCCTTTTTTTATTATTAGCAAATTATTTTGCACAAAGAAATGAAAGATACAAGCCAGTGAGGGGAAAAAAAAAAAACCACCACATTAAAAAATACCAAAACCAACAAGCAAAGAAACAAACATACACTACCACAGAAAGCCCACACACAGCTTTATTTGCTCCAGCAATACCAAAATGGTTGTCAGAGGACTTCCAGAGTGGAAGAAACACAACTTTATTGAGTAGGAATCCATTTCAGAGAAAAGAAAAAGTAACCACCTTCTTTGGCCTTGAAGATCCCAGCAGAGTGCACCGTGGGAGGGAAGCGAGTCACTGCAAGTAGCTCTTCATAGAAGGCTTACTTTCAGTGGTAAAAAACTGTGTCTTATCCATGTGCAGCTGCCAGTAATGGCTCTCGTAATGTGTTAGAACAGCAGCTCTGTCTCAGAGCTACAAAGTCCTGTTAGTGTTTTCTTTCCACCTCCTAACCTATCAATGCACGTGTAGCATAATTAGTAGCCTTGACCCAATAAAGCTCAGTAAACATTTTGTGATTGATCATATATCTATCTACATCTATATATATGTGTGTGTGTGTGTGTGTGTGTGTGTGTATACGTATTTGTGTGTGCAAGTATGCTGGGACTTATTTTAAAAAAAACCTTTTCTCTTTTTTTCTCCACCTCTATTCAGAATGTGCTCTGGACCCCCCACATGGGTGCACATGCCCCTCAGAGTACTAAAGAAATACACAAAGGGTTTTGAAATAAAAGTAAGCTTTTCCTCCTTTCTCCTGAAGCCACTGCCACTACAGTCTGGAAGCCTTTCCTTCCTGGAAGTCTCTCTTTCTTTCACTTTTCCATTGAAGCATTTTTTCACTGAAGCTCTCTAGTTTTTTGTGTGTGTTCTCGTGCTAGAGGCTGCTGATGGCAAGTAGCCAGGATCTCTAGGCTATCACAGGTCATCCTGAGATCAGCCAACATGCTAATGACCCTTTGTTTAAGACAGATGTCAAAAGAAATTAAATTGTTTAGTGGCTTAAACAGTAGGAAATACCAGAAAATACAGTCAGACCTCTGGAACTACAGAGAAGGGAGCAAACAACAGGCTGAATGGATATTTTACTCCTACTGTGTTCTACTCCAGTGCTCCAGTCCTTTCCATTTCATTAAATCACCTGCTAACTGACACCCACTGCCACAAAATTCTGTAGGACTAATATGACATTTTGTGTCTCTTCTCAAAATGACAGAGACAGAAAGAGGCATGTGCATTTCACCATGGGCAGAGGCCACAGGCTCTATCTCCTTTATAGTCTTGCTATGTATACCAGTCTCTGACCCCGGTGCACCAGAATCTGGCCCCAGTTTTAACATAAACAGGATTTGCCACTGAAAACATGATTGCCTTTTCCTCAAAGCTTATGACATTATTTTGTATACATCTCATAAGCCCAGAGATGCATAAACTGACTATTATATCTGCCCACAAATTCTAACTGTTTCTAACTAGTTTTTTCACAGTAATGAAATAACATATAATCTCAGGAAAAAAAAAAAAGGCAAGGTTATCTTAAACATTTTTAGGCAATAGAATATCAGTGGATATTTAGAACCATATTTCTCACATGTGCAAGAAGGCATCTCTTCACTGTAGCCCTGCTCTGACAGCCAAAACTGGCCATTAGCTCTGCATAAAGTAATTTGGGTTCTAAGTAATCATTATATTAATTATCTTATATTCACCCAGATGACATCAGCCTTCAAAACAAACTTCTGCTTGTAGCTCCAACCAAAGTCTGAACATAGCAGCAGATGTCGATGCATATTAATACACAAACAGGTGATGCAGCCACTAATTCTGGAAGCCATTTCCAGACACATGGAGGACAAAGAGGTGCTCAGGAGCAGTCATCATGGATTTATGCACATGTCCAACCTGACAGCCTTCTACAGTGATGTTACTAGCGCGGCTGGTTAGAGAAAAGCAATGAAAGTTATTTATCTTGACTTCAGTAAGACTTTTGATGATGTCTCCTGTAACACACTCGTAGAAGAGTGGATGCAATACAGGTAGGGTAGGTAGACAGTGATGTGGGTCAAAACTTGACTTACCAGCCAGGTTAAGCAGGTTGTGAACAATGGCACAAAGTCTGGTCAAGGGGTTAGTGAGTAATGGGTCAGCTGTGGATCAAATTGTGCTAAACTTCTTCATTAAGGACATAAATGCACTAAGGATCATGATCCTTCATTAAGGATCAAGCATGCACTCAGCCAGTCTGCAGACAATGTGGTACTGGGAGGAGTGGGTGATACATCAGACTTGGTCACCTGTTTGCCATTTCTCCCCAGGCTGGAGAAATGGCAAACAGGAACCTCATAGAGTTCAACAAAGGAAAATGCCAAATCCTAGATCAATAAACCCAGGCATCAGTATATGATGGTGAACAACAGGCTGGAAACAGCTCTCCAGAGAAGGAATGGGCATCCTGGTTGTCAAGTTGAATGTGTCATCAATACTGCTTGCAGCAAAGGCAGACAATAACATACTGAGCTGCATGAAGCAGAGCACTGCCAACTGGTCAAGGAAGGTGGTCCTTTCCCTCCATCCAGTTCTATTGAGGTCACACTTGAAATTCTGGACCTATTTCTGGGCTCCCCAGTGTAAGAGAAACATGGACAGACTCGAAAGAGTGCAACAGAGCACCAGAAGGTGAGTAAGGGACTGCATAGAGCACCTCTGATAAAAGGAGAGGCTGAGAGAACTGGGAGGACAAAGCCAGGTTCTTCTCAGTGTCCAATTACAGGTCAAGAGACAAAATAGGAAAAAAATAAAACACAGGGGGTTCCAGCTGAACATCAGGAAAAACCTTTCTGCTGTGAGCATGACCAAGCACTGTAACAGACTTCCCAGTGAGGTTGTGGAGTGTCCATCTATGAAGACAGTCAAAACTTGACCCATCCTGGGCTATCTGTTGTATCACTTGAGCAGGAGGGCCGAACTTTGTGACCTCCAGAGGTATCTTTCTAACCTCACTTGTTGTGTGATTTTATGATTCAGTAATGCTGGTCATCAAAGAAAGGAGATATTGCAGAAAAATTGGAGCTCTTTGTGCACCTTTTCCTAATGTCCCACACAGCTTTCTGAAACCTGTAAGCTTTTGAGAGCATGGTTTTAAGGCATTAATAAAAGGACTGCATTTTTACTTCAGATTCATTCTTGACCTGGTCAGTTCCTAAACTGATGAGTGGCGCAAGGAATCCCTGTGAATGGCAGACAAGCCTTGCAGTGAAATTTCCCCTGCTCCCTGCCAGTCCCTGAATTCAGACACTGAAAACAATCACATCAGCAAAAAAAAAACTCACTCTGGCCAGTGCTACCTTGGCTGCAGTAGAATCTCCATTATGGGTGCTAATATAGGATTTCTCACATCTCCCCTTGACAACCAAGAGGGAAAACAGTCAACACTTTTCCTTGGAGATGTGTATCTCCAAACTGTGGAAGCCCAGAGGAAGAAAGTAAAAGCATCTCCTCCCACATACAGGATGGGGTAGGTAAGTAGGTAGGTAGAACCACAGTCTGCCCTCCAAGTGCTAAAGCTATTTTGTGGGTCAAACCAGACACCTACTGTACTGTGCCTGGCGATTTTGGAAGGCTTATTGTCAGCAAACTCTTGCCAGATTATTTTATGCAGCATCCTTGCCCAGGTTCTTACTTATCTTGCACATTTTAATTAAATCATTTCACTTTCGTATCAGCACTAATTCTGAAAGAGGACTCAACCAGTATTTGTTTATAAAAAGCTTGTTATAAGCAAAGCACTCATTAGGCTTTGCCTGATAATCTCCACTGTTCATTATCACAGGGCAATTGCTATTGCTGTATCATTAAGCTTTAAATACTTCACTCTCTTTATCTTCGTTAGTGATACATGCTTTAAATTATCACAAACGTGACACATTTTGTCCCCCTTAGCTGACACAAATGCCATTTCAGAGACTTCTGCTATAATAGTAAATATTCTCCAAAAAGCCTCTCTGAAGATCATTTCTTTCTTTCAAAAGCCTTTTCTCCACATACTCATTAGCTGATTGAACTCAAACATAAACCACGTCTGTTCTCCAATGGGAAGCCACAAATCTCTGCTGTCAATGAGAATCATATACTTTCTTAACAAACCACTTACGCTTATTGATTTAAGGAATCCTCTTTATTTTGAAAACAGTCTCTGTAATATACATTACTAGTCATTTTGGAAAAGAAATGGAACAAACTGATTCGTTCCACCTCCACACAGTATATCCCTATTTAGAAAACGACACGCTTCATAAAACCTTTTCCAAGTGGGAAGTCCTCAACAAAATGAAAAATAAACGTGCTTAAAAGACACTATTGAACTGTGATTTTTCTTGGAAAGCTTCTATGTTTCTTTTATTGTACTGGAACAGGAGTGAGTTTATCTGAATGACACAGATAGGTGTAAAAATTGTTTAGGAGGCTGCTCTGGCATCTAAGTTCAAATAAGCAATGAGTGATTCAGAATGGCTGCCATCCATGGCTGCCGGAACTTGGATCCTGACACAGCCAGTGCACAAAGAGTTAGGATACCTGAACATTATGCTTCCACCTGAATACAGTCCCTATTTCTCTCTTTTTTGTATAACACCCCTCCAGGCAGAGTAACTGCAAATCACAGTCTCCATATCATCACTGTGTGTATGTAGCTTAGCAGAGAGCATTAGAGAAATTTCCATAAAAAACATGGGTGAAAAGTAAGGCAAAGTAGAATAACTCAAACTTTAGCTTCCTCAACAGATCACATATTTTACATTCAACAAAATCTTTAGGTAAAAATAGGAATGCTCACTGGCATGAGGCCTAGAAATGCCTAATCATGCCTTATCTGTTCTCACCTTATTCAACCTTGTCATATCTCAGTATGCCCCTTTTCTACCTCAACAGGCAGTCCACTGCACCCTTGTCTTTGCTGCATTGCTTTTCTTTCGCCATGATTAGGAACTTGAAGGCAAAAGTACACACAGTTCAACGAGCTAACAATAACTACTAGTTAATAGAATCCCGTCAGGAGAGATCAGTCAGATATTTGCCACCCCTGCCACAAGTTACCAGGTGAGTCTCTTCAAGCTGCTTGGTAGCATGGGGAAGCATAAGACCCTATAGCCCTGCAGAACAGGCAGACCCTCAATCCTGCTGATGTAATCTTCCACCTCACTACATTTCCTCTCAGAGTTTTAGACCTTTCAGGTCAGTATTCTTCTGAGTCCTTGACTTACAACTACTAGCACAAAAATTTCACTTCTCTCTGGTTTTGTCTTTCATATTTTGAGTGGCTTTATTGTATGCATTTTTTCACAGCACAACATTTTTTTCTCTGTAAATCTGAGCCAAGGTCACACAGCTGTGCTTCGTAAACCCAAGCCCTGGAGCACAAACAGCTGAACCTGTGGGCTACTCCACGGGGTTACAAGCTTATACTTTTGCTTGCTTGTTTGCTGAACCAAATGCATAGCTGGAGCAAGTTGAAGATTGTTTGTTCCATACAGACATCAACACAGCCTCCACACTAACCAGGAGCTGATTATCCAGGGAAGAAAACAAGCAAATCAAAAAACCAAAACAAGGAAAGAAGGGCACTGCTCAGCAAATTTAGCTAATAGGCATCACGGAGTTATACTGGAAGGCTCATAAAAAATAAAGACAGATACACAATCAATGGTATGACTCAGTAATTGCTTTATGCATGTGAACAATGTTTTCAAAAGTCGAAAACAATGTCTGCAACAGAGATGTTAGCAAGACGCAATGCTAAATTCCTCATATTCATTAGTGAATGTCACAGTGCTGGGTAATGAATTATTCTTGACACTGCTAAAGTCTTCTGTTGTCTGAAACCTTTTATCTTTGGCAGTCTAAAGTAAATGGCAGAATGGAAACGTGTGCTTCTCAAATGTATCCTGGCATCATTTTGCAGGACAGAAATTGGCATTTTGTTGACAATTTTCATAGAGCATTTCATACTGCATTGTCAATACTCCATCTAGTGAAATGTCCTGCATCCGAAAGTGACCTAAGCTGAAAGGAAGTTAATAAATAAACATAATGCATCTTGCTGATTTTGTTCCCGGATGACACAATCCCTACGCTAAAGAGATAACCCTTGATTTTGTAGTAAAGGATAAAGTAAACAGGTGCAGCAGATAGGCATTTACAGTATAAGAGGTTCTCAAACTGCCATCTGTGTACAAATGGCCATGTGGCTTTGAACTTCTGTCTTATTTTTTCAGCTGCTCAAGCTCTTTAAGAGACAATTAAAAATAAATTTTCTAGCATTCAACAAAAAAGCATGTTTTCCTAAAATTGCATTTACACTTGCAAAACAATTACTTGCAAGCTAAAACACAAAGTGGGAAAGGAGTGGGTTTTGGATCTATGAGTGAAACATGTGTTTCACGAGACAATCTTAGCATGATTTCATTTACCTCTGATTGCTGCTATGAGCTCATTTCTTCACAGCTTCCTGTAAATAAAGCTGCAAATAATTCTATTCTTTAATATGTTGTCTCATGTGGGTACCTATACTCTGCCACAGTGCATGCTACTCCAGTCACTTTTACAATCCATCTGCATAGATTTCTAATGGCAAGATCACAAAAGCAACATTCATGATGATGAGGTGCCACATGCACGTTCTCTTGTTGTTTGCTGCTGCTTCATGTGAAGAGCTCATTTATATGAAATCCTAGTCTACCTCCCTTACTCCCAGTGAGTAGAGGAGTAGTTATTCCATTGATTCCACAGGACTAGCTCATACAAACCTTTGTGTTTGAATATGTATGACTCAGTGTGATTTAGTGGCAGAAACTGGCATGAGGAAGAAGTCAGCTGTGACTAGGAAAGGCTAGAAAACATAACTCAAATAATAGATACAGAAAGGAAAAAGAAGACAAAATGGCAAAATCCTGAGGGAAGCATTTCATCTTCCTATATCCATTCACAAGTAAGTAATTAATTTAATGTGTCAAATTTGTATGGAAAGTCTCCTGGAGTGGTTTTCACTTAAACAGTTTCAGCTGAAATAGGCAAACATTTGTTTTCTGCTTGATTTTCGTTACCACTTTTTTTTTCAACTTACCAAAAATATGTTCATGCCATTGCTAACCATTTGTTTTAATGAATTCTGTTTGAGTATGTGTAGCATTAAGTGAAAAAGTGCGTGAAGTACATTATCTTTCTGACTCGTCATTCCTTAGCAATATAACTATGTAAAAATACTTCAGCTTTCAGAAAACCAGCTCTGAGTAAACTCTCCTTTATAAAGAAACTTTAATTCTTCTGCAGATGCCTCCCTTAGATTTTCTTTTGATATTGATATTTATTGAATTCTTATCCTGTCTCTCTATTCTTTTGCAGGTAAAAGTGTTAAGGTCATAAATACATCTAGATGCGTACGTACCTATCTAAGCACACATTTGGGAACTGCTAGTATTTTGGCTTCATTTGTGTTTCATAAAGTTTTTTATGGGAAATGCTATGATAACTTACTTTCTTGCAATTTTTCAATCAGGATTGAAATCCTTATTATGTATTTCCCAGCTCAGTTTGAAAAGGGATTTAATGCTGTTTAAAGGTGATGTAAGCACACCACTCTCCTATATCCCAATCGATGTCAGTGGAAAAACTTATTTCTATTGACTTGGTGGGCTTTGAATTAGATGTCTACCAAAAAACCCCCAATAAATCAGCAATTGTGACTTAAGAATATGTCTGATACCACCAGCAGGGTAATCTTCACAGTTCAAGACCTTATGCTGTGTATTATATATTCAGCTGTATGTGCCAGAAGTTACTCAGTTAGTTATGCACCTAAAAACCTCTGTGGTCACAGTTGCCTCCATTAAGCTCAATATAAGATGTAGGTAGTGATCCCTTTCACAGAGGAGATATTTTTACAGAAATGCTTAGTTTGCATATGAAATAAAGGTGTACTTTGACCTGTACATTGTTTCAACCAATACAGAATAAGATGAAGTTTGATGTTGTGAGCAGTGATATAGGTCATGATCATGTATTAAATTGTGGTGTCCTGAAGCCCAGTGTGGAATTACGATGGCTGTCAATTAGCTGCCTTTTGAATTGTCCTTCATCATGTGCAAATACAAAAGGTCCTACACTGCTGTCTTCTTCACATTACAGGATTCAAGCTCATGCTGCATGGACACATTCATGACAATCTGTCACGGAGAAAAAGCCTTAGAAAACTTAATGAATAAAAAGAATGTTTTCTTTTTCTCTGTATTATATTTTATTACTAATTTTGTAATAAAATAATGTTAAAGCTGTATGAAACTCAAACCAGAACACATATAAATACATGCCAAGCCACTAGAAGAAAGCCCTCTATGCCAGCAGAAATAAGAGTAAACAGGGACAGGTGACAAAAACATACAACCGTTTCTGCAGCACTTTTCGATTTTCAGCGTTTTTATAGTTATTACTGAGCTATCCTTCTTGGCACTGTAAGGTGTTAATGGCTGCTAGCAAGCCTGTCTTTGAACTGCAGACAATCACAGACATCATTAAAGCTATTGAGAGTGCTAGGCATTTAGGCTAAGTGTAAGAAACCACTCATGTACTAAAAGTGCTGAAACAGTAGATGTGACTGTCCAGAGCCAGACAGAAACCTGTGATTGAGCTAACTCAGGGAAAATGAGAAAGCCTCCTTTCTCCCATAATTTTAAATCCAAAGTCTGACCAGCTGCTTCCCTCAAGCTTTGAGCAGCACAACCATAAAAGGAATGTTAGGAGACACTGAGATAAACATCTCAAAGCACAGCCACTAATGGAAGCAGAAGATGAGCTTCTGGGAGAACAGGCCTCTCCAGGAAACATGGGCAAAAAAAACCATCTTACATCACCTTGAAAAAAGTTGGAGGTTGAACTTGAAAAAAGGCATTAAGTCTTCCAATAAATCCCTTTTCTAGCACATCAGAACAGGAAGGTTGCTGGAGAGCCTGTGCCTACATCTATTTCAATCAATGAGACTGAGAGCAGAGAACAAGGTCAAACACTGGACTACTGTAGTCTCTACTCTTTAATTACCTGTTCATTCTTTGACTCTGTTTATATTTTCTCCAAACTTCTATCTCTAGGACTAGTGTTCCCTAGGACCCCAAACAAGTTGGATGTAAGGCACAACTTAGTTGGATGGTACAACTTGGCCTTGGATCATGGAATTCACCTGCTAAGTTTCCTTTCCTTAACAAAAGGCAGAGTCCAGAGTGTCAACAGAATCAAGGAGTGCACAATGAAGAAAAGTCCAGAGCAAAAAAACAGTTAAGGAATTTTCTGTATCTACATTGCAGTGTAAAGGAATCTGAGGAAGTCTGCATTTCATACCACTTTATATTCAGAAGTTCTGTCTTATATCAAGCAATTTGCTGATTGTATTAACAAAAGAAGTTATGAATCAAATGGATCAATTGAATAGTCACATATCATCAGTTCTAAAGGAACTCAAGTTGAAATACCTTGAACAACTTACCACTGCATGACAATTCTCATTTAAAGCTGCCTTGTTATCAGAAGTCTTAGGAAGCAGCTAATATGGCATCAGTCTTAAGAAGTAACAGGGAAAACCTGAAAACTACAGACCAATAAAAGATATAGCATATTCACTGAGTACATATGAGTACAGAGCAATTAGGCTGGTTTATGGGTACACATGACATGCCAAGAAACAGAAGAGTCTCTTTTATAAAGAGACTTTTATGCCACTTGTAATGATGATAAAATCCACAGGAATCTGCTGAGGGTGTCCTAAAGCAAGTAGGAAACAATTTAGCTCAAATCCCAAAAGACATGTGTCAGAGTCCTTTGCCAAAGGTTGCTTAGGAGCTCAGACTTGCATAGCATAGCAGGGAAGGTCCTCACCTATATAAACAACTGGTAGAAAGGAAGAAAACAATATGGGAGTAAATAGTCAGCTTTCCCAGTAAGAAGGAGCCATGAGTTGTTTCCCACAGGAATTTGCACAGGTGCCTGGACTGTTTAAAATATTCATAAACAATGTGGAAAAAAGGATGAAAGGACTAAGATCACTCACTATATTAGGTATTCTAGATTTACTGTGGAGAATAACAGAAGTTCTGCATGGATGTTATAATACTCTTAAATAAAACAGAGTGAGGTACTTTTTCCAGCCCTAACCCAAATGGTACAGACTGGTACTACCCACAGTATACAGTACTTTCAACTGGCTTTATCTGATCTCCTTATAGCTACCTTAAAAAGTATGAATTGGGTTTGTTTCTTTTCTACATTTATGTTCAAAGGGAATAAAAAATGTGAGGGCAGAACTACTTTATCAGAGTGGCATTTCTGTAGCAAAAAAAAAAGCACATACTGATTGTACATTTGCATTTGGCTTGAAGGTAGGTATGGATGTCGCAGAATAAAAACTCTGTATTATATACTGCTGGAAAACTATGTGGGATGGAGTGAGCCAAAACTAGAGCTTTCTCACCCAGCACATACCATCTCCAAACCTTGAATGGGCCTTAGTTTGGAGATCACTAATTGTACTCGTTAGAAGGAAACATTTTCTGCTATGCTAAAAGTTAAACAGTGGCCTAATTTAGGGCTCTCATGGCCTCAGACTCTGGCTCATGCTTTCCTTCCTGCTTTGTCATTTGTCAGCACAGTGCACTGACCCCTGACACTCTTTTAGATAAAACCTGGTTAACATTTGAGAGGGAAGACAATTGAACTGGGATGCTTTCTAGTATAAACCAGAAAACCTATGCTGTGAAGACAGCAAGGAGAATGACAGTAAGAAGGCCAGCCTCTTTTTTTTATTTTTTTTTTTTTTCCAGTAGAAAAACTAAGCAATGCTAGCCATCTTCAGGGACAAGTGATCATATTGGATCTATTAAGTTTTCCATCATAGATGCTAATCCCAGAGGCACAGTGTTTGAAAGCTTTTTGTTGCCTTGATTCATTTACTAGGATAAATCCAGAAGGACTACACAACAAGGCAAGGAAATAGTAAAATTCAATATAGGTGAATTTAAAGGGAGGAGCATGGGAGGAAGAAAAGATCCTATCTTTATGTATAAAAGAATGAGCTCAGAGGAGGATAATAATTACAGAGGTATGAGATCCTGGTCTTACAGACCCAGGACAAACTCACCTCAGTGTTCAGTTGTGGTTGAGGGTAAGGAAAAAACAAAGTGAAAATTAGGATTTATTAGAAAGGCTGATAGCAGTCTGAAAAACACATTCAAAGGTATGAAATAACTTCTGTACAGCAGTGGAAAAGAGAGTATGATTTTATATAAGTCTGTAAAACCACAAGTAGTACAGGAGGATGTCTAGGATAAGTATAGCTATCTCTTCTAGCACCAAATCTATGGGTCATGAAATGAAACTAGCATGAAATTGGTACCTTCAGAACAAATGGAACAGAGTGATACCACTCAGTCTGTGGGTTTTAACTGCCAAAACCTTGCCCCACAGCCCTCACTATAAGTAGGTTCAGGAACCAGCTGGGCAATCTTACTGAAATCTCTAGAGGAAATCTTGTCTCTGAGCCACAAATTACTGGTTGGTGGGAGAGTATATAGGGACAAATACACTTGTTCTGGTCTTAATCTCTTTTGCAGGCCTCTGGTTTTGGCTACCATCAGACACTGTGACAGATGGACCTCTGGTGTGGCTTGGAACAACCATTGCTACATTCTTGTGCTCTAACCGGGTTTTACTACTACATTCAGAGGTGCAGGACTTTCCCCAGACTCTTTTCAAATAAATAGGATTGCTTTTTGTATAAACACACAAGACTGATGCTTGGAATTGATTTCAGAGCATCCTGACAAAGGTTAAAATATTGACTAACTCCTTGAAGCCAAGCAATTGTACACACTTTACTTAGCACATACTCACAGATATACACAGGCGCTTGCTTAAATGAACACACTAAATCTGTGTATCTTTGCTACAATGCAGGGAAGCTAATTCAAAAAATAAACTAAAAAACCCAAAGGCTGGCATATTCCAACAATAGGTTTAAAAACACTTTACGAGTTTTAATATCCCATGATTGTGTTTGCAAATATCTTGCAGGAATGTTTAGCCAAAGGCACTTGGTTTTTATCAGACAGGGCATGAAGCCAGAATGTCTGCCAGTGTGGCAATCTGATGGTTGGACAATTTTTGTCAACCGAATGTGTGTGAAGTGAGTTTGAAATGTACAAATTCAGACCCTGGCAAGAGTTTGAAGTCATGTAACTGTCACCACTTCCAGTAAAACCTGAGCTGCTCACATTCGGCTGCCAGACACTTTGAATCAGCTGCTGCCAGACAACCAGCTATCTGAGACACCTTTCCATGCAAACACTGGATCAGAGATTTCTAAAACAACACAATTATTCCTCAGTCCCAGCAACTTCAAGGTAAGAAACACAGAACAAAACATACCTTGCATTAGAAATAAAACAGCTCAAGATAACAAGCATGGTAAAAGACGTTTACACCTTGCAGTATATTCAGCTGATTCAATGCCTCTGTTGCATGTCGTAATGGTGCCTGTCTGGGGGCACAGAGATCACTTACTTGTTTATGCAGGATTCCTTTCGGTTCAAACCTTGTTTTCTAAGGAGGATTTTGCTACTTTTCGTGCATTGTAGATACAAGAAGGACTCAGTGCGGAGAAAAATAAAAACAGAGTTCAGAAAATAAGAGTCAGTAGCTGCTAAGTGTCACAGCTTAGAATTATAAGTGTATCAACAAAAGACCTTCATGCTTAAGTAGGTGGAAAAAGGAATTTCAGGAATATTGAATCCTTCAAATTTTAGCACAATAACATGATGACAAAAAGGCCTGTAACAAATAACTTTGTGCTCTTCTAATGTGGAGTCACTGGAATTAATAGCCTTTTAAACCTTCCATTTCTCTTACATTTGATAGGGGTGCCCTAAGGGGTTGGTTTTAGGTTAGACCATAGAGTGACACTGACTCATTTGAGGTCTCTTAATGCCTGTCTAGAAACTGCTGGGTCTGGAGCACATACTGCTAATGCTTAATGTGCTTTGCATTAGCACCTCATGTCAGGAGAACCTGACACTGGCAGATAAATGGATGTTTTACAGTGCAATGTTCCCTTCTGCTTCTTAACTAATCAGCAGCAGCAGGAAAGGCAATAGAAGGGATTTGACAAGGTTTAATCACAATTCAATTTGAAAACAAATAAGTATAACTTGAAACCTCACTGGCACAGTTTTTACAACAACTTCTAAGCCTCCTAGCCTATGGAAAACAAAACAAGGCAATTCAAAACAAGTAAACGAATGATGATAGAGCAGCTGGCATGTGAAGATTAAAGAACACTTCACAACTTCACAAACATTGCCGTCAATATTTTGTTGAAGTGGGAGTTATCCATGGTTCATACATAAGGAAACTGTAGCACAGTGGAGTTGGAATAATTTTTTGAAAGAAAATCCCCAGTGCTAGACTGCATACAACCACACATACATGTGGTAGGCCAATTGCTAAAGGTAAAATTGTCATTTGTCCACTTTCCATGTTCTCAACTGAGCGAAAAATAGGCTTCACTACAGTTTTTCTTTCCTCTACTGGCTATGTGAATTGCTGAATGCAGTCTAGAGAGATGGATATCCTAAAAATGCATAAAGGGAAAGGATACAAAATTGTGCAAGTGTCACTTTCAGGGCATTCTAGCATCACTGCCAAACTGGACAGCCTGGGCACCGGCTGGCAGTACCAAGCTATGATTTATTCAGAAAGCCATGGGTTGGACAGGGTTTTTAGGTCTATTTTGGGAGAGTTCAATGTTAAAATCTAACACTAGAATGAGGTAAAAGCTGGTTTCCTGGTACAGAGTTTGAATTTTCTGGGTGTCACTTCTCCACTTCATCCTGTACAATGACCTCCCACCCTTTTTCTTAGCTCAGCAGAAGAAACAAGTACCCTCAACAGTAAGTGTAACTATAATGACAAGTGATTTTACTTCCAGGGGCACCCTGGAAGCTTCATCTACCGTCAAAGGCATAGGTATGTCATGCTTAAGCTATGACAAATAATGTTACTGAGATGGTGTTGCATAAAAGTCAGGAAATTATGCTCTCATGAAGATTTAATGGGATTCCTGTCTATGTCGTAATTAGGATGCAGCATTTTAAATGTTGTAAACAACTCCTTTGCTGTTATTTTGTAGCAATGTACTTACATGGGCAACTTCAGAGTATTTTCTAACTTTCAAGAATTTAACATTGCTTCAAAATCTTATGCAAAAATCTACATTAAAATATCAACCAACCAATGAAAACACTTTTACTGGTGGTTTGTAAAGGCAAAGAAGTAAACTTGATAATGCATTACTTCGATGATCCACAGATAGATAGATAGATAGATAGATAGATAGATAGATAGATAGATAGATAGATAGATAGATAGATAGAGGATATTTTGACCTCTGGGACTACAGCACAGCAGCATAGACTGTTTTTATGCTAACCTACTAGATGGCTCCCAAAGAGCTGTACTAACCAAAGGGTGCTGTAGAGATGCATTCACACACTGAATGAAAAAAGTGGTCATGAGAGAGAAGTCAGTCTGGGTCGTTCTCTCTCCTTTTGTATTCCACAGACCTAGAGAGCTTGGGTATTACGGGAGCAGTGTGCCTTACCTTTCCTCAGCAACAGAAGTACTCTTCTAAATTCATGTATGTGGACCAAAAGCTACCTGGAAAAAGCAAAAGCTGAAAGGAATTTCAGCTAAATAAATACATTTCTGCTGCCCTTAAGTATTCCTCCAGCAAAGTTAGTTTGCAAACAAGAGAAACTTCTCCAAGACATTTGCAACAGAATGCTATGGACAGACTAAGTGCTGTTAAAACTACTAGTTTTTTTTCGTAAAATATGTTTTTTATGATATTCCTTCTTACAGAGTCTCAAATCTTCTTCATTAAGGAAGGGAAAAAAAAAAAGAAAAAAACCAGCAAAAACCACCAAAACCAAAAAAAGTGGGGGATATTTAATGTAGTAGTGGTATGCTTTGGTACTAGTGATGCTTCATGTGTTTCCTCACCAGTCCTGAATGATTTCAGAGCATTCAGAAAGCTGATGAAGTAAGAAAATACACAAATGAGTTTTTTGGAGACTGCTCCTGTCCCAGAAATGAACACATGAATCAGGAGTTTTTACAAATAAACTGCCAATTAGAGTGGTGTAAGAGGGAGAGGGGATTTTAGCTTGGTGGACTGAAGAGCTGTTTTCTGACTGAGGAGTTATGGCTTGCACTGCCTCCAGCTCATTAAAGGGGAAATCAATTTTACAGGGGACAAGCTGACTAGACTAGCAATAATGGCATTAAACTTACAACAAAAGGGGAGATTAAAAAGGGGCAGCAAATAAACACTCATTTAGCACAGTCAAGTTGTCAAGAACAAAATTAATCAAGACACTGAATGACAGAAAGAAAATAAATTCTTTAATTGCCTATTCATGAATGGCAGGAGCTTGTGTGGTAAACAGGAAGAGTAGGAACTACTTGTACTATGAGAATGAATTTGACCTGCTCGATATTACTGGAACTTGAAGGAAGATTTCTGTGATAGGAATGCTAAACTCACTCTCCATAAGCAATTTAGGAAAAACACAGTGGCAAGAGAAGAGAAGAGGCACTATATGGCAATAACTGATTTCAACACATTGACAACTCTGCAGTAAATGCCTTTGTGTTTACAGATCAATCTCCCTTGTCACAGAGACTGTGACAAGGACAATTAGATGCAAGCAGCTTCTTACCATGAAACTACCCTGTGGAGCAGGGTGATTACTCCCTTAAACCCCTGCTTAAAAGGTCTATGAAGAGGAAGAAGAGAAAAGACTTTTTGTACTGTATGAGCTTTTTAAAAAAAAGGTTTTTCACAGGTGAGTATCTGGTTGAAAGATGTAGCTCTACAGGCTTGACGTTTCCAGTAATAATATACCTTTGAAATTCTGAAAAATGATTGATAAAAATTTCCTAAATCAAAAAGTTTTGTGTCTCTCCTTAGAGAATTCTGTACAAGATATCCTGACAGCTAAATCAAAATTGATTCCAGGACTAAAAGTTAGCTATTCCTTAAATGAAAGAAAGAATTTGATTACATTTGTTGCATACAAATAGAATGCAACATAATGTCTTCTACTTTAAAATGGCCACATTGAAACAGGACAAGTTTGTGCCTAATAAATAAGAGGAAGAATTTAAAAGGAAAAAATATGTAAGCAATATTAAAGATATTTAAAAGCACTTTAAGAGATGGTTTAAGAATTGCTATCTAGGCACAGTCTATTCTATCCCAGTCTAGCTGAAAAGATTAATACAATGTGAAATTTTAGATATAAACAGGTTGGGCAGGGAGCCAAGAGAGAAGATGGATTAGATCATTTGAATTTAGGATTTGAATGGCTACTGAAGACAGAAGAATACAGGAGAATTCTATGGCTATCTGAGTTTAGTATGCTAAAAGGAACGTTTAATGTATCTGGTGTAAAAGCAACCTTACAGAAGTTTTTGTCCATTGTTAAATGGAAAGGACGCGGTCGTCAAAAATAACACAGAAGAGAGTGAAATGTGGAATAAATATTTCAGCTCTGGGACTGTGAAAAAGCCAGATGTAGTCATATCATTTGAAGACAGAGATGAAATGTTACACTTAAAACAACAAAGGCAGCGTGTTCCAAGTACCAGCTATCTAGGTTGTGTCTTTTATTTAAAAATGCATGTAGGTATCTTAGAAAAAAAAAGAGCCTAATAAGCTTTGTTAGGCCATTCATTA
>VXAX01006461.1:416711-498758 GCA_013399835.1 Leptocoma aspasia
TATTCTCTCTCTTTAAAAGTGGCACACCATCTTATTATTATTATTATTATTATTATTACTATTATTATTACTATTATTTTTAATAAATCTTAGATTTCTGAGATAGATCCTGAGCATTGAATGGAAGTCAAAGTTATATCCATATTTTGCTTTCAAATGGTGGACATCATCTACTTGGATTTCTTCAAGGCTTTTCATAGAGTTTCCCACAGTCTCCTCCTCAAAGAAGCTTATTATGCATGACATGATATGTCATATGTCTATGTCTATACAAGAGGTCTGTGTGGTGGGTGGGGAACTGACTGACCAGGAGCACACAGAGAGTGGTCGTAAAGAGCTCCTTTCCAAACTGGTAACCTGTCACAAGTGGGGTCCCCCAGGGATCAATACTGGGCCTAATGCTGTTTAATAATTTACCTGGATGACGGGATCAGGTGCACCCTGATGAAGTTTGCCAAGGATACCAAACTGAGAGGAGAAATGAGCACTTTGTAAAGGGAGAGCCATCCTGCAGGAAGATCTGGGTAGACTGGAAGAGTGGACTAAATAGAACCTTATGAAGTTCAGCAAAGACCAATGTAAGGTCTTGCACCTGGGAAAACACATGGCACAGACTGGAATCTGCCCAACCAAGGAACAGATCTGTGGAAAGGGGTCTGGAGGTCCTGGTGGACAAGCAGCTGAATACAGGTGAATGATGTGCTGCTGTGGCAAAGCAAGACAACAGGTTGCTGGGTTGTATCAACAAGGGTATCACCAGCAGAGATAAAGAAGTTGTTTTTCCACTCCGCTCAGCACTTGTCAGGCCCCACCTGGAATACTGTGTTCAGTTTTGGTCTCTGCTATACAAAAAAAGAGATGTGGACAGGCTGGGAAAGGTCCAGAGAGGGCCTGAAAAGATGATGAAAGGACTAGGAAGCCTGGCATGTGAGGTTAGGATGAGAGAATTTGGTTTGTTCAGTCTCAGAAAAAGGCTAAGGGGAAACCATCTTCCAGTATTCAAAACATGGCTACAGCAAAGATGGAGACTCCCCTTTTACAAGGAGTCACATGGAAAAGATGATGGGTACAAGTTACTACTGGGTGGATTCCAAGTGGAAAAAATAGGAGGATTTTTCACAATGAGAACAGTGAGCCACTGGAATATTTTTCCCCAGAACTGGTGGATTCCCCTGAACTGGACACTTATGATTCAGCTGGACAGGGCAATTGGCCATGCTTTTGCCAAGAGTGGTTGGACCAGATGATCCTTGAGGTCCCTTCAACCTGGTATTACTCTATGAATTCTATGATAAATGGGGTAGTCTAGGTAAATATATGTCTGTCTGTCTGACATCAATCTTGGGAAAAGTAATGGAACATCTGATGGAGAAATTGATGAATAAAGAATAGAGGGTAGCATATTTAATGCCATGCAACATGGTTTATGGACAAAAGAATTTGTCAAATTACTGTGGTACGCATTTTTTATGGGTACAGAGGCACAAGGTAAAAGCTGCTGGATTTCAGAAGAGAATTACACAAAAGCAGGATGCCAAACATTAAATTAATTTTAAAATAGCTAAAAGACTAGGCTTATAGGCAATTTTAAACTGGAAATGTTAGGAGGATGTGCATTTTATTTGATGTTTTTCCAAAGTTATGTTCCGGATTCCATATTGCTAATACATTTTCACAATAACTGAGAAAAGAACCAAAACTGATCAAATGTGCATATGAAAAATGTTGAGAAAATAGTAAACAATAAAGGGAAAGATCACTGAAGCAAATCCATTCTAAGCTTCTTGGTAAACTTGACAAGGATATTTTTATTAGGCAATGGACAAGACAGGCTACTCTGAAGTTATATAAGACTATTCCTGATAGCAGTTTCTGTGCATGAGACTAGGTTTGTAGTCTGATGATTTTGGAATATCTATACAGCAATGACTAAGTCTTTGTCTGATTGGTTGGTTTTTATAGGAATAGAAAGCTATTGGAGGCACATTGTACTTCACATATAAGAAAATCTGAAATTCCAGTTTACAAACCAGGTACATATAAACCCTCAATCTTCCTCTTCACATGTAGTCCAGAACTTCTAGTATAGTTCTTTGGGAAGGAGAAGAAGATGGGAAGAGAGAAAAATGCCACAGCTACAATTAAATGGTCAATTTTAGTCAGATCTTGGCCCATCAGCATCTGAACTAGGCAGAAGTTAGAACACACACTGGATTTCCCTTGAAGTTTTTTTGCATATAAATGTCCTCCTTATGCCAATTCAATGAAAGTCAGGGAACAGAAGGATGCAGAGGAGATAGATAGAAAGGGGAGACTGAGTGCTGCACCAACCTAGCTTTTTCAGTACAGCCAATGAGATAGTGATAAACACTTTAATCTGTATTGAAGAGAATTTGTCCCAAATTTATTTCAAGTTTCCCTACCTGGATTACTTATTTATTCACTGCATAACTTATTAAAAATATTGAAATCTCGAATTTCCATACCTCTGGTGATTCTGTGTCCATACTCCTTTGTTGCTATTTAGGTTTTCAATTTGATTGGCTCAAGAAAGAGAGTTGCATAAGAAAGAACTGACCCAGAGAAATGAAAGGCATAACATTACACTGGCTGATTAATATTATGAAATGCATAATATTACAATGTCTGATTAACAAAAGGCAAGTTTATCATCTGGGGGTTTGCAGTTTTCTGGCATGTATAGATTTGGAGGTTCATCATGTCAGAATTCTCCTATCATCAAGCTAACTTGATTCTTCACTGTGGGTGTATTTACATTTCTTTAATTTACCCAAGAGACATGTTTCCTTAGCAGAATAATGTCACCACGTGCAAGAAATGCAGCTGGTTTGTGGATCCACCTCAGTGTTAAACATTATGAACCCTTTTATTATTCCCAATAACCATCCATTAGTGATGCACCAGATCATGCTGAATTGCAAAGAACTTAGACAGCTTTTTCTAGAGTATTTCTCTCCCACCAAAAAAAAAAAAAAAAATCCATGTGTTGCCTCTCTTCATATTTCTCATCTGCCTCCCCTCCCCTTTTCGGTGGTTGAAAGCTCTTTATGTCTTCTGATCTCAGACACAGATAGGTACCACCTTGCAAACACACAGGCCTGAGAAGGACATGCTGGGTCTGTGTGCCCAGTTTCTTACTATTGAAAACAAGACACTAAATCATGTGCTTATAATATTTTCACAATTAAAATTAAAATACATCTGCTTTCTTTGATTTGACCCTATAATTATTATTGAAAACCTGATCTTAAAAGCCATGTGTTAATTTTGTCTCTATTTGTCAGGTTAAATGTATTCATTGCTAGTTTATATCCATCTGTTTTACTGCTGATGCCACCTCCTGAGTCAAATAATGCAAGTTTTATCTTATAATAGTTTTATGGACAGTAACATATCCTTCCTTTCTTCCCTTTCAGTTCAGTAGGGACAGCAGTCAAAACCAACCCAGCTCTATTCACAATGTCCCATAAAACAAAACTTCCACTTATTCAATATATTTCCAGGACTTCTGTGTCCCCACACAACATTAAATGCACCTTTCTTTGAGGCAGGTAGCCAGAACTGAACATTGCTTTTCAAAGAAGGTCCCTTAAGAGCACAGCATCATGGCCTTAGATTTCTCTGATCTTTGTTTCACTTTCATATCCCAAAACTGATTTAACTTTTTTAACAAATACATCAAACCAGCAGCTCAAATTTATACTGTTTTGTTAGTAAACAAAATTTTTCTCATCTGCTTCTGACTTATGACAGCCCCCTCTTATTATTAGTCCCTAAAATCAGTTTGTACTTTGTTATATTAAAATTCATCTTATCTCTATTGTTCCTCTTCTCAAGACATTGCAATTTTTTGTTACATAAAATCCTGGTTCTCTGCTGTACTGAAAATGCCTCTGAACTTTGAGTTATCATTAAATCTTGTTAGCAAACTGTAACTTTATGTGGCACCTACTCTTCCACAATAATTAAAGTGTTCTACTTTCTTTACAGCTGGTGTTGCAGTGTGCTGAACTATAGCAGTCATGCCTTTCTGTAAGAAAAGGCACACCAATCAGAAAATATCCAGGTTCTTAATGACTCACGCCTGGGTGAAATTCCAAGTTTCAGTGCATGATCACAAGTTAACCTTGCACTAGCATATTACTGTAAATGTAAAACACACTATATTCAGTTTCAGCACAAAAAATAGGCTTACATCGCTATGAAACTCCAACATTTGATTGTTTTCATCCTACCAATGCATTGAAGCAAAAAATAACCTTTTCAATATATTTTGTCCCTAAAGAATGCTGACTCCTCCAGGGAATTAACTCACCTAATGCATTCAGAATCTTTTCTTGCAAATTTTGTTTCAGAAAGTTTGTTTTTAGTTTGGAAAATGCAAGTAAGGAAAAGATGGAGGAGATGGGGATAATATTTCCATCTAAGTTGCCTCTTTCTTTTCTCATGAGCTCAAATATCACCCTCTTGAGGGTTAATATTCATCATTACATGTTTTGTGAATTTCCAAATTCATGTGACACTTGGTTTGAGTTTGTTCTTTCTGCTGATAAAGAAAGCACATACCCTTGAAGTTAAGGATGAATAAAATTTTAAGTCCTTGTGCTAAAGAACAAAACCTAAACAAAGGGATAGTTGTGGTGCAGCTTGACAGTATGATACCGGGATCTAATTCTTATTCATCACAAGACAAAACATCTTTCAGTTATTCTTGTCTTTGACTTTACCTCTTGGACTTCCTTATAAAAGATGAAATACATCTTCCTCTTTATACCCAAGTATACAATAGGTGTCCTAGTTTAAAAGAGAACAGACAATGAACCAAGAGAACTGGGAGGCTGACAGCAGGGAAGTCCATCCCCCTGAAGGCAAAACACACTTCTTTTTTATTAAAGTATGTCATGGACATGCTAAAAGGTATTTACAGCCCTTGGTCACAGTGTTTTAAAAACACCTGCTGTGTCAAAATGTTTCTGAAGAGAGATGAACTACACTAAGATGTGGAAAATCAATCTTCTGTTCCTCTTTCTTTTGTCTATTCCTGTCAATCATACATTTCAGAAAACAATTTTGCTTATGATAGCAGAATACATTTAGCATTGCAGTATTTGTGGGCACACATTGTAACTGACAGCCAGTGGTGTGGGACTTCATATGCACATATTTAAATATCTGAGTCATGTAATACAATTTTTGGCTGGTTTTGCCACAGTCCAAGATCATCTTAGCTTAACCAAGTAAAAATATTTTTCTTTTTTTTTTTTTCCTTTTTTTTTTTTTTTTGAGAAAGTGTTCATTTCCTGAAAAGGACATATTCAAAGGCTTTATCCCAGGAAACTCTGAGCACACTGTACCACAAAGACTAAATATGTACCAGGCTAAAACTAACATACTTGTCATATACCATGGGAAATATCCGAGCTAGCAGCATGGCTTATGAATCATTACTGTCAAGGTATTTCTAGGAATCCCATGAGATTTAATATTTGCTTTCCCTTAAAAGTACTGAGGGATAGTTTTTGAAAGATTATCTATATTTTAACATTGCTATTTTTGTTTTCTCTCTTTTTTGAACTTACTATGTGTTCTAAACTTTTGTATACCTTTTAACTGTTATTGGGCTATCCACAACATGGAACAGCTGGCCACATCTAGGGGCAAGGGGGCAGCTTATATATTGGGTCAAAGGGAGTACAAATACTTTTAACTGTTAAAAATTCAGGGGGGTTTGTCCATTCAGGTGGCAGGGCTTTCTTGGCTCACTGATGAACTATGAAGAGGACACTGCATGGCTGATATACAGCTGCCAATTTATCCATACCTGTTCAGTAGTTACACAAACAGCTACAATTTTTTTTTTCCACAGGGATGCACAGCATCAGCTGTGTGAAGTGGGGTACACTGGCCATATTTTGTATAATGTTTCTGTGAATATTGTTTTATTGCCAACTGAGAGAATCACCATGGGAAACAAAGAACAAACCCTTCTGGAATACAGGTACTTATTTTGAAATAAAAGCTGATTATTCCTTTCTTGTGTGACAACCTCTCCAAAAGCACCTTTTACCATACAGCATGAGCATCGGGGTTTTATTTTTCCAATTTCCAAAGACCACAAGTGCTTTTTACTAATACAAATGTGAATAGAATATTTTGGTATGCCTTGACATGCTGTACTAACCCACAAATAAATAAGCAGTCACAACAAATTTTCTCCTGCATCATATCAACATTTGATGTGGCACAAATATAGCAATATGCCTGAGGAAACTTCGTGCTTAAAGAGAAGATATGTTTCAAATAAAAAGTGTAATGTCATTTATATTTTAGTGGGAAACAATATACGCACAGGTAAAATAACTAAAAAGCAGAGATGAACAAATTCAAAGACAGAAGAGAAATAGAACTATATATTTTTTCACTACCAAAATTTTAATCCATAGCATACTTAGCAGTTTTGCTATTCCACTATTCCTTGAATAAACTTGCCATTAGATAGCTTGGACATTATACAGCTGCCTAAATGTAGGTGCATAGTGCCATCCTGGATTTCCAACTTCACTTTCATCTGCCCTTCCTGAAGCAGATGAATCTCTGTAAGTTCTGTGCCACACCTTCGTGCTCCAGGCTGACATGTCAGATACTCTTGCACGTACACAGTGACCCTAAGTATCCATGTTAGCCAACAAAATCCCATTCTGCACCTCTGCCCCACAACTGGACATTTAAATTTAGCAACCCACAAACTCAAAATGAATTGTACCTGCTTTGAGCCGTTGGGCATGTCTTAGCATACCAGAGACATGGTACTGGCTGACATAACATGAGGATTGAGGGAGCCTTTTCTCCAGCCTTTTCCAATGTATCGAAGTGTTTTTCGTCAGGACTGTATTTTGCATTTATTTATAAACAACAACAAATATGTAAAGCTTATAATAATACAGAAATAAGATCATATTAGTTCGACAACAGCCTGGCCCTTTCTGACTTATTTGCAGAGGATTTAGCTGATATTGTCATTTTTTGGTGTGCACAGACCATACAAACAAAGCATTTAAAGTTCAAATGCAGAAATTTGGCCACAGCTACAAACAACAAATTGACTAGTCTTAGCAATGAAATGTTAATTGCTGTCTGAGAGTTTCAGTTCACAATAAAAGAACATACAGTGCTTAATCCTTGCCAATTTAGAAAAATTTTAGCAGATATGATATTCAAAAGAACAAGTATATGGGGTGTTTTCATATGTAATATGTAATCAAAGAGTCACCAACAGCCTCGCCTGCAGGGAGGGATCTGTGAACACAGAGCTGCCATACCTAGTTGTTGTTATGGGCTTCTTTTTCTCTGAGGCAGAGACCTAAAAGCTGTATTTGGTAAAAACATAATCCTTCTTCAGCTTCAGTTCTCCATATCATTTATTAATTTCTCAATTTTCCAGCCTAGAAATGTTTGCCATTACACACTACTATGAGCAGTAGCCTGGTAGGGATGGTCCTCTTGCAACTTATACTTGATCTTCCATACTGATTCAATATAAAAAGCAAAACACTGAGATTAAAATTTCAAACTGAAAAACTTTATCCTGTGAACTGAAGTTACTTAGAGAAAAAAAATGGGTGGCTAGACGAGAGTTTCTCAGCCTTTTTATGGAGAAGAAGGAGGAAGTATGCAAGGAAGGGGAAGCACATGCAGCCCCTGCCTTTTACAAACTCTGCCTTAAACCAGATTCAAGTTCCACAGAAAACACTTGACACAGAGGAGAGCAAGTAACAACTACTTCAAATAAGTTAGAAAATGGAAATGAGAAGTAAAAATACAAAAACCTTCCTGCTGTTGCTCATCTGAGACCTTATACCAACTGCCTACCTCAAACACAATCCAAGCAATCTAAAGTTTAAAATAAGGTCTCCATGACCAGAAGAGTTCCCACAGGCATCTTGGACATAGTTTTTGTGTATGTACACACCTGTGCACTTGTTTCCAGTCTATAGGCTCAGATTTTGCACGAGACCAAACTCACTGCACACCCAACATAAATTCTCCCTGACAGTCCACAGTAAGGGCAGACACGTTTCAGACTTGACACCTGGAGACAGTGGTGTTTGGAATCTGGCACTGCACACTCAGATCAGCAAGCCCCTGGACATGGAGCCCCTTCATAGCTGGGGCTGGAGCCCTGGGGGAAGGTGATATGCTAGAGAACTGAGCAATCCTTTTAATGTGTGCACCTACACAGGTGACTGAGGTTCATCACCCCCCATTGACTCTATGTTGTTTCTGCAGAACAATAATTTTATTGCAGTATGAATAGCTTTTCATTTTGCTAGAATGAGCGTAAGATTTGGGGCTGGACATATGAAAAATGGTTTAAATCTGATGGAAAACAGATGTTTTCAGATAATTGGCAATTAAATTATTCCTGATGTTGACACACTGCCATCAGGTTTCCAGATTAAGAGTACTTTTTCCTACTCAACCAATACTAGCCACTCTGGCAACTCCTCTTTTGGAACATTTAATACAAAAGGATGGGCTCTTCTGCTCTTTACACATGAAAATAAATTAGTAAAGAAACCCTTTATGCCCCAGATGACCATGATTACAAGATGTGCATAAATATATTTCCCCTTCTGACATCTATACTTCTCACCACACTGGCTTTCAAGTGCATGCAACATGCTGCTAAAGGGCAGGAAAGCTGGTGAACTATTACTCCATAGCTGTTTACTACCAGTGAAAACACAAAGTATCTCAAACTTACATTTTGTGGCCGATATTTTGTGAATAAATCAGAAAAGAGTGAAACCCAAAGACGCTTACATTTCCTGGATAACAGCTCATTAAGATTCTTTTCCACTTCAGTGGCAGAGCTGTGACACTTGCACCAGAGCTCTATCAGATCCTCCAGGCTGATATCATTTCAATCAGAACGTGAATTTCATGACTGCAGAAGGTCGTCAAGTCAAACACTGTGTCTGATTTTTAAAAGGGTTGGATAATTTTATGACCATTAATAACACTTGCAGTTCTGCATGTTAAGACAAGGTAATCAAATGTCACGCTTTGGAGTGTAGGCTGATTGCCACATAGGTCAGGAAGAATATTTTTGCCAATGTACACCATTGCATAAAATAAACTTGCAAATAAAGTTCAAGTGAAAACCTTAACATGAAAAGTTTCAGCTTCTCTATTAAGTCTTGTTTATATTTGGGTACTACATAAAACAAAGGAAGTGTGAAAGACCAAGCAGCTTCAAAAAAGCATTCAAACAAATGCGGTACCTCTAAAAATAATCAGACGTGAAACTACTTCACAGTCTTTTCAGGTGTCATGCAAGTTCCAAAGATTAAATTTCTAGCCCTCTTTGGAAATGTTTCTTAGCATAGAATCACAGAAAATAGAGGTTGAATGGGATTTTAGGAGGTCATTGAGCTCATCTCTGTTATCCAAGCTTGGATCAATTAAGTTTGTACCAAAGAGATACTTATCTAATCTCTCTTTAGACTTCCAGTGATGGACATTCTTCATCTATTTTTTTACCCAGAATTAGAATTTCTATGTTATTCTCAACTCATATTTTGAATCAGGTAAATTATATTATAAATACAACATATATGTGATTCAATATAAGCACAGAATGTTGTTAAAACTATATTTTGTCAATTTTTAAAATTAGCTGCTAAGTTTTCACTCTTTCTGAAAATGACTAAGGACGTTATCACACCTGAGGGTAGCACACACTACCTGAAATTAGTAGTTTGTGGTTAAAGGGGTGCATTCTTAGCTCTATTTGCTAAAGTACATCTGTAGATATTATCATAATATCAGTAATTAATTTTATTTATACAGTCTCCATAGTCAATCCATTTCTCACCTTTTTCAAAGTCACTTCCCTAAATCTACAGACTTTATCTTTGAAACCTACAAAACTGCCCCAAAAAGGCATGTTTTTATGATGCATCACACAGGAGTCATAAAAATACCTGTTTGGTGTTCTTGAGGTTTTTTTTAATTAATAAAAATAACATATAAAAGATTCAGCATTAAACTATCTGGCATGGAAATTAGACTTCCACATCAAGGAAGTCTGAGAGCTTTTGCAAAGAAGCACGAGGGAGAGATGTTTTGTGCATGACGATAAAACTTTCACAGTTTAATCTGCCAACAAGCTTAAAAAACCTTTAGAAATGAAGGTAGAAAGGGTTAAGTTTAGTTTTGACTGAAGAGTTATGTCTACCTTTTTTAAGAGTCCTGCATCTGACAGTGACTTAGACTCTGACAGGGTGTCTATCCAAAAATGGGACTCATTGATATGCGCTAATTTTACCTTTTAGATTTAGTACACAGATTCGTGAAGGTCACTTTAACAATGGCAATGAATATTAATATCATTATCATTATAATATCAAAATTAGTTTCAGGAAATTAGTTTCTTTATTTCCAACTGCTTTTCCCTTAAATTTGTCAGAAAAGAAATCTCATTTTTGAGAAATTAAAACTTGTTGGTGCATTACTTTGCACCACTTACAAGGTCTACGTACCTTGTAAGGATTTTAAACCAGACATCACACATACATTTTATTTTATAAATAAACAAAGTTTTTCTTTTAGTACCTTAATTTTATTTATATATTATTGTAGAGGTAGATGAATTGAATGAAAACATGGGTAAAAACTGTTGGTCAGATTTTTTAAAATTATTATTTGTTATATATTTTTTAATTTACTCGTTTGGTCCCTTTGGAACACCAAAAATGGGAAAATAAGTTTCAGAAATTTGTTTTTTTTAAGAATTTAAAACTTACAATATATTTGTGAAACTATAAAATACAGACTGTTATTTTAAGGTGAGTAAGAGATGTACAAACCACTCAATTGGATAGCCTCCAGTTCTTTGTTTTATCTGGTTCTACTCTTCATAATTATTCTATTGTCCCCAGTTTATGCAAGAGGCATGGGGCAGGGGCTGCTATTCTGCTCTAAACCTGCCTGACAAAAACTGAAATTCTTCAGTCAATATTAGGGGGCCTGTCAAAACAGCATAAGAGCACAACATGGGGAGCGCAGAATCCTACAAGAAGAAGCAGTCACAGCAAGATTAAGGCTGGGGTTTGAGTTTGGGTCTAGAAGTGTGTCAGCAAGCTCACATGAGTTTTGATTCCAGGGCATCCAGATTCTGGCCTCTTGATGCAGCAGAAAATTATCTCTGCTGCCTACACTTTTTAACAAGAAAATCCACAGATTTTGAGTGCAGAGAACCAGGTTCCTCATTGTTCTTTGAGAACAAGAGACAGGCAAACAGTTTATACTCAGTCATTTTAAAGTTTAAAGAATGCTCTTTTATGTTTTCTTCTGAATTGATGTTAATTTAAATAAAAGCATTGAAACCTGCCTCGAAAGTATCTTAAGCCTTAGCATTTGGTTGCCTTTATTTTATCCCTTTGTAGGTCTAGACAAGTTTATTTGTGAATTATTTAATTTGAAAGTATCTCTGAAGTTCAGCATATATATAATGGAACATATAGACTGTGCAATGTTCCTGACTATCAAGCTGAGGACATTAAAAAATACTTTCTGTGTGTGAGTATTGTCAGCTAGCTGGGCTAACAGAAGATCAGACAGCCAAATTAGAACAAGTGGTTGATTTTCTTGTGAAGATTGATGGGAATGACAGAATAATAGAGGACATGCAGCTAGTATCAGATGCAAAGGGAGTCACGACATCAGGGAAGGTGCACAAGCTGTGAATTCACAGCAAAAAGTTTCCTTCTAAGGCAGGGCATGAAAAAAAAAATGGAAGTCAGAAGAAAAGGCACTAAGTAATGTCTGGAAAAGAAGCAAAGGTAAGGTGAGTACTTAGAACTGAGTGAGTGGAGTAATAGTCTTGGAGAACTGAGTCACTCAATATCAGAAAGCCTGGGAGAAAGGCTGGGGAGAGGAGGTGGACTGTGACTTAACGTGCAAGGAAGCTGTTGAACATAGAGATGGATTCATAACAGAAGGATCAATGAGGCACTACAGATAGCCATTTCTGTCAGATAAGCTGAGATAAAGGAGAAGTATCGGTCTACAAAAGCTGAAAATATTACTAAAAGTTTTATAAGAGGGTAGAAAATTAGGAATTATCTGATATATTTGGGAATTATCTGATATTCTGCTGGTGATATAAGGTAAAAAGGTACACAGCCAAGAGAGATTAGAAATGTTACCTAGAAATAGAAATATTGCTGTAGCCTTCACTTGACCGAATGCGGCCAAAGAACACCTTACTATTTGCATCTGTGGTTAGGGTACTGAAATATCTTGGTTGCTGCACTCCATGTGTCTCTTGTCATTTATTGTAGCTGCCAGGGTGCAGAGAGGGATTTAAATGAGCACACAGATGAAAGGAGTAGGACCAGGACCTCAAAGGCAATAGCTTGGGAGCATGTTATCAAGCTGACTCTGTGAGCCTGAGAGTCCATGGGTGGGATCCATCCCAGACACTCAAGTGTTGTTGACGTCAGGTGGTTCCAGAGGATCAGTCTTCCACATCCTGCTAAGAGGATGTGGTCAGCAGCTCTCTGGTAGTGAGTCTCTCTCTACACTGACAAGAAAGGGAGCTTAGGTGCCTGGGTCACCCTGTTCTGTCTAAATTTTAGATTCCCAAGTTTAATCAGATGAGTTCCTTGCAGGCCTTTGGCAAAAGTCTGCAGCTTGGTAAAGGTACTCAAATCAAGCCAGAATTATTCAGTTTCTATAGTGACTGAAAGGCTGTGTTTTACCTCCTGTCAGAACTCACAGCATGTATTAAGCCAAATGCTTGCTGGTAGGGATGGTAAGTACAAAGCAGGTGGTTAAAAACATATGAAAAAAGTAAAAGTCCACCTGAGGTTGGAGGATTGATATTACATTCAGGATAATAAAAGTACCTGATAAAAAGCTAAAATATTCTTGCAGTGAAAATACCATGCAGTGCATAGGAAAATTAAGTTACATAGTGATTATAGGGAGCATGAAGGGAAAACCTGCAATTTTATCTGACAATTGAGGCAGTTAAATGTAATTTATAGCCAAATAGGGACTCAAATGATTTTCGGCAAAGAACCTTTAGTGAGGTTAGAGGAAGTAGATCATGGCAACCTTTTAGAGATAAGAGACACCTCCTGAAGAAGGCAGAAACATTGATCATGAGGCATTTTAATTACACTGATATTGATTAGGATAACAGGAATGCAATTATAACAAAGAACACATTCTTAATTGTTCCATATTCTCAGTGCAGATGTTTTGTTTCAAGTAATTCCTTGAGCAGGTTTTATAGTCCAAGGCTATTTCATGTCTAATGCTAAGAAATGCGCTAAATATAAGAAATCACATTTAAGACACAGAGCATCCTGGATCTACTTATCAGCTTATCATTGAGTTTGAAATACTCATGAGAGAATGCTGTGTACTAGAAGTGTTTTGACTTTGAGAAAGAGGACAATGAAAGAAAGCTGGATGCTCTGAGGAATGTTGATTGGAATTCTATAATAATGTATGAGAAATCTCCTGAAGAAGGGGAGGAAATATGATATTTAAGAAACAACTGATGAGAAGGTAATTAAAATTCATCTCAAGCAAATAGCTGTTCTGCTGAATAGAAAGTAGAATGTCAAGCAAATTAAATGAAAATATAACAGAATAATAAGTCTAACTCAAAACTGAAAATTGGAGTATGTTTCTTCTCAAACTTTCCAGTTCAATTGCATGCCTAAAAGTGACTGCATTTTTCTACCGTCAATAGAGAAAGCCTAAGATAAACAGAACTAGGATATAAGAACACATTGCCAACAATTAAAAGCAGATTAAATCAATCACACCTCTTGCACATCATTTAATTGAGAAAATGTCATCAGTGAGTAGTCTAATATTCCTATCTTGTTTATGCTACTGTTAAAATTCTTGATCTTCAATAAAAGCAAATCAAGAAAACAATTCAGCCATGAAATCGCACAAGCTTTACAATTTATACTGGTTCTTTCCTCTTCCGCAGACCGTGCAGCAGCTCACAGTAGGTGACCTCCCCACCGTCTAGGTCAGAGACAAAAATACTTGGCTGAATAGAACAACAATTTCTGGGTATGAGCATATCCTGGAGAACAGCATCCAGCAGATATTCTGTATGGACATTTTCTCTTCAAGTTTAGAAACCTGAGAAATGTTCATCTGCATCCTGTATGCTAATACTTTGAAGACCTGGCCAAATGCTGGTTTAAGATCAGCCTTAGTGTCTTTGTCTTAATTCATCAGACATGTCCTAGGTCAGAAAAGTTATATTCAACCATGACATCCAGAAATGATTCATTGTGTTTCTGTTTGAACAAAATCACTGACATCCTGCAGACAAGATTTACTAGGAAATCATAAGAGATTAAGTCTTTTCAACTTAAAAATCTGGGGGTTTTTTGTCAGATAGCAGAGCTTTCCAGCATGCTAATGGTTTCTTGGTTTTGCAGAAGCAGGAACTGCTGGAAGGAGTTTCAAAGGATTAATGCTGTTCCCAGGACAGAGCCCAAGTACACAAATTCTTACTTTGAATAAAATGATTGCTGTGTTTTTACCCACCAGTATTAGCAGGATTCCTCATCTTAAAGACATCATAGATCCCATAAAATCTGGGCTCTCTCCAGAGTCAGGTAAGCTCCAACTCTGGCTGTAATTGCACTTTATGCTACAGAGCCCTTACATCTGAAAAAGCCTGCAGCTGTTAAATTCAATTGATATGGATCATTCTAGGAAAAAATTTCTAAGGAATAGAATAGTTGAGGACAGTTTTCTTCTTATAGTAACTGTAACCACTGAGATTTCAATTATATGAGCTCTTGCTTCATAATTAAAACATAATCTCAGTCAGTTTGTATACATATATCTTGGTCAGCCTCACAGCTGGGTGGGGATGTCTGTGGAAATGAAATCTCTGCCAGCAAAGAGGAATCTGTAAAATTTCCAATCTGTAAAACTGTCAGATCAGATGTGAGACTGAGGTCTTTAAGAGAGGTAACATGAGCTGAACACACCTTTACCTTCTCGCTGTCTTGTGAAGTGGCAGAGGACTGGTCAGTTGTATGGCATTATTTGGTCCTGATGGCTTCTCCTTTTGCAAATCAGATGAAAAATGTTAACTCATAAAGTTAACTTCATTGGTTTGGTAGCCTTCTTTAGAGATGATCCTGTTCAGAATAATGACCTTCCCACAATTTGGAAACACAGGGGCTTTTATTACTGTTACATCATATAACTACTATTCCTCTGCTTTCTCAACAATTTCTAACATTTCTATCATTTGTATTTTTTCACAACGTCTCATTCATAGCTCTGAGGTACACTTATAGTATTAAATCAACTAAGATATCATTTCCAGGTAGTAAATTTACACCTGATAGTATTTACATGCATGACTTTTCATGAGATGCAATTAGATTTCATCCCACTTTATAATTTCGTCCTCTAAGACAACTAGCTCTTCCTGTGTTAATAGACCAGACTTTTGAATTATGGTGCCTCCCAGCTTGAATCTTCACATTCCTCCCCACAATTTTCAAGTGAAAAATTAACATTTATATCTGTTCTTAAATCCCTTTGAGGATCTCTATTGACAATTTCCTTTCAAACCAAGAATCTCACTTCCTAACATAATCCCTTTTTGTTTAACTTTTGGCCAATTTGTTAATTTTCACATAATTACAGCTGTCTTCTCCATGTGAATTGATATTTTCCCATGTGGCATATCTGTTTCTTTTAGAAGATCAAAGAGATTCTTTTGGTTTTTTACCTCTACTGGGAACATATAGTATCTTATCAAAAAGTGTTTAAGTTTGCTTGGCATTCTCATTTTCTCAATTTTCATATCCTTCACAAATTGTTTGGCATATTGTGGAGAAGAGTACCATTTCTCTGTGAACAGACTCATTACCTGAAGCCTTATTACCTAATTTCATGTGCTAGTTTTCAGTTAATCTGTTACTAAGACCATCCAACTGATTGTAGTAATTTATTTGAATTAAATGTTGCTATTCCTGCTTCCATACCTCATTTTCACAGGCCATCCTGGCTTGACCCTAGAGATTTATCATGTGCTAGTAGTCAGGTAAAGTAGGTCACAGGTGGTTTTAACGTTAGCTAGATGGTATCCACCCAATAAAAATATTGCCTTTTTTTTGCTCCACACCCTCTTTATTTTAAACAGCTAATAAATGTTTCTTTTCATTTCCTTCATGAGCACAAAATAAACTCAAGTTTTGGCACATGTCCCATTTCAGGATATGTAAGCTGTAGTCTTCTTTACTGATTATATACTTTTTTGTTCTTTCTTAACCCTTAGCTAATCACCAAGGTCCTGTCTGTAGTGATGTTTTACATGCTTATGTCTGGAAATCATGTCTTAAAATCTGTATTAAAAGAATAGATGAAGAGGCATTACAATTTGAAATAATTTTTAGACCACTGGTATTTATAAAAAAGCTTTTTCTAAAGTGAGTTGTGCTTTAGTGTTCTGACTTCACCAAACATTTTCCTCAATTCCCCAAGGTTGATTCCTTGTAACAGGAATGGCCCATTTTGCTTTACGTCCATTTGATATGAACTGAGAGTTCTCTAGGTCCAAATTTATTTTCTATAGCTAAAGGTGTTCACGATTGAAACTCAACTTTATATTATTATATTAATCTTGAATCTGAGCATAGTCATCCATATTTTATTTCTAACAACTTCTCCACAAAATTTGTTTTGAAATTCATCCAAGTCACAGTTTGATACCTTAGCAGTTGATGCTTTCTCAAACCTTTCCCCTTTCTCGTCTTTGGACACATCAGTACTCAATATTGTTACATGACTTCTGTCCTTATTTCTGTTTTTCTGTTTTCTTCTTTTAGAACAAATACTTTAATTTCATTTGGATAATTATTGCACTGTATTTCTAACAACAGTTATTGCTTATTATCTACCCAGCATGCCAGTAATGTCTGCTTTGGTTTTTTCTGCCTTATTCTCTGCATTATATTTCAAACATTTGAAGCATTGATTGTTTCTTGTTTCCACCTGCACCTGCACTTTAACTCCTTTGGATATTTTTTTAATTTTTTCTTTTTTTTTTTTTTTTTTTTTTTTTTTTTTTGTAAACACCCTTGTTTTGTTTTTTTTTTTGTGAGTAAACACCTCGAATTGGTATTTACTATTGGCTAATGGAGAGGTAACATTTGAGGAAATCTTGGAGCCCTCCAGGCACCACAAATGTTCCCAAGTTCTAATTGGAAAAAGATTAATGTAGAGCTGTGCCATCCTCCTGCAATACCACATCATCTTGGAACACTTTGCTCCTGCGAGTAATTTTCTTCAGGAAAAAAAAATCACATTAAACAGTAGGTGTCCAAACTAATGGCAATATTTCAGTTCAGATTTTGTGTTAGGTTTTGCATCATGTTCCATCACACAGCACACGTAGTAAGATTTATCATATTCCATCAACCAGTTTTGCTAAATGTCAGGCTTTTAATAAAGGGAAAGGGCAAAAAGTTTTAAAGGGTTTGCATTGCCTTGTTAATCAGCACTTGAAAAAGTTTTGAAGAACTCAGTGACTCATTAATTTAAGAGCAAGTTTCTGGAAGCTATTACATATCTGAAATCCAAATTTTCTTTTAACAATCAGGGGACTTCAGCTGCTAGATTTCAAATGTTAAAATGTATACTTGTATGTGCTGCAAATCTGGTTTGCCTAGAAAATATATGCAGGCAGCAAAGTAATTTGTCAATACTGACTAGAAGAAGCTATCACAAGAACAGACTTTGAGCGGTGCCGGTGCCTCTCATAAAACCACCTCCCCAGCTGTCCTACAGGACAGACAAAGTTCAGTAGCAGCCATTACCAGCTATTAAAAAGTACATCCTCACTCTTAAAGAGATGAGGCAGGACTGACAGTTCAGCATCACCAGGAAAGTACGGTTGTTGCTTGCCAACCATTACATGACAGACATAAAAACTCTAAGAAAACTAACAGATGAAAACTTTTACTGTCATGCTTTGAAATCAAAAATAACCTCACCACTTCTTTTTGCTGTAATTCATAATTCCTTGTGAGTTCCCTGACAGTATCTAGCATACAGAACTGAACTCCCCAATCCCTGTACACAGTGGGTAGCATTATTTCATCTGAATAGTCCAATTATCCTCCGTGAGAGTACTTCAGTAACAGCTGCTCAATGGAAGTATGGGTGGCAGAATCAGACCCTCAGCTTACGTGGAGTTCAGCATCCCTTCACTGTTTACTTTGATTAACTACATCACTACACATTTTCCAGAGAAAATGCAATTTTCGCTAGCAGTAACTCAGCAACTTACAGTAAAGGGGTAAAAGCTTTGAGCAGACAATTCTGGGTGTTGGAGATAGTGCAAGTGATAAAGTGATGTATAAAATGACATGATAACAAACACTGACCATATCTCTGATTTTTCTTTAGTAGCAGACAATATCATCATTCACACAGCTGTGAGCCATTCAAGAAGGTATTATCCTGTGAGTTCTGACATCAAAAAACTTATCGCTTCCAGCCCTACAGTAAAGCAGTTTAGTAGGTAATAAAAATGAGCAGGAAATTTCCAGAGTGGTCTGAGTTGACAGCAGAGACCAAATTTCCACAAAGTGGTACAGTTATATATAATTTATATCTCTCTGCAGCATCTAATCCTCCTGAGAAGATTAATTCTGGCAGAAAGCATACCATGGAAAGACTAAATACTTTGCCTCAGGGTCTGCAGTTTTTATTTCTTCCAGAGGTTCCTCAGGAATTCTGTTTACAAAGGCCAAAAAAAAACCCACTTTTTTTTTTCTTTAAGCCATTTTGCAAATCTTCTAGAAATCCCTCTCTATTCCTAATTAAGATGAAGCCCCTGGTTTTGTTCTGTCCTTATTTTTCAATGAACTTGAAGCTAGACTTCCCGATTGTCATTGCAGGACAGGCTAATAGCTAATAAATAGAAAAAGCTCAGCAGTAGTCTGTAGTATAGTGAAAAGCATAGCACATCTACTATGACCAAAGTTCAATTCTACCTGTTCACACTGCTGTTACCCTAACACTGCAAGAAGTCAATTAGTTAAAAGGTAGCTGTGGCAGAAAAATTGATACTCAATACTCAAATAAACAATATTCTTGAGTTCTGTGTAAATAGCAGCATTGTGCAAACTCTTTTGCCAGAGGTATCCTTTGTGAACTCAGTCCCCAGATCCCCATTATTTAAAATGCTCTCTTTTCATTTCACATTGATAAAGGAAATAAATCACGGAAGATACAGTTAGTGTTGGAAACAGAGTCAAAAAATGCACCAAAACCCAAGAGCAGGATTCAGTTCTGGACTGTAGACACCTACATATAAATATGGACCATCTGCTAGGTTTCTGAGCTCCTATTTTAATCAGAAGAGTTCCAGTCCTCTATTTAGCATAAACTTCGAGTCATATTTGAAGCACATGTGAAAGTCATGTCTGGCCTCCAGCTCCTCTCCTCTTTCCTGTAAGATGTTTTATTATATGTGGATATTCTGGCTACTTTATGGCATCTGAAAGAGACAAAAGATGCCTGCATTCAGGAAGCTGAACTGAAATCCTAGTTGACATGGTTAGTGGCATCTCCTGAGCCAAATCTCCATGTTCGACTGACCTTATTGATTACATTTCCCTTACCTATAATGAAGCTTTAGTCTCCCACAGTAGGCAACACTTGCATAAATACACCTGTGCATTTAAATGTTCTCTGTGCATCTGGACTGGCAGATGGAGGACAGAGTGCAGCATGAGATGTTAGTATTTAGGCACCTGCATCAAGCCTCCAAATTGTGTCGATATCTGCATGTGGATGACTTAATGTAAGGGCTAAATCCTACCCCAGTTAACTGTAGTTTCCTGATACCAGCCACATACCTAAGCCAATAACTTGCTAACTTCATTAAAACTATCATTTAAAGGGTCCATCCCCTTTTCAATCATCTTTGAGGGAGTAGGTTTTCTTGAAAATCTGGTTTTCCATTCTAAAGTAGCTTCAATATTAAGTTCATCATCCCTCTACTGTCCATCATTGTAAAATGGATATTTTTGTATACCTTTGTGCCACCACAGTCTTGCTTATCCTTCAAATCTTGAGCTCTTTCAAGAGATCAATATATCCCTTGTCTCTCAATTTCAACTGGACAAATAATGGAAAAATATTTCAAGTAATATATTGCTCGGAAACAAATTGTTGAAAAAAACTCTGTTTGCAAATATTAGATGACTGATTCACTCTGACAGCCCTTCTTCTTTTTTTTTTTTTTTGTCCATTTAAATTTTCCTTTCTTTCACACACAAGTAGACACACAACAGTACAGCACAAAAAAAATTCAGCTCTAAAACATAGCCCCAGGAATCTTGGAATGACAGCTTTCAATATGGCCCTCATAAAGCTATAGTGTTCTCAGCTACCACATCTTTTAATGAGATGTGTTTGGTCTGGCTCACAATTGCTGAAATACTATCTCTGTCATGGGTACACAGCCCTCTTCACTCATCTATCATTCCTCACTCCATGATTATTTAATGTCATGACTCCCTATGAGGAATGTATACACAGCATATTAGAGCTCAGTACAGGGTGGGTGATTTTTTCATGAAATAGGTTGTATTTCCTGACTTTCACAGAAAGAAGGAAACAATCTTTGCAGCAAAATATCTTTTTACACAAGTAAGCGGGGAGGCTAAACTGCAGAAAATTTACTGTGCTAGTTTATTTCTGATACATATGGATGCTTTTTCTTTCCTGACTATTGATTTTCCCTGTACTTTGAAACTGTTTACAACAGTGAGTGCTAGCAGATATTTTTGGCTTTTCTTTACTCTGAAAAGAAAAATTCAGTGTTATCCACCACCTGTCCAACAACTCCAGGCATAGCAGTGTCCCATTGTTTGGATGACTCCAGGAAGTACTACACTTAGAGTAACCACCTGGGGTGCTTCCCTGCTTTAATCTTTTCCGAGAAATATGTCTGATAGAAACTCAGTTTCTATCTTCAGTTTCCTGACTGTATTTTTTTTCATAATTATGTAAGCATCAGCCGTACTGGGAGCTGTGAGGTGGCAGGCTTCCCACAGAGGGGTGGTAGGTGGGACTGGGAAGTGAAGTATTTTAGTTGTAACACTACACCTCCTTTTCTGTAAATGACACTGTCAGTCTGTTTCACTGTGAGTAATTTAGGACTGGAGTCACACTCACCTACAAAGAGATCTCTTTTCCTTGCTGAATCCAACATTTTGAATGTTCCATCAAGTTCATCTTTTTCAAGAGCAATCCACTTGGAGACAGGTTTTCTACTTCAGCTGTTACCCAACACAAAAACTGGTAAGGACCAATCTGTTGGATTTTTTGTGTGCAGGAAATTTCAGCAGTCATGGGAAGAGTCACACACATAAGGGTGACTCATGGTATCAAGAGCTTACCAGGATGGACCCAAAGTACATCATTACCTGGGAGTTGGTATCTGCCAGGTGGCCCAGTGGGACACAAGAAACTCTGCACTGAGCATGGGGAAGACTGCATTTTAAATGCCACTCTCCCTATATATAACATATTTACCCTTATAATGGAGAAGCTTATTTTTTAATTTATTTTTTAAAATAGCTTTAGGTAATACTTCTGGTCTACATAAATAGGCAGGAAGGTTGTAATTTTGTTAAAAACATTATACAATAACATATCCTTGAGAAATTTGATAAGGCCTGTCTATGCCACCATAAACACACTAAGAAAACCCTTTGCATTAAGTTCATTTGAAAGAGCTTGCTAAGAGCTAAGGCACAAAACAGTGGAATTTAATTACAGTGGCCTAATAAATTATCAGCCATTAGCTGAATTTCCTTAACTGCCTGTGGGCATGCTTTTAGTCCATCCCAATTGTGAGGTAATAAACATTAGTGAAAGGGACTTTAGACCATTCAAAGCCCATTGGACAGTGAGGAGTCTAAATACTTTGTGGGACTGTGCCCATGTCCTCATATGATATTAGCTAGATCAACAACTGATTTTTCAATTCATGTTTATAATATTATTTGTGATATGTTACTTGAACCACAGGCAAACAAAATGTAGAAAAGCAAATGTAGAAATGCTGAGGGACATCAAGAGGAAGAAAGATATACCGATGAGTCGCAAATTTGGAAGACCTGAAAATCCTTCTCAAAACGGTTTGAAATTGCCAAAACATATTAAAGTAAGGGAAGAAAAGGGGGGAAAAAACAACCAACCAGCCAACAAAAACAACAACAAAACCAACAAAACAAAACAAAACAAAGGCTTGCCAAGATAGAAGGCAGTGGCTTTTCAAACTGCACTATCTAAAAATAGATATTAAATGCCTTTATTGAAGAACTACTATAGTATTTAAGTCCCACTTTGTGTTCACCTGTTGGTATTTTTCAGTGGCTAGCAATGGGAATATGGTTTAGTTTATTTAAATCAGTTTATCTATTTTTAAATCTATATGGATATTTTTATTGGTCCAGCACATCTCTAAATTGCAATGTTAACATAAAGAAAAATTCTTTTGTGAACATTTAATTAACAATTAATCTCCAAAGTATTTCTGACTAGATAAAATTCTGATTTATTTAATTCATGTGAATCTATAAAGACAACTTGCTTATCATTTGAATTTCCATTCACTGAGCATTCCTATCACTCATGTCCTACCATGTCATGTAAAAATATATTTAGCAGTACTTAGTAACAATATATCTTTGGTCTTCACAGTCTTACAATGAGGTGTGACTTTGCAGTAATTTCTTATATGTGGAAATGGATTTTGATGTAATTACTGTGTAGGAATCAAACAGTGGTGTGATTAATTGTTGCTGTTTCTGAAGCTGGGCAAATATTGTAAAATTAAAAATTAACTTCTCATGGTCTTACTTATCTGGATTCTTTTAGACTTCTGACATCTGCTTTCTGTAAGAAACTTTACTGGAAAATTATTAGTTCACATGCTTGAATAGTCATGAAATGTGAATGATAAACATGGACATGCAAATATTCACATAAGAATATGGCATTTATATGTGAAGGGGAATACCATTTGACACAGATAAAAGAGCTATTTAATGAGCCATAAAAAAAATTTCAGTCATATTATTTGCAGCTAGAGTAAACTGTACACATATTACTGAGTTCCAATCACAGCATCACTGCATATGCTACATCAAATACACCTTTTTAAGAAATAAATACTCTTTGGCATAGTAGGATTAGATATTGAGTCACTCAGCCAGAGCTTTGCTAAATGAAAATATGGCTAGATATTTACCAACTAACACTCCATTTATGCCACTTCATTCACTTGTCTTTTCAGTCCCTCTTTCACATCCATTTAATCCTTCACTGCACGAAGCCCTTGTTGAACTTTCTAAACAGGCATCACTTAAAACATCCAAGTTTTAAGCATGCACTTATATACACTCACATTGTACACATATTTGTACATAGATTCATGTGTACCACTACTAGAATAGCATATATGAAACAGAAATTGATATTCAGTAGACACAGAAGTGAAACACAAATTATTAGAAATGTGCTGTTAAGATTTGTTAAATGCAAAAACAGTATTAAAATGTTTCAGCCTAAAAATTTAATACAGATTTGAGTTTACTATAGGAAAAAGAGACCTTTCCATTAGTGAAGCTCATTTTTGTGTGACCTCCCAAGCTCTCTACAGAACTATACTCTCTTTTCATCTATTACCCCAGTATGACAGGCCTATAGGGTACTATCAAAATATCTCTGCTCTCTTTCCCTTTCTTCTGTTCCTTAGCCCATTTCTCTTGCAAAATAAAAGGATTGAAAAGTTGAAATTCATTATTTAAATTTCACATGTTGAAATTTAAGATTTCAAACTGAAACCATGTACAGTCTTAAAATTTAGTACTCAAAATGTATGTAATTTAATTGCCAAACAATAATGCCCCATAAAGTGTGAAAGAATGATCTTTCATGCATACAAATGTCTATAATCAGTATTTCAGAGAACCATAGAATGTCTTGGGTTGGAAGGAACCTTAAAGGCCACCTAGTTCCACACCCCCTGCCATGGCAGGGAAACCTTCCACTAGACCATCGGTCTCAAAGCCCCACCAAGGCCATCCTGGCCTTGAACACTTCCCGGGATGGGGGAATCACAGCTTCTCTGGGCAAGCTGATCCAGTGCATCACCACTCTCACAGTGAAGAATTTCTTCCAAACATCTATTCTAAACCTACCCTCTCTCAGTTTAAGGCCATTCTCCCTTGACCCATCCCTAAATGCCCTTGTCAAAAGTCCCCCTCCAGCTCTCTTGTAGCCCTCTTTAGGAGCTGGAAGGCTGCTGTAACTCTGTAAGCTTTACCTTCTCCAGCCTGTATTTACAATAATCAAATGCAAAAAGCCATAAAGAAGCTGTTCAGCACTAAGATTCTCCTCACTTGTATTCCCTTTGAACTAAATTTTCATTGCAAAGTGAGTTCTATACTGCCATTTTTTGGTATGGATATGGACAGGCAAAGGAATGGATAACAAAGGGGTACAAGGAAGGAAGGAATAGCAGGGAGGGAGGGAAAGGAACTGGGGAAGATGGGAGGGAGATAAAATCTATTATAAATTCTAACAATCTGAAAAAAAGATCTAAAAGAAAGATGATATATTCTAGAATCAACAATTAATACTTCTACAGAACAATGAAACCAAATGCTTGTAAATTACCTAAAAATAGGTATGAGATGCAAAATAGTCAGTCACACAAAGTCCAGGATGTCTCCAATTCAATCCAAATGTGAAAAGACAACTGATGCAAACATGTATTGGATAAAACAGGTTCACTGTTCATGAGAAAGTAGCTCTGTGTTTAAATGGGCTCGCCCCCATTCACACTTGTTCACACTTTTTCAAAGCAGGTAAATTTAACTGGTCCAGGGAACTACCAGGATGCTGAGCAGAAACTGGACACTATCTCAAGAGAGAAGAGTAAAACAGCTTTGCTAGCTCAGTAGAGTAAAACAAGACTGAGAAGGGATATGACCATAAACATATCCTGAAGGGACAGATGTCAGTGGGTGAAAGACATGAAAAAGCTTAAAAATTATGTCAACACAAAAATAAAAAAAGTATAAACTGAGTATTATATATACTTATGCTGTAAGTTACAAGGTGTGATGTGTATTTTGCATCAGCGAGATAATGGATTCATAGCCCCAAGGGGCCTGGTGTGAATTCCATGTTCCTAACCAAGTTTTACTTTTAGGAATTTGCCCATAGCTACTGAAAGTTTTACTCCTGAGACAGGCAGTCACCACACTGCAGTTAAACTAAGCTGTCATGGTGAGTTACAGAGAAAAAGGTAGCATGTCAATTAAGCATAATGATGTGGCAATTAGCTTTTCATTTCAACTTTCTAAATATGTGCCATGGAATAACTAAAAGGATGCAAGAAATTTAATCTCTTCATCCTCTATTAAAAAATGGGGTATGTGAAGAAATGAAAAATATTTGACTACTCAGAAAATCTATTTGTCTTCTTTGTTCAGCATCTCCTTCTATTGATCACTATCAGTGCTGACAAATAGCTTGAAGCTGTGATCCTGAATTGATATTTAATTAAAATGAAGATCTATTCTAATTGTATGGTAAACACATCAGAGTTCTGTATGTAAATAATGTCAACAGATGTGGGATAAGAGAGGAATTTTAAATAAGTGTTAGAAAGTTTGCAAAGGGGCTAGGGAGCAAATCATGCAGAGAAAAGCAATAATTAAATTCTGTCTCTAATTTATTTTTACACTGGATTCCACTCTTATTACACTGAGGTTTAAAGACTGATTTCTTATTCTCCCTGCTAGAATGAATAAATTACATGTACGATATAGGGGTTTAGGGGGGTTAAATCACAAAAGTAATGTTTTCTTCATCAAAGTGTGAAACCTATTTGTAGTATGAGTAGACCATGTTCTTCATGACATTGAAACTTACAAAATGAAATTACTGAAGTGCCGTATAGAGAATGGCATTGTTCAGAGAACATTTTGTCTCTCAAGCCTGGTCAGCAACTCTCTGTCACTGTGCCCTTTCTCCAAACTCACATATATCATTAATGGGGAGTGCTGAACTGTTGATTACTCAGAAGTCTCAGTCAGTTTTCCTTTATCAGATCCTCTACAGGCAGATAGGAATGGCCTCACATTTACAAGCCCTGGTTTTCATGGCCTCAGACACCCTGATATCTTCTGGAGGCACAGCACAGAGGAGTTTAAGCAATTCAGGAAGTTCCTGGAGTGCACTGATGATCACTTTCCCTTCTGAGAGATGGAAGAGTCAATGAGAAGAAGAGCTGTGCTGGAGTTCATGCTCACAATGAGTGGCTTGTTGGGGATATGAAGGTCAGAGGCAGCCATGGCTGCAGCAGCCATGAGATGGTGATGGAATTCAGGGCAGAGGGGAGAGTGAAAAGCAAGCACATATTGCTGGAGAGGGGGAATCAGGATGACAGCATCAGACTGTTCTTAGAGGTGCCCTGTAACAGGACCAGAGGCAAAGGGCAAAAAGTGAAACACAGGAAGCTCCTCCTGAAAATCAGGAAGCACTTTTTCCTGTGAGGGTGACTGAGCATTGGCAGAGATTGCCCAGGAAGGTTATGGAGTCTCCATACTTGGAGATATTCAAAAGCCACCATATTGTCCTGGGCAACTGCATTTAGGTGGTCCTGCTTGAGCAGGGCTGTTGGACCAGATGATGTACTGACCTATTCTTTTCCTTTCTGATACAAGAAATACCTGCAACATCTTCAACAGGTTTTGGTAGTACCTGTTTGGACAAATGGTTTGTGAATAGTTCTCATACATGAGTGAAGAAGAACGTGCTCAGGAGTAGAGTGTATGCATACACCCATGACAGCTTTTATGTGTTTTGTCATTATTTAGGGAAGAGATTGAAGAAAAAAAAAGCTCGAAGAAAATTATCTCTGTAATTATATGGTCTATGCAGCGGTTTTCCCCCTCAGCTGGAATTCTAGGATTCAAATTGTATTCAGTAGGAAGTCTTCACTGTTTTTACTGGCACTGAAAAAGTGCTTGAGAAAAATATGTGTCTATTAAATTACAGTTCTTGAATTTTATTCATTTCAGTAAGTGACTTTAAGTATTTTTTTTAATTTTCATTTTAAGATTTTTTTTTTTAATTTACATACCACTTCTGGTGTAATTTTTACTTTGAAATGACAAATCTTCACAACGCAGTCAGCTTTAAGCAGAATTTTTTATTCTTCTTTCTTATCATAACTGTGTTTAACCATACTGTAATTACATTAACTGCTCTGTCATGTTTATCTTTGCAAGGACAAAAAGCCATCAAAGGTAATCATGTCTGTAGTAGAATGCAATGCCAGCATGTTACTAACCTGTGAATTATTTCCTCTACTGTGAGATATTAAAATAGATCTGACTTCAGCCCAGTAATCTCGGTTAATATCTGTGGGAGTTACTTTTCCACTTTGTGTCTCAAATCAGAGAAATGAGATTGCCTCAGCCAAACAGTAAGGTGGGAAAGCTCCACTAACTTCAGTCATAGTTTAAACAGGAAGAAAGTATCAGTCTAAATTCCAGAATGAAAAGGTTTCAGCACCAAAAGCATTGGTAATGTAGCACAGACATGTTTAAATTATTACAGGGAGTTAAGCCATGGGAAGCAAATGTACCTTTTAGTGAAAGAGTTTATTTTTCTGTGGTTTACCTCATTCAGAGACATGCAAAGAATAAGAAACTAATCAGGCATCGTATCTTAGGTGAAACACATTCAGCTGGATAGCTGGCACATATCTCAGCCTTAGGGAGTGGTTCCTGCATACAAAGATGAGGTTTGGGGGTGCATCTCCAGGGGTGTATATGTGTGTGCATGCATGTGCCCTCACCCACATCCCTATACAGCCAGACTCTCTCTCACCAGCAGTCTGATTGATAATTTAGTAATCATTAATATAGCAAGACCAGCTTTTTTCTTTTACCTCTACTGTAAAAGCTTGGCTGGATTCCTGCTTCCATATGCATTCATTTACCCTCGCTCCTAATGATAAATATATAGCATATTCAATTTGGTTCATATACTTTTTTACTTTCCTTTTTTTAATCAAAATATCTTTTGTCTCAACTATTGAAGAGTGTAAATAGGTTTCACTCAGTTATAGGGAAGTCCATGGTAATTCACTGTTGCCTGAGGCTCACTGAGTTATACCTCTTTCACTCTCATGACAAAAACATAATACGGGCACTTCAGGGCTAATAATTTCTGTGGCAAGATATACCTGGAAAACTATACAGTGCTAAAAAATAGAAGGAGCCTCTCATAGGTTGGTTTTCCTTCCTGGAATTTTGAACCTTTCCATGATACTCCACACTGAAAACGCTGTTTCTCTGGGTGAAATTTTGCTTGGTTGTGAAACACAGCCCAGTACAGGTACAGTTTGACTTCTATGTTTGAAAGACTGGAAACACAATAGTTAATACCATCTTATTTTCAAGTCAGTAGAAATAAGGCACAAGTGAAAATTAATAATCTGTTTCTTCTATAATTCTAGTAATATTATAGGTTGTTTTAATTCTCTGATATTATAAATAATTTTTTAATATTTTTAGTATCATAAGGTGTCAGGCATTACTCAGAAAGAATGAAGACAGTCCCTGATTCAGTGAATTCTCAATATATGTAAAATATTGTAACAGCAATATTAGCAATTATTTTCCCTATGTACTGCCTCATTAATGATCTGTTCTCTATTTTATCAAGACCAGTATGTTGTGTTAATACATGATCTGTGGAAATCCACCGTAAAGTGTTTAATTCTGTTCCTTCTTTTTTTTTCCTTCTTAATGTGTTGTTGCATCCTTAATAATTCCTTAATTTTGCATAATAAGAAATAATGCAATAACATGGCAAAGCTGCTGATTGTTTTTTAGTTGTAACAGAAGCGCTGTAGAGACTGAATAAAATGTGCTGGATAATGTAGAAAGAGGGAAACAAATTAGTCTGGTAGAATTAGGTTAGTAAGTAGTAGTTAATTCCAGTAGAGATACATTTTGATTTCCAAACCAAACAGATATAGTAAAGAAATTCAATATGTTTTGAGGAAGGCAAGGGTAAACCTAAAGATGTTTACAGGGCAAACCTAGATGCTATGAGCTCTTTCTTATATTTGAGGAGCCATATTGAGCTGTTATCCACACCGATGGGGGTTCCATAAAAATAAAGAGGGTGGGAATCTTGGGTTCCTTTCTTTCACACAAATCCTTGGGGATACCAGAAAAAATCAGTAAAAAGCCCAACCAGTACTTGACAACCAAAATACACACACATAGATCAAAAAGACTTTTTAAAAAATTGGGCTGCAAATAGTTTTATAAATTAATTTGGTCCTTAATTACTACTCCATTTATTAGTTTTCTGTATACCTTCAGCTAGTAGCTAATATACAAATAGGAAAAACAAAGGGATTCAGAGGAATTATTTGTGAAGAATTCACGGAGAGTATATTTTTGTTTTGCAATGTACATCTCATTCTAACTGCTACATTCAAATATAAGGAAGAAAAACATTCATGGTGAAAGAAAGATAATAACCACAAGTTATTTGTCCATCTCCAGGAATCCCAATAGTAATAAGTTTGGTTTTCAACTTCAGAGGATCATTTTCCAGCATTTTAAGGGTAGGTACAAGAAAAAATACTCTTCCCATCAATTTCTATTATCTGAATATGAGCAGCACAAATTCTTATACAGTAGCTAAATATTTCCCAATAGTGTCAACAAATTAATAGCTCTGAAAGATGTGTCTCTTGTTTTAAATTATTATTGTGGATACAAAAAGCCAGAGACTAAAGAGATTTTCTTTTAAATGAAAGAACACAAGGAAAAAAATTAATAAAAAGTTCAGTCTGTGTATGGAATATCAAGTCCCAGATGTTCACCACCAGCTGCTGCTTCTTTTCCCAATTTTCTACTTCCCCTTTACACCTGCTACTAACCAAATATAAATTCCTCCTCCATCTTTATGCATTCTGTCTTTGTTTTCCCCCATGGAACCCCTAGAACTATGGACATTTCCTGCCCTCACTGCTGCCAGTGCCCTGCAGAAGGCTGAAATCCTGACACAGGCTCTAACACTGGCAGGCAGTGAGTGAGTGAACAGAGGATATACTGTCTTGGGGAGATCAAACTCACCATGGAGTGGCAGGAGAACAGCCCAACAGCCGGAAAAGTACATTTCCTTGTATTTATTTAAGCTCTGCAATAGCAATGAGGAATAAGTCTGAGATCAGGAGAGTTGCCCCTTCTGCTGCCCTGTAAATTATATTCTTGCCAGTCCATTGTGTAAACTCTTTCAGTTTTCTGAGAGATTTCCTGATGGGTCACAGTACTGGAAGTGACACCTACAGCTATTGGAAATAATGGCCCATAGCTGCAGCTAAAGAGAATTAACAGCAGCACTTTTTATTCAGGATAACAGCCTCATAATCTCTATCATCACTTCAGAGTGAATTCATACAACAAAACCAAACAAGAAGATAGGTTGTTTGCACTGTGAGTAAAATGAAAATACCATTTTTCCCCCCACATTCTATCATTCTTATTTTCCATTTCTTTCTCTCCTTTTGAGAAAGCAAAATGGAACAGATAAACCTAAATGGGTCTGAATAAGAATCATGGTGTTGTACTACTGTAGGCACAGCTTAGAGAAAAACCTTTTCTGTCACCAGTGAGTAGTTGAGGGATACATTGCTGAGGACCTAAGGTTTTTTTTTCAACAGAAGAATTATCGATATGCTTTTTACAGAATCCTAACTGCGATTTCAGTGTTGATCTAAAAATAAGAAAATAATTCTTCATGACACGTTTTCAATATTGCTGTAGATCTCTTTTTGTATCTCTTCCACAGGATGTCTCAGCTAATGCAGTAACATTTTATCTCTCATGTAATGCTCTGCCTGATGCACCCCACTAAGCTGTGTTCCCACGGACACTAGAGGTGAAGGAAAAGTATGGTTTAAATGCAGACAAGAGAAACCTGAATATTGCCCCATCAGGAAATTCTAACAGTATAGATAACATGTCTACTCTTGTGTTGTGTCATGCCAACGAAGATACAGAATATATAGCATGAGTGGGATTTGGCTTCAAATGAAGGTGTCTTTAGCTGTGTGTCATCTGTCACCAATATGTATAAGTTCTGGTTATCAAGGGCTCCAGTCAGTATCCCAGTTCATACAGATATCCAATTCCTTTTAAAATTACTTAGGGTACCTGTGATAGCTTCAAAGACTTGGTAAATATGTCAGAACATGCACAGGAGAAAAATACTTTGCAAGACCATCAGCTGAAGGATGAGACATACAAAGAAGGTTTCTTAAACCTCTCTAACTGACCATATTTAAGCAGCTAAATTACAACTCGTGTGGACAGTGAGCTGAACCATTTTCTAAGCTCCATTAACTGTATGGATTAAATTTCTATTGATGACTATTCAAATCACCAAGCAAATCCCTCTCTCTTTCTCCAGACTTGTGAAGAGTCCTGTGGAGACATCTGAACCAGCTCTATATAGCAAACAGTTTTGATAGAAAAAGGTCAAGCTCAGGTTCTGGGTTTATTTCAGGGACTGCCCTGCAGCATAGCCATCCTGCTTGCCCCTTCAGCAGCTCTTTCCATGGGTCTCTGCAGAGATATGGGCATAGGAAGCATTTTACTGATGTACTGGTACTGCCAATTTTTACTCTCCCATTCCCAGTCACACATGTCATTATGCTTTGACATTATTGTTGCCATCTGAATTTTAAAAGTTGTTTTTTTTTAATTTCATGGGTAATTTGCAACATTTAACTTAAATAACTCGGAAACCATAACAGCTAGTGAAAGTAAGTAGCAAAGAAAAGAATATCTGCATAACCTGTTTATTCCCCATTGAATCCTTCAGAATTTATTATTATTATTAAAATTCAAGTGATCCAAATATACCAACTGTATTTGGAGTCATAAACTCTTTGTCAAGTTTCGGTCAAATACTAGTAGAAATGTCCCAGACTAGAAATCAGAAAAAAAAAAAAGATAATAAAAGAATTTCTCAGGCATCTTCTGTAAAATAGAGACTTTCTAATGAAGAAAGAAACTTATTCAAAATAGATGTAAAAATTAATGACAACTACCTGATGCTATTTAAACAGACAATAATCATCAATAAAAAGGAAGGTTTAACAACTGTGTTTCATCACAAAAAATATATTAACCACTTTTCACAGTCTGAAACCATCATCAATCAATAATAGATAATATTTACTCTCTCCTGCTGGGGAGCCTTTTTTATATTTTAATGGAATACATTGCATGTAGGTTACCATAGTTACAGCAGAATTTCAGAATGAGTTTTGTTTTATCATAATTGCTGCATATTAGTATATAAACAGCTGAACCCTGTCTTCCACTGGTAGCACTAATTTGTGCCTAGAGACAATTCTCTCCCCTCAGAAAATCGAACAACAGCTTAAAATATGCTGTAAGTTTGTGGTCTTTCCCAGAGGGAGTGGAAAGTTTCTGCAAGTCAAGCTGTTTGTTGTTTAGAGCCTGGGACTGCTGGGATCGGCAGCATAGAAAGGTGAAGCTGCAAAAATCCATCACCAGCAGTAAAGGGAAATTAAAAGTGTTCCCTACCCCACCCCAGACATGTTGAATTATAACCACAATACTTCCTATCACTATTGTTTCTGAGCAGACCTGAACACTAATGAATTTGTCTGGGATTTTTACAGAACCATAAGAGAGTTCAGAAACTAACAAGGAATGCAGCATAAGCTCTATAAAGATCCAGTTTTTATCATCATGGTGTTTTCTAACATAGAAAACTATTGTTCCCAGGTTGCAGGGGCCAGGAAGGAAGAGTTTCTTCGTCATGCATTCCTTATTAATCCACATAAAGACCAATACCCATCAGGTACCTTCACTCTTTAGAGAGTGGAGTTGTGCAAGTAATTTTTCCCAGTGTGAGTAATTGGATTTTTAATCTCTCCCAGAAATATTGAAAAGCAGGAGATGACAGCATCATAGAAAATTTATGTATGAGGTAAAAGGTAAAAAGCTTAACTGAGATCTCAACTACCAGATGAAGTGCTGCCTTCAAGAAGTTACATGTGCAGAACTTCCACTGCACTCACATATTGCTCCATGTGGAGAAGTCAAACAAAACTTCATATAATATGCCAAAGTACTTGAAAAGCCAACATATCTGAAATGGTGGCTGTTATGTTTCCCTGAGCAAAAAAGAAGGCTTCCAAAATGACTGACTGGTCAATGACTGACAGCCAACAAGATTTTGTTCTGTTGCTTTTAAAATGTCGTGGTCCTGCAAGTAAAATGCAAAGGGAAAGATAGTATGTCACATACAATATGGAAGGACAAGAAACCTATGTCAAGTCAAAGATTGCTTTCTCCAGTGTGACAGCAATTGTATGGATCAGTGGATTGCAGGAGATAGTAGTCTTAAACATGCTACACTTCAACAACTACAGTTTTGTAACAGAAGATGACTCAAGTGGCACACTGCATAAAGAAGCACAGAAAAAGAAGGCACATTATCTTAGTAATGCCTATTGTTTCCCTCAGAATCAAAAAAGAAAATATTTTCATTTACATTGTAAATGACAAATTACTTTATAAAATCAATTTAAATATGTCTAGTAGTATTTAATCTTCTTTTAATATCATCTTTTTAAAGCTTATGTTTAGAGAATTATTGTTATCAAGACAAAGAATTAAGGCTTCACATTCTTGGGTTTATTCCTGCTCCAGTCTAGGAAGGGCCATATCTTCATAATCTTCACCCCTGTGATCTTATGGACAAGAGTTTTCAAGAAAATATCTATTTTCATTTTTGAACATGAACTTAGATGTTTACACATCAATATCCTTACCTGAAATGCTTCCTCCTCTTTAACAGAACAAGGTGATTTATTCAAACCTAGTAGGTACAAAGGGTCCCACACACAAAATAACTTTCCTCACACAATTAGAAAAGCTGAGTACTTTGACTCAAATCCAGAGCTGTCCACAGATCATCCAGGAAGAAAAAATAGATGACATCTATTGGATAAACTGCTATTTCTATCTCATCCAGCTCCAGTTTGGGGCCCATTTACTTTGTGTTTAGAGTTACAGCTGACAGAATGAGTGGGTTTTGTCATGCTCTGGAGAAGAAGCAGGTGCTTGTGCCCACCAAAGGTGCCTGTTTATTGCTTTTAATGCATCTTTTGATGTTTAGTTCATTTTTCTCCCATTATCCATTCTCATGTCTTTCATCTAGCAATGTACAATACTGACTGCAAAAGTGCATCATGAGACCAGTAAGATTTATGTATAATAGTGTACAAGCACACAGAAAGTCAGTCTTTATCCTCAAATATTTTATCACAAATAGACAAGTTCAAGAGAAAGGATGGGAAAAAAAGCAGCAGAGTGTCTTGTCCAAAATTACATAAGAAGAGCGACCAATCCCGTTCATCCTATATACTTTTTATAGACAGCTTTATGGTGAGTTTTTTACTAGTGCCTTTGATTAATGTATTTGGACTGGTTTTCTCTTTATTCCATACAAAAGAAGCCCAGAGTATTTAAATGCCTGAGTGGCGTGAAAGAGTGACTGAAATTCTCAATACCACTCAGCAATTAACATCCTGCTCTCTAAACTCTTGGCCTTTTGTTTTGAGACACAAATGAGACATGGAGCACTATGAAATTCAGGTAGAATATAAGGCTTAATTTTGGCCATTAATGTGCAGGGAATTGGTGTGTCTCCCAAAAACTTCATACAGAATCAGGGCTCACCCTCAAAGCATGAGACTTCCAAGTTTTTCTGGACTGAGCTCCTATTCCATAGTACTTATTTTAATATTCTTCATACATTTATTCTCTCCTATAAATTATTTTCTTTCTTCCATATAGCACCTGTAAATATTAAGGTAGACTAAACCAGTAATGAATCTGCTACTTATTTCTTTTCTTCCTCAACTCTACACAACAAAAATACAGAGATGAAGAAATAGCCACTGTTGAACAAGGAATCACAAGTGTGTAGAGAAGGCACTATAAGAAAGGACAGGGGAAGGGAAGGGAAGAGGGACATTGTCCTTTAAAAGGTATTGAATGATTGACCTTAAGAGTTTTTTATTCTGGTCCTGAGAGAAGTTGCTTAAGTACCTAACCGCAGGAAAGAAATGAGAAATTTGAGGGCTATTGAGCACTGAATTCTCATGGTGGCTCAGCAAAATGTTACTTAGAACAGGTGTTTCTGTAATTGTGATACATTGAGGAAGTTTGCAGCGTTCAATATCCCCTTAAGACTTACTAATACCTCTCTAATGTCTCTGGAAATAGTGTGCTGGACTGCCAAAAAGTATGGAATAAAATGTCTCTCAAGCCTGGTTAAGATATTTACAATTCAGTATATGTTTGTTGTAGTGCTGGCATTTTACGGAAATGAGGAGGAGTTTTGGAACAGGCCCTAATAGAACCTACATTAGTGCAAGGGTCTTTTATTATTTAAAAATGTTTGAGGCTACTATCCTGGAACCTCAGTCTTTCTCATCTCAAACAGAAAGGGAGAGCTTTTGTTTCTCAAGCAGAACCTTAGCTGTTTAAGAGATCAACCTGAAGGGCAGAAATCCCCCATAGGACAGGTGAATTTTAAGGCTCTAGGCCCATGCATCATGAGAACAGTTGGGAAGCAATATTTCCCACAGTTTTAAATCCAGATGCTGTTATTATAGCATAAACATAATATGGCCAATTTGCAATTTCAATTAACAATTAAAGTATAACTATTTAATAAAAATGGAAAACAGATGGTAAAAATAAAACAAAATGCCCATGGCTATCAAATTTGCTCAGATTAAATGGAGGAGCAGGAAAGAAAAACATGTTCAATAAAAAAATAAAATATTTACCACCTCTAAGGCCATTTGGGAGGACTAGAAGAGAGAAATGACCAGAATGCATTCTCCCAAAGTAACTTAAGCTTTTTTTTTATGCTTAGATTCAATACTTCTGTACTGGAACTTTGAAAACTACTGTAAATAGGAATAAATATATAGAATATGAGCAAAGTTTGGTGCAACAATGCAGCAAGTGACACTGTTAGGCATCATTAAGAGTTTAGCACTGTAGAAGGTACAAGAATCATTGAATGGGCTAGGATATTTCCTTATGTTAAGAAGAAAAATGGACAAAATTAGGAGAAAAAGAAGATGGTTGGGTTTTTCACAGTGTCAAATATGTAGGCTTCTTTTTTTGTACTTCAAGTAGAGCAGGTACTTGAAGCCCTGAAAATCTGCAGTGGGAGTGAACTGTAAATAGGCATGCAACACAACAAGGTCACAGTTTCTGACCTCTGTGATTATCCAGGGATATTTTACTAGCTGAAAGCCATTTTATTTCATAGGAAAGATTCAGAATGAAATTGAATTCAGTATGTCATTTCATGCTAGACCTGGGCAAACTATTCTTGGGAAATATTTTAGCTAATAAATCATACCCTTTTTTTTGCTGGAAGATTATTAGGAAAAGTATTATAATCCCTGTAAATGTGTTCATCTTCTTTAAACAATTGCAGTGGTTTGTAAAAAAATTTTTCAATCAGCTTGCCTGTTGTAAACTTTTCATTTAATTATGTCCAGACTATTCAGCATGCATTATGTCTTATTCAAAGGGTGGGATTGGCAACCTCAGTTTCATGGCAGTTGCCCTCACTATTTGCCTGAAATTCTAAATGTTCATAAATGGAGTAGAAGAATAGCTGGGGTAAATAAGAGATATCTGCATTCATAAGCAGACGAGTTTGGTTTTGCAGGCTTATTGGTTAATGGATGGAGAAGATCCACTCCCAAATAATCCTGCTAACAGGAACACTGGCCAAATGTTCAGTTTGACATGTGTCATTTTAGCATGTTTTACATGAGTCCCTTTAGTCCAGTGAGGCACCTGAACCCCACACTGTCACAGACCTACAGCCCTTCTTCCTGTGTGTAAGATAAACCAGGATATTTTGCTGCTAATCATGTCTCCCCTCAAGGACTACTCCCTTTGGCTGTAAATACAGCAGAATTGAAAAGCAATTCAGGACTTGCCAGAATGCCTGACAGTTTCTTACGCATTTTCCAAGCTCAATTTCAGACAAACAGTACCATGATGATATAGCAAGTACTCAATACCAACATTTCAAGCCTCAGCAGAGAGAAACAGAACTGACGGTGAGGTCCTTAATCAGGATGCATGAACAACCAACAATTCAGTTTACTCTTGCAAAGCTGTGCTGGGACAAATAAATCTTCCCTTAAAGCTACAGGAACTGAGCTAAAAAACCACATCCCCCCCTCAAAAAAAAAAAAACCAACCTAAAACCGAAAACAAACAAAAAAAGGCAAAACAAACAAACAAACCCCCCCCACAAAAACCCAAACCTGACCCTTTTTGAGCCCATTAGTTCAGATAAACCAAATCTGAAGGATTTTCTGCAAAACTCAAAATCTCACATTCTCACATTTTCCAAGTAATACATTGCACCTTTTGAGCCTTTTTTATATTGTAGTAATTATGTCTTTAGCTGCTCTTTCAGATAATCCTTAAGCATCACACCTAAACTGGTGACAAAAGTGACAGAGGCAATTCTAGCCAGTCCCATCACAAGGGATTACATGGCCAGGCATGGTTTTACCCTTTCACTCCACACACTAGTACTACAGAGCCCAGAGAGGAACCACCAGTTCTGAAAAGGAGAGGTACCCTGTCCTGAACAGTGCTCTCATCTGAATGGGTCCCCTGTCAGCAGAGGAGATGTGGCCAGAGCCCGTAGATGAGGAGAAACATGCCAGGGTCTCAGTGCTGGACAGATCCCTTGTGTGAGGTGGGGAGCTGTGTCCTGTAAAATCCAATATGCAGGCCATGAGATGCCGTGCCAGCTGACACATGACTGGTGCCCAGAACATGAGTCTCAAAAATTCTACATATATGCTACAACACTCCCTATTGGGACAGATACCAGAAATTGGTTTAGGGATTCCAGTTATTCAAGTTTTCTCTCACTCTATCCATCAGTTTCAACCTCAGCTACAGCCAATTGGCAATTTTACACATAGGCAAAGACAGGTGCTGCCAGAGTGCATAATGCTGCAAAACTCTATCATCATGTTTCTGCATAGAATTGTCCACTGCTTTGTTCCTAGGTGAGACTCTTAAAAACAAAAAGTACTGACTCTTGGTGTCTGGACTAGCAGAGTTTTTCTTCCTGTTCTACACTCTGTGCAGGATACTTGGCTAGATGGGAGTAAGGCAAACACATTTAAATGATGGTAATTTAAGCCAGGAAAAGCCAAATTATAAAGTAATGTTATAAGACCATAATTACCCTAGAACTGTGCCTCATGTTTAACAATAGCTGTCTGCAGTGCCATTAAAATAATGACTTTCAGATTTGCCAAGACTTTTATTGTAAGAAATCCTGGCCACAAAGTCTTATAGACCATTTCTTCAATTGGTTTAAATTGCTGTACATCCACTGAAGTCACTGCATGAAGATATGACCTTTATACTCAAAAGACCCAAAACATTCAGCAATTAGGTAAGCAGACAGTGCTCTGGGAACACTGGATATTATGACACATGGCTCAAATTTGCTCAGAGAAACTGAAGTTATTTAAGCTGATATACTTAAAGATACAGAAAATTTTGAATGTATATCATTTATGGGGTAATTTTCATACTTATGTAGACCTGTCACAGAAGATTAAGTCAACAACATGCTGTCAAATGTCTGAGTATATGTAATTTTAAAAATGCTGACTCAGAGAACAAATCTTGTCTTTTTTTTCTATAGCCACCCTTAGCAGTCTCTCATATAGTAACAGCCTGATGACTATACCATGTTGTTACATATTCCTTCTGTTGAAAATATGACTAAACAAGCTTAAAAAATACTAATTTGATAATCATAACTTGCCATACTTTTTTGATATAGTATCAGCAATATGTATGCCTTTGTTTTTATCAGGTTGCTACCACACAGCAAATGCTACTAATTCAACACTCACTCTCTTAGAGGAGAGACTGTCCTGACTTTGATATAGTCACATATCTAATGTCAGAGTCAGAGCAGTGATGTGGCGTTGAATGCTGACTTTTCGCTGAATTCTACTATAGCTCAGATAACACCTGATTTTTCTTCATGGTTTTTCTCCTGGGGCCATAAGACAACCACCCAATTCAGCCTCCTGACTATTGTGTTGTCTTTGAATTGCTGCCTTATCTGTGACTTTTTAAATTAATTGCATTATGGACACAGCCTGACTGCACACACTAATAGGCATCAGAGTGTCCACAAGAGCAACTGTGAGAAGGAAAAGGAAAGAAAAGGAAAGAAAAGGACAGGAAAGGGAAAAGAGAATGAGAAAGAGAAGTAGAGAGGCTGAGAAACAGCTTAAGAATGACACACAAAAAGCTTCACATGGACATGGACAGTTATAAAGTATTTGCACAAAAAAACCCACCTCTGTCTAAGGTATGCTGGTACCCAGCTAAACTCCCCATTAGCTCACAAAACTTTTGTTTCAATTAATATAGCTTATCAACTAATATTGCTTATTAATTAATATTGCTTATTTTCAGTGTGGGACATTCACAATGCAGACTTTCCTTCCGCCAAGTTTGTGTGTGGAGCTTCTTCCTCTGCTCAATCCTGTTACCATGAAACCAGCTGGTGCCACTTGTGAAAACATGGGTATGTCTAGCTCCTCTTTTGTTTACTATTAGTCTTTAAACCTCCTCACCTCTTGCTTGAAACTAGATAATGGATTTAATAGATACTGAAGAGAAAAGAGTCTGACAAATTAGTGCAAACACAAAGCCCTCATTTTCTTCAAATGTTAAGCTGAAAATAATTTTCTTGTTTCTATAATTCTTTTTTTTCCTCTACTTCATCAACCAAGGCATTGACCTCAAGCGTATTGGGTGGTTACTCCACTGTTGGGGTTTTGCTGAAAGAATTTAAGTTAGACTTCCACAAACTTAGACATTAGATTCATTTTAAATATCCCTAATTAAGTAAAACATCTTCTGCACCTAATTTTAGTATAAGAACAGCCATACAGTGATAGCCAAAGTATATCTAACAGAAGATCTTCAGTGTGAGCTGTAAAACTTTGCATTTATTTCATTTATTCAGTCTTCCCTTTGTAAATAGAGGCCATTTGTTATACCAGCATACATTTTTGTAAGGTTTAAACATCACACCAGCAATGCAGTTCACATTTGGTTTGTATGTACCATCTGGGCTTTGTATATAAAATGAGGCACCTAGCCTTAATTTTGGAATCATTTGGGGGAGGATCTATTATATGCTGTGCTGGTTTAGTCTGCCCCATGTTTGAAAGGTAATAATTCAGTAGTATTTCTAGGACTTGGCATTTGGCGTACCATCTGGGGTGGTAAAGACCCTGCATATGGGAGATGGTATAGTCCCAAGTATTTTATCTCTCTAACACCCTTCCCACTAAAGGAACTTTCGCTTAAAGAAGCAAAATTCACTGCGAGTGTAGTATGCTGCCATGAAAAGGAAAGCCAAAGAAACATAAGAAAATAAAGAAATATAAGAAAAACATAGTGTTTTTCTAGTGCAGTATTGCTCCTTCATGAAACACTTCTAATATGACAAATAAATCTGGATTGTAATCACCTAATACTATTTTTCTCAACCTTCTCCCTTTGTTCTTGTTTATACTTTTTGGCATGACACAAAACTCCTCTCCATTCTTGAGATTTGTACTTCTTTGATGTTTGGAGATGACCAGGTACCCTTCTACTTGGTAATTAAGCATACATGGAGAGCTAGATTTTCAGGTAGTCTAAGCTTTTTGATATTGATTTCTAAATTCATGGCAGAAAGGTATTTCAATACTTGTACAGATGCAATGTTTTTAATCTAGCCCAGTGCAGTTTATCCATTTTAATCTTTCTTCACTGCATCCGACCATTTGTCTGTCACTTCAGTTTCTTATAGTTCCTTTCATTAATCATTCCAAAAATCCAATTTTATGCTTTGAGTGCCAGTGCTGTATAGGCCAGGACTGTTTCTGTGCTCAAAATTAAACTACTATTCTCATATATGACTGTACCACCTTATTCCATGAGACAATAATACATATGCACTTATAACTTCACTTGCCCTTTTTCTTGCCCTTTCAAGTTGTGCCCATTATCTGCAACAATTATATTTTATTCTCTCATCTTTTCCAGGTTGTTAAATCCTCATTCAATATTTGCTTCAAATTATACCATCAATGGTGCCTTACACTTTTATAATTTATTTATTATTTTATCACATCAGTTCCTGACCCACTGTATTTTTCTTTCCCCATAAGGGCATTTAAACCTCCTCCTAATTTATGCCATGAGTAAATGTCATCAATGGGTTGACACGTTCTACTCTCCAAATCAGGAATGAAGATGTTAAACAAGCCTTGATTTACTACCAGCTTTGCAACAAATGACTATGTATCTCCCTTCAACTTGATCCATCAATATTCTTTGTTTATGGCCTTTGAGCTAATCTTCCATCTACATGACAGTCCACATATTTGTCAATTTGAATTAATTGCATGAGCTTTCATGGATGCTATACGAAATGCTTCACTCGAGTCAAACTATATTAGGTCTGCCATTTTCCTCTTATTTGCTTATTTGGTAATGCTATCAGAAGAAGTAATCAAATTTGTCTGATAAAATTTATTTTCATAAATCATGCTGCTTACTTCTCATGGTCATCTTATTCTCCATCAGCTTTTCTGTGCCTGTAAGAGCTGGTTCTTCTACACATCGACTCTGATTTTACTATTTATTCCCCAAAAAGCAAACCCATTGATCAGCATGTTATTCTTGATGGCACACTAAGTTAGAGATCTGTTTCAGCACTAATCAGCAACAGCCTTTTATATTTATTTCAGTGAATTTTGGGTTACATCATTGCACCAAAGGTTGGGTTATTTCTCCCATGTATTATGTGGAGTTTATTGTAGGTTAAAGAAAACCAGCAAAACTAGTAGAATCAAGAGGCAAAGAACAATGTGTCCCTTTTGTGAATTACAGAAAACACATCAGCCATTTCCAGCTAACAGACTCCTAGCATTTGAAAGGTTCATTGCCCAGGAAATAAAATCACAATCATTTCAAATACCGAGGGTTATTCACAGCCACTGCTTTTACAGTTGCCTCCCTTTTACCTGACATAGCAGAGATTAAACAAGAGACCTCCAACATGGAAATAGATTAAACAAGGTAGTTTATAAAGCCAAACTCTATAGTTAGAACTGTTAACATAATTACAACTAGTGCATTTTGATTTTCAATACACAGCACACTTACAGGGAGACATCTTCGCTGTTACTTTGGCAATGCTACAACTATCCTATTTCTTAGACAACAGAGAAACAGAAAATCTCAACTAATGTCCCAGTAAAATTATATGTTTTCTGTACAAACGTCATGTGGTCACTGGTCTGGTTGAATGAGGGGTGGGCATTTTGGGTTATCTCTGCTGAATTTAATTTTCTGTTTGTCTCAGAATAGCTGTCACAAGACGTGGCCCTTCAGTTACCCATCAGCTCCACAGGTTCTTAAAACCTATTTGTCCCCACTGACCCACTTCTGCCCCCACCATGTATCTTCCAGCTCTGTCCTTCACAAATATATATTTAGTTCTACAATGAGTTTCCAGTTCTCACTGGTTTTCAGTTTTCCTGTTAGGTGAGACAAATGAGAAGAGAGGCAGGTATTCTGTGAATCATCTTATCTAGGTTCAGACACCTAAACGACAGGTGATGAAGACCAAATTTCCACTCTAAGATACCCTTATTGCCAGAAGTCCTTCTAGTTTCTAGCAGACAATGTGATCTGTCCCAGAGGCCTATTTTGTACTAAAATAATCTCTGCCTAGAGTTCAACATATCTAAAAGATGATATATATCTATTTCACTTCAGTGATGCAAAGGAACTTAGAACAATGAACACAATGAACTACATTTTAGATGCCAAAGTTATGGTGCATGAATCCTACACAATGTCTCATAAAGGCACATAAAAATAATGTCATAAGATAAACTGATAAAGGTCTTTGTGTCTCAGAAGAGCAGCTCCAAGTAAATTATCTCAGCTGAGCATAAGTCTCAAATGACAACATTTGCCAGCTGCACAAATTCTGTGGATATGTCATTAAGGGATGATGCTACCAAATTATCTATCTTGCGGTATAAATAGTCATACCTTTATCTGTTCCACTAGGTCTCTATTGATTAATGCTGGCTGAGAAGTGATTTGCATGTTTCAAATGTGGTAATGGTCTTTATTAATAAAATTATTTCTTGTGTAGGAACACAGGTGTTTCTCTCCTTTTTTTGTTGACACAAAATCAATTTCATAATTTACCCTAAAATTGCATTAAACGACAACTTACTTAAAGACTTTTTAAAATAATTTATAAACCTGTGGATTTTTCCTTTCTAAAGCCTAAATGTACATGCTGAAACAGTTTGTCTATAATTTATCCTGAAAGTGGGTTTGTGGAACTACAAAATTTTTCACCCTTTCCTTCTCTGTCGCCTTCCCTGGTTTTCTTTTCTATCCAAAAGGGACTTATTGTACCTGTCTAGCTTTAGCTCTGAAAATGTATGGGCCAATCTAAAATATATTGCCCTTTCCCCGAAACAACAATTGACACAATGTAGTCCAGTTCTACTTACATCGAAGTGAGAGTTTTGTAGTGATCCATGACCTTGTAAGGCTCATTATTAGATAGATACCAATTTGTCATGCTGCGCCTAGCTATCAGCTTTTCTAGTCACTCACTTCATGCTTCTTGTGGCAAATTATATTTGACTTTCAATTTAAAATCCAGGGTACTTTAATGTAAAACCTCAGTATAATAATGGTGATGAAGCAGCAGGGCATGCAATTTGACAGAATGGATTTTCCTAGTTTATTGTGGCAGATTCCCCTTCCCCCAACCCCAAAGATAAGAAAAGAAGGACTAAAAGAAGAAAGAGAAGAAATAAAGAGAAAGAGGAAAAGAAAGCTAGCAGCACTCTCTTGAAACCCTGGTGGAAGCTGGGAAGACTGTAGATACAGCAGCAAGTTGCCATTTAAAAATGGAGGCTCTACTGTTGTTCCCTGAGCACAACTTAAAATACATTAGATGCATCATGACAAGCTATATTTCATAAATTCATGAATGAAGATTTAATTCCTTTTTAATGAAAAAAAAATGTTCCAAGTTCTTTGGCTGAGTTACCGAACTTACTATATGTTACACAGTTCCTGTCAGACATAAGTAATGCTGATCTCTTTTGTCTTGATGCCAAGCACCTACTATTAAAGGTGTCATAGGCATGAAAACCCTGACACAAAGGATGCATTATTTCAGGACTTTTTAATGAGGAGTTGCTTTTTAACAATGCCTTGTACAGGATACTGGGATGGGGATATTTCCCACTTCAAGCAAAATTACTGTCGTTTGGGATTTAAATTTTTATTATAGGAAGATATCATGACGTGAATTCTGACTGGACAGTATGGCACATTATGGAATATGTTTAATGCACTTTTTTTCTCCTTTCTTTTTCTACATGTAGGAAAGGTCATGCATGCATTTAAAATCTGAGCTTCATTTCGAAAATAATTCAGCTTATCAAATTTGGTCACCTAGACATTAAGTAACCCTGTAAAGTTAATTCTCTAAACCCTTTGAAGAGTCAATAAAAAAACAATAACTCTAAGAAGAACTCAGCCTTTGTATTTGAGAGTGGGATTCATCCCAACCAACCTCAGGCTTTTAACACTTACGTATTGAAGTTCTAGCAGTACCGTAAAGCATCCTTCTTATTAAACAGCTAGAAATATGCATTTTTAGAAGATTAATCATACGATTTACTTTAGAGACATACTTTAGGATAAAATTAATTGCCCTTTAAGCATATTTCCTGCTCTCTAGCAAGGAAAATATTGGGTGCATTGATCAGACTTGCACATCCAGCTTCAAGTCATACAGGCTAGCATAGGTGTTTCCTTACACTTCAGCTCCCAAAATCCTGATAAACTGAATGATCTTTCAGACAAAAAATGTCTCTCCTGTGAATATAAGAGATTTGCTCTGGATGATTAAGTTTGAGATAAAGAAGATTGTAGACAGCAAGATTTCATTCTAAAAACTCACTCATGTAATTTCTGGACATAAAATGGCATACAGTAAAGATTTTGCCAGGCCTCGGTCTTTAACAGCTAGACTCAAACATATTCACACTGAAGTAGTAACACTTTGGTTTGTCTATGAATTTTTGTTTCTGAGCTACAGTGTAGTACACCAGACTGAGGTATGTCCTTAAGGTTGGAAAGGATCTTAAATTGCATCAATTTATGCATCATAACCATATCACTGCCAAGTTTAATACTAAGCCATGTCCCAAAGTACCACATCTACATGATTTTAAAGCACCTCCAGCGATGGTGACTCCACTACTTTCCTGGGCACCCTGTTCCAATGCTTCACAGCCCTTTCTGTGAACAAATTTTTCCTAATATCCAATCTAAATCTCCCCTGATCTAATTTGCTGACTCTGGCTGTGTAATTTGCTGGTACGTTGAAACTCCCAACTTACAGAATATTTCATCGGCCCCTTCATCCATGTTGGGTGGGCTCTAACAGACTCCCACCAAGATATCTGCCTTGTTGGCATTATCCCTGATTGTGACACATAAACACTCGACCCTCTCATCACCATCATCAAGCCCTAGAGAGTCAAAACACTCCCCCACATACAGGGCTCTCCCTCCTTGCCTATCCCTTCTGAAGAATTAACAGCCATCCATTGCAGCACTCCAGGTGTCTGAGTCATCCTTCCATGATTCTGTGATCGTGACAAGATCATAGTTTTCCTGCTGCACCATGCCTTCCATTTCCTCCTGTTTGCTGTGTGCTTTGGTGTAGACATACTTCAGTAAAGCTATTGATCCTGCCACAGTTTTGGGAGGAAAAACCTTAATTCCTACATGACCATTCTCAGGTGCTTCCATAGTTTATAACAATTGGTAGTAAAAGCATTTCTTTCCTAGAAAATAGTAATACTGACACTCCAAAAGAACAGACAAAATATCTTTATTTTTTTAACCAGGCAGCTGTATCTGAAAGGAAAGGAGACAGTAAAAGCAAAATTCAGAAGGAGCACACTAAATGTACAATTTAATCATCTAAACAGGGCTATTTTCTGTTGCTTTAAGTTCCAAAAAGTATCATTTCTGCCCTTTAGCTTCCATCAAAGAGATATGGATCTGCCATTTGTGACAAATTTACAGCCCATGTGGATATTCTGGATAATAAAAACTGTCAGTGGTACTAAGAACCTACATATGAGCAACTGAATCCAATCCTGTATGTCTACATCTCAGCTAGTCATCCTATGTTTCCTTTACAGTTATGAGGTACTCATAGAGAATAATTCATTTGAGCAATTCCAAATGTCTAGTGTGGAATGAGTTGCTTCATTCTGTACACAACTAGATTTCTTCACTGACTCTAAATGAAATTCAGGGTTTCTCTTTTAAGCATCTACACTGCAGATACAGCCATTTAATCAGACACTTCTCATCCTCAATAGAACATATCAAGCTCTTCTGACTTTTCAGAAAGTAGAAACACAGGATGGCAAACATCACAGCTTCAGTCTGTTTCCATAACATAATTCACAAAGCACCCCAAACCACCACAGCTAAGGACTTTGAGTAACAGGGATCAAAAGCCTCGAACCCAGTGTATGCTACAGGGAGAAAAAATAAACATTATATGTGCCACTAATGTCACAGGCCCTTCCTTTAAAAGAGAGTGTAACAGATGACAATATCCAGATGACAGGCATGGACCACAGTTCACCTTACAGAGGAGAGTGGAAACCTCCTAAGCTCTGTCTGGAACTCGGATAAATTTTCTTCTTGACCTAAAATTTGACAAAATATTTGACATGAAGCTGGTAATAAAAACTTTCAAAATGAAAGATGTCTTTCTTGTAATAGGGATGGCCACTATCAGTCTGTAGAGATGTCCAGTTTCTGGTCTTCCTGAGAAAGAAAATGAGAGACGAGCTATTGATCTCAACCCTTGCAGGCAGACAGCTGAAGCCTGGATATACTTGTGTTATTCCACTACTATACAAATCAGGTAGAATATATTTCTGATATTGAAACTATGTTTTCCTCTCCATAGGCATACAACTTAGCTTGCCTGAAGATGCTATCTTTTCTTTATTTTCAGTCTGTCCCTTATCTCTCTGATGAAGAGTTGGATGGCTATAAATGTTGTAGAAAATTCTCTAAATTGAAAGACACTTGCATCATAGTAGTAAAAAACCAATCTAAACAAAACAAACAAAACCCCACACCTTAAATTAAATACATAAGATAGATTTTAATAAATAAAAATAAGTAAATAATAAATTAGACAGTAGTTGAGTTTCCAGATCAAAGACAGTGTGGACTGGGATTGTAACTGGGGTAAAGCAAAAAACCTTAATGATAAAATCCCACAGAAACCTGCTATTAGCTCATCAGATACCATCCACTCGCCACGACCAATGCCTAGAATGCTAGGACACAGTCAGGTTGTTGCATAGGACAAGCACATGGAGTCACAACTTACTTTGACACATCTACCCCGGTGTGTAGAAGTTTCCTGAAAGAGAATTTTTATATATGCTATTCTTACAATTTTCTATAACATTTACAGGCAAAGATGTCCCAGTCTAAGTAAGAGGTAAGTGGGTCAAAGTGAATGTAAATCTATGCTGGTGGAGCCAGGAATGCCAATGGATTATGATAATATGAGCAATCTGAGATAGAGCTCTTTGTCAACAACAAAAAAGGTAACTAGAAAAGGCTGGAGTTTCTTGGGTTTTGGTGTTTTGGTTTTTTGCAGGTAAAACTCGCAAACTTGTGTGACATAGCTTTATGTAAAGGGTCTTTAAACTAACTGGTTGTTATCCAAAATTAGGCTATTATATTTACACATGCAAGCTGAATATAAATGCTATTGTGGAAACAAGTCAAGTAACAGATGGCATGACTTGAAAACAGACATGAGATTTCTAGAAGAAAACTTACTGTTTTAAATAAAATAGATTGTTTGGTGATCTCCAGCTAGTAATCCACCTTACAGGTCTTGGTAGGGCTGCCACACTTTTGAACTCACATGTCTGTCTGAGTAGCAAGACTTTACAAAAGTTTTGTCTGAAATTTGTTAGGTATAAAGTGCTATTGGATAAAATGTGTCTTATGACATAGGGGTTGCTTTCATAAAATTGCTTTTCCATTCCAGTATCACAGAGGCACACTTCTTCTTGTTCTTTCCCATATGCTATGAGGTAGGACTGCTAAAGATTACAGACCTAAATATGAATTGATTTTTCTTTCATGTTTATTTTGGATTAGTATGCAAAACATTTTCTGTGTTACATCCACTCTCCTAGTAGCTCAAAATTTTTCACAATGCCGCCTGGTGAGTTGCCTGGTTACATTTTGTTCCTGTTGTCTTTTTTTCCAAGCATTAGCTGAGCAATTAATGAACAAATCAAATAAATTGGAGCTGCTGTATTTTCCTCTAGATGCAAATGTGAAGGATAATTTTTAAAGTACTTTTATATATCCCCCACATCCTCTGGGGAGGAAGTACAGGCTTCAAGTTCTAAATTACTCATTCCTGCTGGCATCAGATGTATGCCCCAAGGAGTTCATTTTCTGCTCAACAGACAAGAATTTAACTATGTAAATTCATTTCTAAATAGAAAATAATATAATGTAACACTTTCCAGACAATCTCTCACAGGTACTTTAGCACCCATAAGGAAAAGAGCTAAAAAGGCTCAAAGAATTGATACCTTCTTTTCCATGGAGATTATCCATGGGGCTGAAATTTCCCCCACTGGCTTAAGACTTTTACTAGTGAAGGATGCTTAATCCTAAATTAGATCAAACAAGTTTTGGCATGAATCAAGACATTTGTATAAAGTCCTTCTCCAATTTACTTAAAGTCTTCCTATCTCCATGTAGCAGTATTGCTTCAAATTCTAGCTAGGCTCGTAACAGCAGGTTTCATCATAATATCCAAGGGTCCTAGTTTTGGAACTGAATAGGAAAATTTTGTCATTTTAAAATATATTGCTACCCTATTAGGAGATTTAGAAATATATTAGAAACAATTTAGAAATATAAACCAACTACGCTATAAAAATCAAGTCATTAAAAGTAACTCAGATGTGTTTTCATAAACAGTCTCCAGCCCCACATCCCCCAAGCCATGCTCTTAATACCAGATTTCCTTTTCTTCCAAAAAATGAAGTTGTAAAAGCAGCCCCAGGAGGAGAGCCTCAGGTTGTCTGGGAATTTCTGCTTATCTCATCTGCTGTAATTACCAAATTAGGTGACTATATCATTAGACACATAAGAATACAAACAAACAAAAAAATTATCTGTCAACTCCAGTGGGTTTATAAAGACATAATCGAAGAGAAAGGAAAAAGACAGAAAAAGGTCAGATCCACCCTGTACTCCCATGCTCCTGAGACTGCTGTTGAAGAAATGAATAGATGCAGCCAATGAGATGAGCCCTGCTGCTCTACATAAAACAGATGTTTAACTATTTTCTTGGTGTTAGAACCTGTGCACCCATTTGACTGCAATGATTATTAAATTCATCCTGAGTTATTTTGTCACAGGAGGACAATTGTATCTTATGATTGGTTTCTAGCTCCATTTAGTGCAGTGAGAAGCTTGTAAACTAACGTGATGGGCCCCAGTCTTGCAATAACCCAGCCATGAGGATAAGTGGCTGCAGGTAACCAAGAGTGTCAACTTAAGTGTGAATTCACTCCATGTCTACATGATTTCCCTCAGCATGATTTCCTGCAAGCAGGGAAATAGTGACATTTAGTTAGGATTCTGCATGCTATAAAATGCTATGTTCTTTGGTTTTGTTACAGGAATGCTTAATTTTGCCAAGATCATAATAATTTTTAAATATTTTCAATAAATATTTAGTTCTTCCTCTTACTTTGTAATTTCTTCCACAAGGAACTACATAAAAACTTTCTGAACTGGACTAACTGAGAAAAAAAAATGGATCTTGATTGCAATAAAATTCACTTGCACTTTGCTAGAGCTAAACCAAATTCAACATTTCAAAAGATTTTATATGATCTGGATCAAGAACTAATGATGTTTTCCACCAATAAATCCCAGGGAAGAAAATAAAGATCAGTCAGCAGACCTAAGCATGAGAGTGAGGAGATTTTTGGTCTTGGGAAAAACCCAAAAAGTGAAATTTTGCAGGTGGTATATGTACAGTGCTGACTAGAGTGGGACTTTAAACATCTTGCTGACATATAGATAAAAAAATGGGCAACTGAGTCCGGGTGACTACCCCTGGAGTGAATCACTCCCTGAAAGCTAGACAAGATGATTCCCAATTCAAATATTAAATTTAACTGCAGTTAATTTCTCCTTTTCTTCTGTATTTAAAGCCAAGCTAGCTAATACAAGACTAGTTAATATAAAGTAAGTTTCCAGCATTTAAGACTTTTTCTACTGCATTGTATTCAAATTACAGGCTAGCCAATCTTTAGTCTAACTTTCTCAGAATAGTCCATTTCCAGCACTCCCTCAGCTTCTCCAACTGACAGTATTTTCAGTCCCTTTGTCTGACTTCAGCATCAGTTCCACGACAGGCTCCGACAGTGCAAGAATTCAACAAGTATTATCTCTACTAATTTCATACAGTCCATTGATTGGCTACATGAAACCAACAGGTTTCATCATTAATATTACCACCATAGTATGATCAGACTCAAAGGGCTAGGCAGGTATTCTTTACTTGTAGTATAAACATTTACCCAAAGACAAATCTACTATCCAGAATACTTTAATGACCACAACATGATATTTAAATCCACCCTCAGATCCTCAGTGGAAATCTTGCTACTGGCATTGCTTTTCTGCATGTTGGGGATTGCTACCATAATGTTATTTTGAATCATTGGATAAACAAGTGACCAGAATGTCATGTTCAGGGTGTTCAGGTCATGTCTCAAAGCCACCTGATTACACAGAAAATATATTCAAAATAAAAGGAAACTATTAAATGGACTGTGTATTCTGGCAGAAAGGAAGGAGAAAAACCAAAAGCTGCAGCCAAACTGTCATTCCTGAAAATTTTGTTTTCTTATTCTCAAATAAGATATGCAGGCTGGTTTAGTTGCAGCTAGCTTTTATCAAAAACTTTGCCTCATGGCTCTTTATAGGGATTCGCACACTGTTAAATGATTCAGTGTAAAGCAAATGGAAAGATTAATTTTGTGATGTGGCTCCAAAAGAAACAATTTAGAGCAAGGATTAGAGATTGGACCCTCTCAGCAAAAATTCTGGAACAAATCCACTATAACTACAGAACATTTCACAATAACTGTATCAGTGATCACAGGAAAGATGGACTTTTTAGCAGAATTGAGAAAATTCATACAAACAGACTTTCTTCCCTGTATTTTTCCAAAAGAAATGAGAATGAGAGAGGTTTTATAGAACTGAAAAAAATATTGTTGAAAATACAATAACTGGAAATTCTGAGTCAGATAGTACTAATGAGACATCAGACTGGTAGATTGGTATTTATACATTAATATAGAGCACAACTAACAACACAGTGGTCATAATATAGCAACCAGGGCAGGATACTTTGGCAGCATGCATGTCATTCTATGTACCTCTAAATCTGGTTTATTTTCTTTATTATTAAAAACAATTCAATCAGTAAGAAATCCATGTCTCCTTTTTCTTCATGCTCATGCATACATTGCAAAGGTTATTTTTATTAAAGCAGAATAGAGATAAAAATTAGCTGAAAACAGCAATGGTAATTTCTACCTCTTCCAGATACACATTCACAGAGGAACTTGTTTAACCAAAGGCTACTTATGTCCTGTGCCCCCTTATACACCAGCTGTTAAAAAATCATGTTATCAGTTGCATAGCTCCATTGCAGCCTTTCTCCTCCCTCCTGTTACTTCTTTTCTGCCTTATTTAGATGCCTACCAGTCAGCTAAGATTTGCACATTCAGATTTAGTGGTGTGGTATGAGCAGGAAATCTCCACACAACCAACTATGATGCAACCAGGTTACAAACCTGGACATCCACCTCTGAAGACAGTTTTGAATTAGAGAAAACTTCTTTTCCTTTCTAACATGTGAATACCAGGTAAGACAGCCCTGTCCTTAACAGTAAAAACCCCACACAAATAATTTCACCATCCCATTAGCTACAGGATGAATTGGTCTCAGTTTTTTGGGGTATACACCTGATAGTGTCTAGTAACCGCTATTTTTTGTTGTGTCATGGCAGGACGTCACCCAAAATAACAGTTTATGCATGTCATGTTTATCTTGTTTAACATCAACACAAGCACCTACAAGAAGAGCATAATTGTCCTAAGTTTCATGTGCTCAAAAGACTTCAGCAGTTCTAAATTATCATTACAGTACAGGTCCGTGAGATTAAGGCCACCCCCAATTTTTTTAAGAGAAAATGTGAAAGCCCCCCAAATATTAGACTATATTAACAACTGCAGCAGGGAAATGTCTGAGAGTGATTATTTAATATTATTTCACATTCCATTTTATCCTATTTCTAAAATAAAACAAAAGGATAATAATTTTTTAAAAAATCAAAACTTTGTAAATTAATGCTGTGAATTAAAAGTCACCCTGGTTTTTCACAGCATGCCTTCATATTTTTTGATGAGTTAATTTCCATGCCTTCATGCTGATTGCTCCTAAAACACCTGGTAAACAGGATGTAGCATATTCCATTCCCTTTTACAAGAACTTAAAGCAATTTAATCTCAGAGCAGAAGAATCACCCCAGTACTGCTCATTGCTGTTGAAGATTAATTTTTACTAGCCACTTAGAGGGCTAAGGAGTGCATTACAACGAACACTATTATTCAAGTTCAGCAGAACAAAATCCATCATTTCTGAGCAGGGGAAAATGATTTTTATTACAGCCATTCACATAGCTCTATAATTCAATGGCATACACCATCTCTACTTATTCATTTTCCACTGTAAATTTTATCTTGTCCAAGAAGCAAAAAGTGCATAAGTTTGCTCAAAATGGTTCTTAACAAGTGTGCTAATTCTGAGTTTATAAATGCATTTCAGTAGCTTCCTATGTTTGTTTCTTGAGAAGTGACACGAATTTGTAGTCTTTGTATGTTTAATGCTAGTAAGATTTTGTTTACAGGAGAGCAACTGTGGTACCCATTGTGCTCAGAGAGGTTAAAATAGTTACAATACACATCATATAAACGTTTTGTGAAGGGTATTGAAAAATTAGACTGAAGGATGTTAACACTCCCTCTGTCTTTAATGGGTGACTTAGGGGAAGAAGGGTTCAATCCTATTAGGAAACATTCTCAGTTGTGCCACAGACCCAAAAGACACTTAATGCAACCCACTTGGCAACCCACTTTCTATTTCTTACACTGATTCAGCAGGATGCTCAAGTACTCACCTCATTCTAAATGTCTGGATAGTGCCACAGAAGACATACTAAATTATCATCCTAAAGTGGAAGCCTTCGTTCATATCTAGAATAGCCAAACAAATTTGACCAAGTTTGAATTTTTAAAGCCATTTGCTTCTAAAACTTCCATATTGTTATTCTAATGGTTAAATCTATCTTCATGGACTTATGCTGAAGCTTGTCCATTATTAAAAATGAAGAGCTTTGCTTTTCAGTCAGGCAGAACATACCCTCTCCTTATTAGCAAGTCTTTTTAACAAAGCGGGTTTTGAAATACCAACTTCTCCCTGGAAGCCTGCTTTGAAAACAGAGTCAAAGATGCATGGTGAAATGTATGTTTCTTTTCACAGACCCTGCTTGGAAAAACAATGTTTCTTAGATCTGAGGTAGGAATTGAAGGAACCTGAGTCCATAAGTAAATCACTTCAAATTTTTATGAAAATTAAGCAGAAGAAAGGGATAAAGAGATCCTTCGTATGACAGAAATCATTTTAGTAAGCACAAAAGCAGGGCCTTATGCCCCCTTGATTCAAGAATAAATTTCTCCCCCAGTAGAAATAGCTGATACCAAATTAATTCTGAGCTTAAATGCATCAGACTGATCCCTTAGAAACTTCTGAGTTTTAAAGAGAATTCTCCAAACACCAAAAAATGTGAAAAATTTATATATCTGATATAAGTATAGCAGCAGAAAGCAAGGTCCTAATTTCTTTCCATTCAGGATAGCTGCTATGTCCAGAAAGTGAAAGAGAAGCTGTTTTATACTGGCCTTTACCAGAACATTCTCAGGGAGTTGTCGCTGTTCAGCATCCAGCTTCAGTCACAGCAGCTGATAGGGAAAGCCCCTGAGGACAAGCCTTGGAACCAGGAAAATTCTGCTGAGACAAAGTGGCCCAGACTGTAGACTTTGAAGTTGTACCCATTTATCTTTCAAATCACTTTAGTTAGTCTCCATTCTGTCATGTTGTATTTAATTTAATCTCCACTTACACATCAGGCTCTAAATGTAAAGAATATATACCAGGCCAGTGCAAGCTCTCGAGGAAAGCAGGAGCCAAGGAGGCACAACAGCCTTCTAAAACAGATTCATCTAAATAACTGTGTGTGGAAAATAAAGAAGTAAAGAAAAGGTATTAACAACCACTTTCCCACCCACTGATTCTATATCAACATTAGTGATTAACAGCCAATTTTCAGTTTCAATCAAACACTCAGCGTTAGATTCTCATTTATATCTCATGAACAAAACAGGTCTCTTAAGTTTTACAAATTTGTTCTTGAAATGTCGTGAAGACCTTCTGACTCCACTTAGATTAGAGGTAGTTTCAGTAGGCCAGATTCTGATAATTTCACTCCCTATCACTGAGAAATGCTCATCAATAAATCCTGCCAAAACTTGTATTCAAATACAAGGAAAACAAAGGTAAAAAAATGCAGCCTATGCTCTTACAGTCGGCATTAGAAATATGAAAATGCTGGTATTTAAGGTTTATCCCAAATTTAATGGTTTTAATCCACGATAGTAGTTTTGTTTTGTTGGGGCTGGGTTTCTTTTGTTTCAGGGTTTTTTGCTTTAGAGCAGAGTCTCAAGGTGGGGCACACATTCATTAGTCTCTAAGGTGATACAGGAAATATATTCCTAAATATTTTTTATTCCCTCCTGCACTCCACCACATCACACTTTCTATATTTAGAAGTGAATTTGATTTATTTACTTTCCACAGCAACTCAACTCAAATGAGTACAGAGCTGAACCTACTCTAGCAAATATCTGTTTACATACCCTGATTTCTATTTAAGTAGTGGCCAATTAAACCTTTGTAAGTAGAAGGAAGTACCCATAGCCTTTGAAATTTGAAGGTAAATATGCACCATACATGAGCATTTCAGGTTATTGCTCTCCAATTAGAGCTCGGAGCACATGTCATTGTCCTTTTGAGGATGAAACCTGCCAGTCACATTTGCAAGTGCACACATGAATTAAACATATCACCTAAGCATAATGTTTTTGCGTCCTAGAATTGGGTCTTAGAGCTGTTCAGTCTAATGCATTATAATCATGAAAAGAAGAGCTAACACACTGCTTCAGAACCCACCGGTACTGCAGCCATCATGCAGGGGAAGCACCCAAACTGACGGGGCTCCTCCAGTGCCATACAACTGGGAGGTAAGTTCTTGTTGAGTGGCATCCAACATCTCCTCATGCACTGGCAGTGTCCAGCTGCCCTCGCTGCCCTTGGCATCTGCTGCAAGTTAGTTAAGACTGTTTGCCTGCAGGCCACTCTCATCTACCCAAGGGTATCAGTCAGGCACTCAACCAACCACAGATCAAGGAAGAGATTAGCCTGATTCCTCCTTTTCAGTCCAAATCCTCAGATGTGCTTCGTGCTTTCTGACAATGGCAGAAGTACTGAGCCAGAAGCTGAAGCCCCAGGGCAATGTAAGCACTGTGTGTGAGTAGCTCACCATGGCTCAGTGGGAAACAAAGGCAGGGGACGGACGAGAAAAGGAAAAGGGAACAGAAAAAGGACTGAAAGGACTATGCATAATGCAGTATTTTGGGGCAAAAACATGCTGTTGCTTCTCCAAAGCTGCAGCTTTGCTGCTGGAGACAGGGCACACTGTCCTCAGAGCTCCACTGTCAGACTGCTCACTGGAGTCAAGAGCATCGGTGCTGGTTTGAATGACAGCACATTGCCTCCTGCTGGGCTGCACACCTCAGCACTGCCTCTGAGCCAAAGCAGTGATGTTACACACTATCTAGCTCAGAGATGTTTTTAATTTGGTTTGATTTCTCTCAGACAGGATTAGAAAGATGGCCCCCTGCCTTGTGTCGACACCACTGTACCTCACCTCCCTCTTACTGCTGTGCCACAGAGGTTGAAGATCTCTTTAGCAATGGGACAAAGAAACAGTAAAACAGGAAGCCCATATGCTTTTCTTTCAAAGCTATGACTCGCAGAAAAATGTGTTTCAGACTTTGCCTGCTGTGTTCCAAAGACAGGAAACTTAGTTCACATTTGCAAGTTGTTCAGCGTGGCTTTATAAAAACTTCTCCGGCAGAACGAACTCACTCAAAATCAGCTCCTCTTTTGAAAATATAATGCTTTTCATCTGGGATGAAACAAGTGTAGGCTACTTTCAGTCAAAAAGCTGATATAATGCAACACGTAGTGTGTGCACTGCCTTTCTCTGTAAAGTTGTATTTCTGAACAATTACAAAGGAGACATGTAAAACCAAATGTGGAAGTCTGTCCACCTGCTGAATGGATTGAATTTTTCCCTCACCCTCTGGCAAGGGTCATCTCTTCCTGCTATTATTAGGATGCCCACTGCCCACCTCTATAGAAAATGGTATCTGTTGGAATTAATCAGCAATGCTTTAGGTGTACTCTGCTTCCTTGCCAAAAAATCTAGGAATCAACATTGCTGCCTATTTCTAAATGTCTCCCATGTCCTTATTAAATGTGGCTGTGGCAGCAGAAAGAATATCCCTCTTAAACAGCTGATTGCAGCATTAAAAAGAACACAGATGTGCTGAGATTGTCAGTCATGCAATTCAGTTTGAACAAAGCAAGTCTTCATAAGGGGAAGCAAGGGCAAGATCTGGTGGATTCACTGGCAGTTTTGTTCTAGCAGGGAAAGATCTCTAGTAGCAGTGTCTAAATAAGAAGAAATTTGTGTTTTTAAATAGCATTGTAAAACCCATTAGAAAAATAGCTCCTGATGAACAGGATAAATAAAATCCTGTAGAAAGTATCCTTTAGCAGCCACTAGGGCAGGAGTTAAAATCTTTCATTTAGGTAACAAGATGATAAAGTATTCTTCACTACCTGAGATTATTAATCATTTAGATTAAGATTTAGCCCCACAAAACAGGAAGGATGTTACCAGCATGGTTTCCTCAGGTCCAAAGGCTATTTTTTGCATGTTTATAGCACTTTCATAAACAAAATCTGTGTGAAGGATGATGACTGGAGCAGAGGCTGCTACGGTGTCCTATGGTAGTAGTTACCTTTTCCTGGAGGGAAAGGAATGCTTTTGCTGTGTCTGAACGTTCTGAGCACATTTGAGCAGCCAGGACTGCGCAGCCGCTGAGCCCAGGCTGCAGGTGAAGGGTCCCAGAAGAGTCATTACTAGGTCAGTCCTTGATCTCACCACCCAGAGGAAAGCCAGTCATGCAACCTGGATGGAGTCCCATATTCTTCAAAGGCATTCCAGATGACAAGGAGACAAGGACCTTGGTACTAACAAAATACACAGTGAGAAGAAGGATGAGTTGAAACCACTAAGAATGTAAGCCAAATCCAAAGGGATATATAACTAGAAATTACAAACATGATGCAGCCACCAGTTCTTCAGCATGCCAGGGAAACCCATAGGGACACATCTACCTAACAGTGGAGAAATTGTTAGAAGTTGGGTGTAAAGGAATCTAAACTGCTCTACCTTATACGCATATTTTAGGCCTCATTTTTTCTTTTAGCTTTCAGTTTTTCCTAGCCTTGTACCCTCTAAGGCTTTCATGCAGGCCTTCCTGTATTTCTTTGCTGAAGGCATGTCTCCAATGAGATTCAAAATGTAGCCTGAATCTGTCTTTAATTTATGGTATTGGACCTTATTTCCCCAAAGGTACTAGTTTAAACATACTGTCAACTTCATCTTTACATTTCACCTCTTGCGCAATGTATTCCACCTTTAACACAGCTCTGATAGCTGTGTATTTGGGATATGGAAATATCTCGAAGGAAACCAAATGTTAACAGAAGTTCACTTGGCTACTGCATAAAATAACTCTCATTTCTCTCTGCCAAATAATCTGTGAGGTGAGAATGGAGTTGTTTATTGTACAAATGCAAACCTAAGGCATACAAGAGGAAACAGTGGTGGAAGAAAATTTTGACCTGAGCATAGCTTAAAGTCACACAGTGGTATATAAGCAAGTTAATAAAATTTGTGGTCTAAAGGAAAGAAAACTCTTTTTTACTGACTTGTAAATGTAGAAAATAAAACACCCAATGCTTATTCCAGAACACTTTTTCTCTGTATCTGTGGCCTCTGCAAGAGCTCTGCCAAAGCTTTTATTTGAGACATTGGCAGATTAGTAAAACTGTAGTGTGTGTTAGTACTGCAGATCCCTGGCACCATTGGAAATTGTTTCCAGTTCATATGCACAATATGTCATGCTGTGCTGCATGCACATGGAGAATATTGTGCATATTTTGGGATCTTCACTTCCATCAATCTTCACTCTTGAGCACACACAGATAAGTTGTTCTGTTGTGAAAATATTACATACTTAATTACCTATTTGAATTTTACTAAGGTGTCTTGGGGATTTGTAATTAATTCTAATTCAAATAATTCTAATTTTAAAGCAATTCTAGGCAATATTTCAGTCATTCTCTACAGACAGATTCTGTATGGATGGCAGATGTGAGATCATTCTTGTGCTCAGATCCAGATCATAGCAGGTCAAAAGTGGAGGGAAATAAAAAAATTTAATATTAGTTATTATGCTCAGTACAGTTATATTCTGTTTTCAAATGTAAAAATAATTTACACACATATCAGGAGCTTAAAGTGCTGTTAGTCAGATGATGCTCCACTATTTCTTTTTTTATTACCTCTGTAAGAGTTCATGTTCTTCACTGGTCCCTTGCCTATCAATAGGTTTACTAAGTTTCAGAAGTGTTCCTTGGAGGTTTCCAGATGGTGATGGCACTGAGTGGAACAGAACAGCAAAAACTGTATCATCACTGATGAGAAGCCAGTAAAAGCACAGACATATCACTGTTGAAGTGTCAAAGAAAAAAAACACCATAAGACTTGAACCTGAGGTAAATGCTGCATCTTAAACAGAAGCAGCTTATTTTTCTTCCTACTTCTAAGTTAAGAGAAGCAACTGGTTTTATGGTATTAGCTTTAGGAATAGTTAAGAAACTAATTGTGAAATTTAGTAGAAAAATCCTAGGTGAGCTTCATTTTCAGACAGGTAGGCCTTTGATTATAAAATTGAATGGAATTTCTGTATCAGATTTACAATGGAGGTCACATTTCAGTTTCAATTCTGGAATGACTATGGTTGTCCATATTTTATTTCCACTACCAATCCATAAAATCTGTCAATGATCTGCTTATAAGATGCTGCCAATACTATAAATATTACATACACAGTATGTAAGGGAAAATTTCATTGGATCACCTTGTGAACACCACAAAGGATATGTGTATGCTCATAATGGTGCTCAGTTTATGCTAGGGTACATGGTGGACTTCAAAGTGAAGTTTCCCTGCAAAATGAAGTTTCAGAAGACTAATTGTATAACAAGTTCTTTGCATGCACATGAACAACTAAACAGTCTATTCATACTAGGGCTCATCACATTTGTAATCCATCCTGTAGGGGGTCAGTGCTAAAATTAAATTATACCTGCATACCATTCTCAATCAAACCAGGCTGTGAACTGAAAAATAAAACAATTAAAATTAGAGAAAGGACAGCCTCCCACTGTTTATGATCTCATTCTATTTGTGAAGAGTAGGTGGAAATTCACCCGTGGTGAGCATTTGGTTTATGTCAATTTTTTCTTGTTATTACAGCTGGGGCTTATTTTATGAACTGTTTGCAGCTATTTCTGCTAAAAATAGGTGGATACCAATTTAAACTTCCTGGCAGTATTTCAAGTCAAAGTATCATTAGTAGATAGTTATTATGCTGCACTTTATTGTAAGAGATCCTGCCATGAAGCCAATCTATACAAATATAAATAAAGACAGTTAGAATTACCTTCCAAACGGCTCTATTGGAGGTTATTCATGTTTGGTTTAGCAAAACAAGCAAAGCTATTTGCAAGAAAACTTATTAGTTGTAGGAACACTGAGTTAATGAGACTTTCTACAACTCCTTATCAGGTTAGACTGTGACACTTAGAGAGAGATTGGGGATCAATTTTGCCTTTTTGCCTCAGTCCTAAGTAAGGGAAACCTGTAGTTCTCCCTTGGTTTCCAAGGAATATAATTTCTTCTTATCACTACTCCTCCTCTGCTATGCAGTCTGGTAACAAAATAATCTTCTCAAAACACATTCCCTCACAAACAAACAAACAAACAAACAAACAAACAAACAAACAAAAAAGTGACAATTAGACAAAAAATGCCTTATCTTCTAATGACAGCAATAGCTGACATGTGAGGTCACATAATGATGATTTGGTCATCCTTTTCCATGTACTCTTCTAGTTACCAATCACAGGGTTTTTATCTTGGCCCGTGAAAACTGTTAGACCCAGCTGCCATAAAAGTTTTCAATAGGAATCCCAGAGTCCCAGGGAAACTGCTTATACCATTTCCACAATCTCCATCTCAAACTTATGAGCTCATTGTGTGGCTGCAGCTGTTACATAGTTGATATTTCATTCCCGTATTAGGAAAGATTTCATCACTGAAAGGGTTGTCAAGCTCTGGAACAGGCTGCCCAGGGAAGTGGTTGAGTCACCAGCCCCGGAGGTATTTAAAAGATAACATTAATGTGGCACTTAGGGACATGGCTTGCTGATAGATTTGGCAGTTGCTGGATTTGACTGGATGATCTTAGAGGTCTTTTGCAACATAAACAATTCTGTGATCTATGATCCTATCTTCTCTTATGTTATGTGACTTTTGACACCAGTGCAGAATACCAAGATCTTGTTTTAGCTGTGAATCTGAACAGTAAAGGTATCTATCTATTGTCAAAATCAGTAACATGTTCAGGAGTGCCCAGCAGTGAAATTTTACAAGATTAATAAAGTGTGACCACTGAATGTTGTGCTGCGAAGGGTTAGCTAGGATAGCCTCAGAGTTCAAGATATGTCATTAAGGAAATTGCATCCAGCCACGTTTTCTGGTCCCAAACACAAGATGCAGCAGTGTCTGAAAGGAACAACACCCTCTTTGGCCCTAAGCCAAAACAGTATAGAGAATCATTTGCCAGTGCTTGTGCCTTGTGCACTGGTTCATTCTATATGTATGACACAAGGCATAGCAGCACTAGTCTAAGGTTCATTGACCCCATGGAGATAAAATGTGCATTAGCAGAGCTGGAACGGTTACCATAATAAAAGTTGCATTTCTTCTTGGTTGTAGTTTTTTAGGCAATATCCTGTTGAAATAATTGTAGTGCCTCATAATGATGTTCTTCTAATTCATTTGACTAACTAGACTGCCACCTGTCTAACATACAGGGGTTTAATCTAAACTAATTGTCAAGTTTACTTTGTCTCTCTGTCAATTCTTCCTGCCTATTTTAACTACTACTTTTTAGTCTGGAAAGCATCTCTGGGTGTCTGTGTCCATCTCTGGCCACTATCTAGACACTTACTTTCAGACAATTAAAAGTAGCTGAAATGGGAAGAGACATGGGGAAAGAAATGGTTCTGAAAAGATGAGAGGAAGAGAATGGAATCAGTCTGGTTGCACAGCTCCAAAACCTAGGCTGTTAGGCTGGCATCCAAGAAAGTCCTTTAAGGGTACAAATGTTTCTTTCTAAAGATCTGAAGGTTAAGACTGCAAATCCAGCATGATTAACTCACACATTTAAGCAGAATGGTTCACATATCTTGTTCTGGCAGTGTAACACATAAAGCCAAATTAGATGCCTGGGGATTAAATACATAAAATGGAGGAAATTTACTTATCCAGTTGGGAATTACTGGATTAATTCAGTAAGAAAACTTACTGAAGTAGAGTAAGAAAACTGCTTTTTACGTTAGATTTGCTCCTTTCGTTTAGTTTGCTCCTTTAGTCCTATCTGATTTTTGAAATAACACCTCTGCAAAAATGACATTTAAAATGTATCTTATTCTCTCAGTGCTTGCTTGCTTGCTTGCTTGCTTGCTTGCTTGCTTTTATCAGGTGCTCACACTACCCACCCTTAAACTGGGAGAGGTGGGTGCTAGGATCTCAGCTACTCATGCAAAGCTAATACTCCTGTAGACCAAGAGTTTACTCATTCTCCACCATTCATCTAAAAGTAGGGAGATTAGATTCAGAAAGGATTAGGAGAACAGACATCTGAAGCAGACAGAGAAGCAGAGAACCAATTATGTGAGTCAACAGGAGCCAAACAAAGAAAATTGTTGGGGAAAATGTTGTGATTGAATGTTTTGAAAAAAAAAAAATATAATTACTAAGGAATATAGCAAGAAAGATATAAAAAGCCCAAACTGTTTAATGTGTGTGAATGTAGGTGTTTTCAATGTCTGTTTGGAAAGAGAAGGTTCTTAGACAGTGGCACGGTGGTAAAGCAGTGGTATCAATATACAGAGAGAAATGCTTTCTCAAGTGCAAAGCAAAAGCAAGAGAAAAGGAGAGTCTAAAATTACCTCCACAATTACAGAATCCATCAATGAGTTTTCTTAATAGCACTAGCAGAGACTTAGCAGCTGACACAGCTTAAGAAAAATAGTAAGTAATTTACTTTTATTTCTATTACACTTCAAGGGAGGGGGAACATACAGAAAATCTTAAGGAAGACAGTGCAGGCAAGTTTGATGAAAGGAGAGATGGCATTGAAGCTGTTGATACGAGAGGGACTGATATAAAAATAGCAAATTAAATTTTGTCTTCAGCTGGTTTCTTAAGGAGATATTAGACCTTAACAAAATCCTGCATCTAACAAAGGAAAGAAGGGTGTGTTCTTTTCACTAAGATAGTGGAAAAGCAGTAAGAGAAAGTAAGTGGGAAACCAACAGTGAATATCAAAATATCCTACTAAAGGATAGAATACCACAAAGGAAAATGTGATCTGAAATGTAATGAACCTTTAGAAAGAGTGTGAGGAACGGGGACAAAAAAGGAAGGTCAAAGCAGCCACACTTAATCTTCTTTTTTGAAAGAGTAATTAAGATATTCCATGGAGAAGGTGAAAGGCTGGAAAACAGGAGTGTTTTAAGAAGGTGTCAAACATTGTAATTAAGCTAAAGACAAAGGTAGGCATATAACTTGATTTCATTATATTCTGGTTACAGGGAGTGGCAAGGCAATTTAATTTTTTTATTACCCTACTACCAACACAATTTAATTTTTAAATTTAAGAAGTAGTAGTAGCTCCATTAAATTTATTTTTAAATGCTCTTTCTAGTGCAGAGCACATCATATTTACATAAATATATTCAGATGATTTAGCCAAATCTGTCAGGCAGATGATATGCTAATACTTCAGTCTTCTATAACTTTGTATGGTTGTGATGTTACAGCTTACATGTCTACAGTTATCATTTAATACTGATAACATGGAGTATAAGAACTACCAAGCTGGAATTTTTACTCCTTTTACTTCACTAAGTAACTGTGTACAACTGAAAGTTATCATACAAGGTGAGAAACAGAAGGGACTCTTGACACTTGTACCAAAATGAGATTTCAAAAGACAGATGATATGTGAGTCAATACTGGCAGGTGGCCAGAACAACCCCAAACCCATGGCTGAAACACAAAGAATGTATTTATTTCACTACCTTGCTAACTGAAGGATCTCCAAAGAAACACCTGGGCAGCAGAGACACATGAGGGGGAGCGTAGGCAACATCAGGCTCCTGGCAGACTCTGGGGCTGCTGTTTGCACCCATTTACCAAGGGCCTGCACACACACAGTTTACCACCATGCTCTGTTCTCCTCTGTGCTTTTCATGATCTTTGATCGCTCTCCCAACAGGGAGCTCAAACATGTCCTCCAAGAGCACCTCCAAGTCTCTGTAAACACCTGTGTTATCTCTAGGCAGGGATTCTACTTCACAAAACAGACAGAGGATTAACAGCAGTAGGCATAATACATGGGGTTTCCCACACTCTTACTCTCCGGGCTTCAGCATTCCCAGCTGCAAGGTCACTTGAGCTAATCTACCATCCTCCTCACCATTCTTCCACTTTCAACCATTTCCAACAGATGAAGTATGTTTTTTAAGAGGATGGAAGGGCCTGAAGAATACTGAAAATATATCTCATTTTGCAGATGACTGACCAAAGTCAAAAGAATGTGTCCCATAATTCAGGATGCCCCCAGACATGCTGTTATGAGCAAATCACACTCTTGGAAGGGGGTGCAAGAGAAACTTAGTTGTTCAGCTCCATCCTGATTTTCATAGACTTCAGTCACTGGAAAGAGATTCCAACTGACAGATGTGAAGATGTGACAGCTTTGTTGTGGATATTCTTTACCTGCCTGAACCCTTGGAAATCTGGTATAAAGAGGCCAAATTTTGTAAGAGACTAAAGCAAAACAAAAACACTACACTCTCCAACTTAAAAAAACACCCACTAATTTTAGCGATGTTACACCTTAACAATTTCAAAATACTTCTTGTCTTGAGTTTCAATAGCTGGATGATCATCCCTCCAAGACTACTGCTTGCTATCACTCAGTTTTGTCAAAATTAAACCACCCAGATAAACGCCTTTTTTCCTTTTTTCTTTTCTTTCTGCAAGCACCTGTCGTTAATGATTTTTTCACTCTTGACAAAGTTGATAAGTTACTTTTAAGGAACAGTAAATCTGCATGTGGTTATTTGGCAACATAATCAAGTTGTGTTTATATTTTAGAGAGCAAAATAATGGGCAATGAATTCCACTGCTGCTGGCAGTCAAAACTTCTTTTAATACACTGCTGTTTCTACATTAGTTTAAGGTGAAACATGACTAAATCTCTTCCAAACAAAAGGTGTTTCTGTCAGTGGACTGTTTCACTGAGATAAGAATAAAGGAAAAATAAGTCTTTATGCTTTTAGCACAGATTGTTTACCTTGTGATGGATGTAGGCAAGTCTATCATTGGGGAAAGTTGCATTTCAGTTGACATGATTAAAAATATATTAAATCTCTTCTTTTCTTTTTTTTTCTTTTTCTTTTTTTAAGCAAAGTATGACTGGAATTAACTCTTTAGTTAAGACATGTTTTTAATGCATTGGCCTAGCTTTTTCTGTTGCTTGGTTGGGTTTTTACAAAAAAAAAATCTCTACCTGCAAAATGCAGTCTCTTTGCTACCAGATTAGTATCAGATTTTAGCAATTACACAGTCATTTCTCTTCACTGAAAGTTAAAGTCACAGGGCATAGCTGCCATTTACTTTACTGAGACCAGGATTTGAACTGCTTTGTCTGGACTGATGCAGCCTGGAGTTTTCTGTGTTGTCTCTGTTATTCACCTTTCACAACCAAATACCACAATTCCTTCCAAAGGATGCCAGTCAGCACACTCTTAGGGAGCCTCTATTATTCCTAAGCACAAGCAGTAGGTTTAGAACCATTTCTGTAGAAAATAAGGATAATCCATGCTTGGAAGGTCATGAAACTCTTAGGCTTCCAAATTCAGAGATCTCAGACTTAAAGTTAATGCTAAATCCTGCAAACATACTTAGAATTTTACATCCGTCAGTTCTGTTGGCTTCAGTGGCTTTACCGTTCTTAAGTTAAGCATATCAATGTGGCTTTACACAGTCAGGGTTTAAAGAGATGAAGTGAAATTGAAAAATTTGGGAAGATGAAAGGAAGCATAGGTTCTTAGCAAAATGTGTAAGTGCATAGGAGTCCATTTGGATTTTTTTGAGTGAGCATGCTCAAGTGTCCAAGTGCTGGATGAAATATGTCACTCCATGATCCAGCTCCAATAGCCAGCCTGCCCCCTTTAACTGCTAACAAGAGCAGTTTCAGGAAAAATCCAACTCATTCTCTATGCTTCCTGACCAGTAATGCTCACAGTAATGACACTTCAGAGAACGTAGCTTTCAAACTCTACCGAGTTGCTCTTGACTTTTCTTAGGGATGTAGAATCAAGCATATGGGATGTTCCCAACACAAAGGCTAACTCCACTGCTTAAATTCAAATATTTGCTCGAATATAGCACTAGAATTCACCTGATAAACTCCAGGAGAATTTAAAAAATAATAGGACAATGTATTTTCCTATCCCTTTGCAGACATTTAACTATTGCTGATGATGATTCCTAAGAAAAAACAACAGTCTGACATACACATTAGTAATGGAAATACTGGGGTCCAGCAGTAAGAGTGTGGTAAACTTGGAAGGAAAGAATAACTTAGTGTTTTAAAAAGTATAGGAATGTGTCCATCATATAAAAATGTTATATTTCTCTTTGGTTTCACAGAAGACTCAACTATGATACTGCAACAGCTTTAAGAAAACTCCTGTCTTTTATAGGGTATTTGACAAAGCGTGGATTAATGAAGCTAGGAACCCATCCAGTAATTTACAACTACAGCTAGAACAGAGATAAAGAGAAGAAAGACAGAAGGCTTACATCAAAATCTTTATTATAAGACTGAAAGCAAGTCTGGAAGTTTTAGTAATACAAGGAGTTTTCTCTCTCTGTAGGCAGATTCACTACTATAATTTGGAGAGCACTTTGCAAAGTCAACACACAAAGTCAACTCAGCTTTCTATTTCCAGGTTTTATCTGAAGTACATATTCAGTAAGGCAAAACTTCTACTGATTTTTGCAGACAGTTTTTCTTGACTAAGGCACTAGAAATTGTGCTATGCTAATTACTTGGAGCCTAAATCGTCATCCCACTAAGCACTAGAGCTACTATATCACTAGACTTGTTTTGTGATTCTCTGACACCACTGTATGACAGATTGATTCATTTTCATGTGGCTTTGATATTATGTCATATTTAATGCAATTTAATGCATTGTAGTTCACTTTAAATATGTTTAACATCGTTAAAAATGAAAACAGAGGCAGTTTGCCACAGAGGTTTCTCACATTTGTGGCCTGACAGGACACTTCTTCCAGTGTCTTGCAGTTGCCCATATTGTGGTGTGTATGCCGTACATCTTATATATTTCTTCAGCAGAACATGGGCCAAAGAAAATCCTGTCTCTAATAAAATATCTGGTCCCCATGCAAAATGATAGAAGAGTAAGCTTCTGTGTATAGAGAAAATATTGGCTTCCCAATCAACCATCTGGTGTATAGTGGGAATGGTCTGAGCATCTTTCTCAGTTGGAACATTTGGAAAATGAATATACTGTTGCTACAGCTCAGGCTGCTGGCCATGATGTTTGTGATAATGTTGTTGATTTACCAGATGTCCTGCAAATTCCTGGTGTGGTAGTGTTTCCTGCTCCTACTGAAGTCTTCATTACATGATGGGTTTATGATTGCAGTCATTTCTCACAGAGTAGGAGGGAGCTGGGAACTGTGTCCAAGCACAGCATGGAATCCATCATCTACTCAACATTCAGTTTGCAAATCAAAATCTCTACCAACATGTTGCTTCTAGATCTCTAAAAATTACATGGGAATACATGTAAAGACATGAGTAATACCACTGGCATATTTTGCCATTTTTCTAAATCACTCAATGCCTAATACAGGTGCTTACACATCTGTCTTCATGTATGCACGCCCATTCCTTTTCCCTACTTTCCAACTAGCAAGCAGGAATACAAATAGGAGTACTGAATGCTGTGTTTACTCATTATTGCTCAAGAAGTGTATCTGAGGTTTGAATAAGGATGCTTCACCACTCTGCTCCTGCTCTGTTACAGTCAATTAATGAAGATAATATATGATGTACAGCCAAGCACCTAGGCTTTGACTTCAGAAATTAACTCATCTCTTTCACTTTCAGAATGAATAAACACATGTGCTGCTTTCTCTATTCTGTTTTATGCTGCCAATTCATGGATAGGATACCTATTGCCATTACCTACGTGTTAATGGGGCTGTGAGTAACCTAGTCTAATGGAAGGTGTTGGAACTAGATGATCTGCGGTTTAAGGTCCTCTGCAAAGCAAACCATTCTATGGTTCTGTATAGGTACCTGTAGAGGAAAAGCATAATGGAAGCCAAGACAGACACACACAGGGAAAAAAGTCTATTTCACAAGATTAAAAAATGTATCAGTCTATTTTTATCCTGATAAGCTCACCATTCTTGTTTTCCTGGTGTGAGCATTGTTTAGTCAGCATACTTTGGACATAACGATACCTTATAGACCTGAAGTAAAAGTGATTGTCACTGTTGAGAAAAAGTCAGAAAATGCACAAGGACTTATAAATTCCATGTTGGCTCTGTAACAAGAAATAAACAAGAAATTTACACAAGTATGAAAAAAAATATAAACACTATATTCAAATTCAAATAGACAACACTTTCTTCATCCTTCGCTTTATTTTGTATTAATGTTTACAAGTTAAATTACTCATTTCAATTCAAGGAGACCATATTGCCCAAGTATTGAGATCCCAAACTACCTAACGGATATTTAAAAGATGGATGTACCTTTCTCACAGGCATCTCAAGGTATACAACACTCACCTTGGCTGAGTATCAGAATAAGCAGTAATTTTTGGCCACAGTGTGTAAGGAGCCAAGGAGCTGCCGCTGTGAAATGCAGTTCAGGCAGCATAGTCCTGTGCACACCACAGAATTGTGTTCCATCACAAGTGAAGATAAGTCTTGCTTTACTGGATATTTATGGAAATTAATAGAGAAGATACCAACATATCTGGGATTGGTAGATCCAAAGTCCACAAAATGTGATATGGGAGTCTTGATATTCCAGACTTGGTATGGCACAGCATTAATAACAAATTTCCTCCACAGCTCAATTTCTTTTTAATGCTAGGGAAGGGAATTCTATGACAAAAAAAAAATCTCAATAAGAAGCAAGATTTTTCATGCCTCATGCTTCATGCAAGAGGGCATCATTTTCTGTGTGTGAAAATAGGTCCTAGACTACATGTTGACTGTGGGCTATTAATCTCAAACCAGGAAATGGCATAGTATATATTACTTGTGTCATTTCCACATTCAGAAGCAGGCAGTCTTTCTGAGATATATACAAATTTCTTATAAAGGAGCATATGTTTTCTCATGAAAGTTTCACTAGTGCTTTATTCAGATAGATTGGAACACCTCCTTTCTTTCATATAATGTTTATCTCCAGGCTATCCAGATCCAGCACCAGAGAGAAACTATAAACCAAGTTCTGTCATTGAGAGGAAATTTTACAAATCCTCTCTTGTAAAGGAAAATGAAGACAGAAAATATTCAATTTGTACCGAAGAGATGGTGATTCCACATGGCTGATCCCACTGACTTTGCCCTGTATGAGATCTCTCATTCCTCATCTCATTGCCAAGAGCTGTCTTTTAGCACACATAATTTCCCCCAATATTCTGGCTTCTTCCCAGGTGAGCTTTACACAAAAATACGAGAGGCATGGGGCAGCTGGTCCCTGATTACATAACTAGCAACATTCAGGTAGGAAACGTGAAAACAATTATGTGTCTTATTAAAGCTCATTTTATGTATCACTCTTGAAGGTCATTGCTTCAGCTCAGAGAAGCAGCGATAGCACAAAGAAATGGTCACTTGAAGACCTGTCCCAGGCGATTTGCACAAGCATTTGCACCACATGTTTAAAAGACTATTGTGATCAGCAATTTCCAAGTGGTTTCCAATTGTGACTACACTTCCAGTGGAGATATGCTTGCAGAAACCATTTAATTTCTTTCAGATGAATGCTCCTTCTCACAATGATTATCTACAGAATTGCTGCCTCTGCTACATCCCACTCCACAACATTGTCAGCAGGCAAGACTAAGGCCAAAACAAAAATAACAAAACCAAAAACAACAACAAAAAAAGCTCAGAGTCGTTATGTGCTACCTCTTAAAAGTCTGGCTGAGTTTAAAACGTTGTTGACTCAAATTCCAACACCTACGTCTCTGCTGGCAGATATCATCTCAGTAATAAAGTCTGCAAAAGGCACAGCTTAAGTACCCTAGCCTACTGGTTTTAGCTCTCTCTGCTGGTGGATCTAACTAACATGCCAGAATGGAAAGCCATGTAGGTGGACTGCGGCAATTCCTTTATACCAACTTCCAACAGCAGTATCCTCTGGAAAGAGATAGGACAGACAACTGAAGACTGTAAGATCTTATCCCAGCAAGATTTGCCAGAGATTTTGTGCCACAGTTGATACACAACAGCAGTTTCTATTCAAAAACAATACCATTTAAAAGCTAAATATTCATATTCTCAGAAGTGAATCTGTTAACCTTTAACTATCTCCTGAGGGAAAAAAAAAAAAAAAGACAAAGAGAAAGTGAAAATTTCAGTAGGCACTGAAATTGGATTTGATCCAGTTTTATAAAGTGAAGTTGTCCCCTTAATCGGCTCCTGTTTGCCAAAAATTTTTGTCTCACCTTACCTCATCCCTAGCTCTGGGTCAGGTCCTTTTCTTTCTGAGTTACCACTGCTATTCCCAATGTTTTCTTCAAAAGTAGTGAATTTCATGCTTATTTCCCAAAGGAATTTCTTTTTCCCCGGAAGCTGTGTGTACAGCAAATGGGCTTTAATACATTTATGAATTCTGTCCTTTGTAGCCCAAGATAGTAAAGCGTTTAAAAGCATTAAGACTAATCATTCAGGGTAATTGTAGGATGTGCATTGCCTGTTGGGACTCTGACCCTTCAGATATACGGTAAATCTGTGGATATTGCTGTAGGTTGTCTTTCTCTTCATCATTAAGTGATGGGGCTGATGGAGATCAGCTGCTTCCCTTTGTAAGCGGTTAGCATCCTCTCACCTGCTCTGCATGACTACTGAAGTGAGGTATGTTGTGACAGTCTGCCCACTCTTCCCTGTTCAGATTAATGAATACAGCTTTAACTGTTAATTCAAAGGCAGTCAAGCTTATATCCAACAATTAGAGTACAACTTCCCTATTTAGATAGTGTATATGTAATTTGGCATGGCCTTTTGTACCAATTTGGGGTTAAAGTGTTTTTCTGTACTGAAAACTGACTTTGGAAAAACAACTTCAGGCTTCAGGGGGCTCTGTGCTTATTCTCCCTCAGAGACACCCAAGGGAGATTTCCTGTTTTCTCACACAAAGATGGGTTTTCTCCAACTGCCAGTATGCAGATTCAACCTGTGCTACAAAAAAAAAAAAATTGTCTTCTTTTCACAACATGCATAATTTCCAGTTATAAAAATACCACAGCCCAATTTTTGCCCTTAGTTACATCTGAGCAACCCAACTGAAAGCAAGACAAAAAAGATATTGTCCTGTGAGGGTTGCACAGGTAGATCTCAAGAGACAGCACATGCTCAGCCCCACAGCAGGCTGGGCCTTGACCAATCAGTGCTGCATGGAATGAAGCTCTCACAAACCTCTTCTTCCCCATCCTGAACACATGTAGGAAACTGCTCATTTCACCATATGCTGTGATACAAATATGCTTCCCAACATTTGCCTAAAATGTAAATTCATTCATTCATGACAGCATTTGAGTCAGATACAGGTTCCAAAAATGTCAGAGGTAAACCCTTCCAGTTAATATGACATGTTTTTTTCTTGCTCTTCCCACTTCTTTATCACACATTCATGCTGAAATGTGGAATCTGACTTTGAAATATCAAGTTTTTTAAGGTTCTCAGGGAATTTACGTATCAACTGTAAAGTGCCTATTTATACATCTGAACAGGATTATTTCTGCAAAGTAAAACTCCAAAGATCTGAATTCAGTGCCTAGTTCTACTTCTAACTTCCATGGGCTTAGTATTTTGCTATGAAATGGTAACAATAACACTTGAGTTTCATCAAAAAACTTTAATAATTAAAACTTGTCTCTTCCAATAGATAGATAAGCTGTCACTGCAGATCCTTATTCAGATGATGTCTCCAGGGGGCAATATAAATATTAAAGTTAACTAGTGAATACTTTGTAATAGACTTATCTCCAAAGCTCCATTGAACTACTCCAAAATGTACAGTGCAAAATATAATCCTCATAAAATGTGATTAAATCCTGGCAAATTTGAGACCCTCTTTAAATTCCAGAGACCCCCTTTAAATTCCAGAGACCCCATCTAAAACAGCAAGTGATACTTAAGCAAGAAAGAAAAAATACCATTATAAATACCTGAAAAGCCAGGAACTTTGCTATGTGACTGTCACCTTCTGCCACCTCTTGCTTGGTGGACCTTAGATTAGGAGGAGGGCTTGGGTCGGAGACCTATGAGAACACTTCTATGACAGAAAAATTAATCACAATTGTTTTTCTTCAAATTTTTCTACACTTTTAAATAGCAATCAGAGTAATTTCATTCAGGTTATGTTTCAGACACTAGGCAACTATGTTTCAAAATGCATGTCCCAAACAAGCAGAGTTGACCTCAGAGTTTGGCATGTGAGTCAAAATTGCTGTTCAGAAGTACCAACAGAGACAGGTCCTTAAAGTCTGATGAAGTTTGTACTTTTTGAATTAGGAAGTCCAAAACAAATCCAGTGTTTTAAGGATGGCTTTTCTTTGGTCATTAATGCTCCTTCAATCTCCCTCTTGGCAGACATTAAAGCTTGAATAAGTACAATGAAATATCTAAGAAATGGCAAAGGAAGGGACCATTTGAGGAATCAGTCCTATGAACTCTTTGGGTTTTTGCCAAACTTCAGAAGTGCTTACCCAAGCAAAATACAAAGGCACAAACGTTAAAATGCAATCAGTGACAGGCACTTATTAGAAGACCAAGCAACACCAGACTAAGATTTAAGCAGCCCCAGACACAGTGTGCTAAAAAGTTCAAGTCTTTGCAGCATTGATGTTTCCTAATTAGCCAGATGCCATCATCAGAAACAGCCAAAAGAGAAACATTTGATGCCAAAATCTCAGCACTATCACCTGGATTTATTTCAGAAACCTCCTTTTTTCTCCCTCCCCACTTGCTAGCACACAGAACTAGACTTGCAACAGAGCACATACGTGTCTGAGTGAGGGGAGCCCCTACGACATTAGCATTAAAAGGTGGAGAAGGACAGAGGGCAGCAGCTGCCAACTCCAGAGGGAGGGCTGCACTCACAGCACAACACCCTGACCTGAGACCTCGCCAATCCACCCCTGCTTGCTCTCACTCTCTCTGACACTCACAGGTTTAATGCCATGTCTCTGTAGCTTTCCCAAAGAAAAAAAACGGGCTGTATTGGAAGTTAATAGCCTACTTTCACAGCTACACCGCAACTGAATGTGATCTCTCTCCTCTTGTGTGACAGCCTTTTTGTGCATTAGATTGGAATAGACTGTTCCTGCCTCTGTCCAACATCACGCTGACTTCAATGACTTTGTAAACACAGCCCACGACATTGGCAGTGCGCAGGCACGCCTGTGCACAGGGGCAGCACTCAGGGCCGTGTTGTTGGTAGCGGGACGCTGTCAGGGTTTAATCGGGTCAGATCTCTCTATTTCATCCCTGAACTGCTGCAATAGATCTGAGTTAGGCGGCAGGCCATTCACGACAGGAATATCACCCAAATAGTTTTCATTACACACCCCCAGAGGAGTCTCTGAAAGGACCTGTCGTTTTCACCTGAAGTGGCCATAACGCTGCTAGTCTATTTGCTCTGACTTTGTCTTTAATAAGGTCTTAAAAACCCCTGTCTTGGAGGCTCTACAGAAAAAGCAACCTTAGCAGAGAACACAGCTGTTTTTCAGGGGAAAATCCCCTTGAAACCCATGATTTGGTTAATTGTAGGAGCTCGGAGGAGTGCAGGGTGGAAGAGATATACACATTTTTAATATGATAACATGTTTCCAATCAAGCTTTACAAGATCCTACACAGCATGGTTTGCAGGGGAGTGCTGAGTGTTGCTGCCTGAAAAGAAACATGCTTTTTGATCATTATTTATTCTTCCCTTTCTTTCTCTCTTCTCTTTCAGAGAATAACAAGATTTGTGCAGAGAGGAAGAGAAGATAGAGTCTGCAAAATATATTCCCCCAAACACACCAGCTAGTTAAAGTGTATGAATGTGTCGACAATAAAGTTCACAGTAGACAGTTAATGAAGCTGGGAAAAAAATGTGAGTTGGAACGTAATGAAAAATTCATACTTTCAGTGCATGAAAAATAAGTGAATGCCCTTTAATTGTTCAGTTTACTTTCAGAGAGGACAGCTTGAATAAATTGAAAAATTATTCCAGGTTGTTAAAAGGAATCATGCTCAGCTGTCTGCACCTTGTGCTAAATTCTTCAACCCTGCTAGACATGAGGATGTGAGTCACTGTAATCCATCTGGTAGCCCACAGACCCAGGGACCAAATGAAGAACAGCCGTGTAAGCATCAAACTGGACTCATCCTTCTCCACCCACTCATGGGCTGCAACAGAAAGTGAGGTGGCTTCTGAAGAGCTGGGGAGCAAGATACTGGGTTTTGCAGCCAGAGGGAGGAAAGAAAAGTTGTCACTGCCACTGGAGGGACAAGAGAGGAAAGATGTTAACTGAGGAGAGGTCTCTTGGTCCATTTTTCCAGTAGCATGTCACCTCTATTCCTGTTTTCCCTGCTCTTTTCCCAAAAGCATACATGTCTCTCAGAATGCTTTTCCAAACAGGCTGGAGAAAGAGGTATGGAACTATGGAGGAGCCAATGCCAGCTGTAAGCCTGCATCTGAGAAAGGCTGCAGCTGTACTGCTTAGCAGGACCCTGGTTAACACAGAGGGTGAGGTGGGAGGAAAGGGATAGGAGGAAGGTGGGAAGGTTTGATGAGATGTTGAGACCAAATGGGAAACAGGGAGTAGCTGCTTAAGGGGTCTGTCCTTACTTTCCCAAATGGCTCCTTGCACTGCTGAGCAGATTTCAACACCTATGCTCCTGTCCCTGTCTTACATCAGTATCCTTAAAGACTGTTTGCTTGTTAAATGTTTACTTCTTTGGATCTGCACACGCTTCAGAAAGCATTTATGTCGTCTTTCATCAATAAAGCACTTAACAAATGCTTGATTAAACCCTAAAATAGCATCACTTACGTTGAAAAGAGAAAATTTACAAGTGTAAATTAATTACATTTAAAAACAAAGAAGAACAAAGGAGAAAAAAGAAAGAAAAGGGATGCAGGAGAAATTACCTTTAAAAGCTCACAAATGAAACCCATGTCAGGGTCAGGACCTGCAGCTCCTTCCTCTACTGCTCTGTTCAGCACCCCAAGCATACCTTCACAACACAAGACACTCTAGTGATATTCAATGTTCACATTGCATCAGCTGAGTTTCTCACTGAGGGAACTGTCAATTCATGATGTTTTAAAGAAATGTGACGGGGCACTATGAGTTCAAGTATAATCCCCATGGACAAGAAACCTCCAGTGATGTTAAGGTTAAAGACTTTGTCTGTTATCCTCAAAAATATCTAATCATGGAGTTGCTGAAATGAATTTGAACTTGGTTTTGTTTTTCGAGTACAATAATTTGTTGCAAGAGGGCTTTATGGGCTTTTCACTGTGGACAGTGCAGCAAAGCAACTCTTAAGCAGCTTGCAGTGGCATAAATGGGCAAGAAAGTTGTTCATTCTGGCATTCTTGGACATTTTTTTAATTACAGTCTAAAATGCCAAGTGAATTGTTTCAATTTCACAGCCATTAGCAGAAGAAAATACCAAGTAGGTCGAGATTGTCACATTAGAACCACTTAAATAAATAATAGTAATAGTCTGACACCTGACCAAAGAAGAATTTCTCCCTTTAGCACATCTACTAGTTCTTTGTTGAGTCTGGTCTGAATGTGTTATAATTAAGTGCAGCCTGAAGTCACAGAAGTTAGAGCAAGGGAAATTTGCCCATTATTTCCCAAGCAGATAATCATCAGTAATCATTAGTCAACCTATTCAGGCAGCAGGCAATATAGATGGATTACTTGTAGATCATGTACATGCATTTGATCTTTCTGTTTCTACAGAAGTGAAAAAGAAAGCAAATTCTATGAACTGCTAGAATTGAATTTCATTTGTGTACATGACAGCAAACAGAGCTTTGTAAGAGCTGATATGTTGGCATGGGGGGACTTTCTTCTAGAAAAATCTCAACTTTTTTATGATAACATAATAGTGCCTCCTTAATTTCACTCAAGCCTCTACAGAAACTAAAACTACACAGGCTCATCAAGGGGATATGCAAGATACACTGAGCTAGCAATAAAAAGAAAAATGTGACTCTACATATAGGCTTTTTCACATACTATTATATCTTTCAACTGTCATCATTAACTGCAATTCTAGAAATGTCTTGTTGTTCTGTTGCCTTTGAAAAATAGATACAGTGATTACAATAGATTTCACTCAGATATACTGAAAAAAAATTCCCTGACAGGTATATGCTGTTTTTAGTATGTTTCTTCAACACATGTTCATCATTATAATGATTGAATTTGAAAATTTACACATTCCTAGAGGAAAAAAAAGCGCTAAAATCTGTAAATTGTTTTCCTGTGGCAATTAGAATGAAAGTCAAAGCTGGAAGACTAGTGGCAACAGAGCTTTACATATTTGTATAAAAGATGAACTCTTCTGTCTGTTCACTGTTTATCAGAAAAAGAGAGAGATACAGCACTGCAGCCTAAGAAAGCTGATAATGAGTTTTGCTTTGTGATATCTGGTGGTTCTTGTGAAAAATAACAACAGCAACAACAAAACCAAGGTAGGACATCATGGCAACACCAACCTGTACAGTAGAAATAGGATGATATTGTTGGTGCTAAAGGATAGCTATCCTTTGCAAACTGACTGATGCAACTGTGTCAAAGGAAAGCCAACTTTGTACTGATTTCCTTGTCATATAAAAGGCAATGATTCAGTGACTGTCACTTAATGTGCATCTGTTTTGAATGAATAGTCACATTCATCCACTTCATAATAAGGTTCCTGTTGTGAATAATATAATAAGCATGTGCAAGATAAAACCCATCAGAAATGAACGTGTCAGTCAGAGTGATAAATATGCTGATTTGTTGATTCCTTCTCACCTCCACCCAAAACAAGATAAAGCAAAAACAGAAAAATTAAAATGTTACCACACAAGGTAACAAATTTTGAGATCACAATAAAATGTACAGGAAGAGTTTCCAGCTGAAAAAGAAAAATCTTCTCCTGTATTATATATGCAATGTGGCATCAGTGTTAATTGGCTGAATTTTGGAGCAGGATCTCATAAGAAGTCATGACAACTGCAAAGTGCTTGTCAAAGCCTAAGTGGAATGAACCTACTCATTGGAAGGGAATTCCACCTGAAATATGCATTGGAGCAATTTTATTTTCTTTTAGTTGAAATCTCACTTTTTTATGCAGTCTGTAACTAATTTGTGGCACTGGATTGATGTATGCTGCATGTAAATGTTCCAGAAGAAGAGAGATGACCTGTAAATTGAATAAAAGCTATGAACACTATCACTCTCTCTGATGCCAAATGGTGACACTTGACTGCATAGATGGGATTCAGTTGCATAAACATAGTCAGCCAACGCCCTCTGAAACATCCTACCATCTTCTAGCATGCATTCAGGGCTGGCAGGCAAACCTGGCAAATCAATGCTCTCCTGAGCTTTTAGCTGCTGCTCTGGAAGGACACGTGTCTCTCATGGGGCTTGCACAATATCTGCTAGCCCAGGGTCAGATAAAGAATTTCAAATGGCAATAGATGTCTGTGTTTAGGCAGCTGACTCTAGCCTTGCTGATTAAAATTGTCTCCTAACTGTAAACTCTCAGAAAGCTACTGAGTCCCAAGCCAATTAATCTCTTTCACATTTTTCTCATCTAAGCTCTTTGGATACCACATGTAAGACATAATATGGTGGTATTATGGGACTAATGCTACTGACCCAGCTGAAGTTCTAAAGTAGTTTCGCTATTTATGACCTTTCTTTGTAAAATAACTCTGACAAGAGGTACAGCTCACTAAGAGAGATTATATAATGTCACCTATCCCTTAATCAGTGCTATCCATAATTGACAGGCATGAATGTGTTTATTCACATGTACTTAATGAACCCATTTTCTTCCTGTTCTAGTAGTTGTCAGAATACAAGCCTAAATGCACAAGTATTATGCTCCCCTGTGTTACTTTCGTTCTTCATTCCAGGGATTACATGGCAAAGTCACCATGAGAAATCATCCATTGTATTTAAGATTGAATAGCAGCAAGCACCTGACTCTTCATCACTGGCTGGTAGCAAAAGCCAGGCGCTTTTTCAAGGGTTGACATGATTTCTTTTGCTTCCCACAGCAATTTGGGGGGATTACACTTGCTCCCATCCTTTGCAGAAGTAATTAACTTCAAGCACTGCTGCTTGTATGTTGCACCTCCCACCTGCTGCCCTACTGTTTCACCTGTGAAAGCCTTAATTTGGTTCTTTAAGCATTTACATACCACTTTACATCTTCAAAGCAGTGTACATGTGTTAATTAAATTACATGCCTAGGAGATAACAAAGTACAAGATACAAAGGCATTTTAAGCACACAGACAGACTATCAAGTTCTAGCACAACAGGAATAAATTAATAATGACCTTTTATAATGACTGAATTGCATAGCTTTGTTTTTCTTGCAAACAATAAGTTAAATAAAGCTATTAGGAATGGAAACAACAGCTGTGATGTCAAAAGTCTGATGGACCTGCAGACCTTGAAACCAAGCTATATGCCACTGGGGAAAAAAAAAGAGGGGGGGCAGTAGGGAGGATCCTAAGATCCCAAATGAAAAATTATTTAATTCATGTGCTTGGTTCCACAGGAAATACTTCTTTATGGAAAAGAGCTATTTGTCACAGATGGCTATATTTACCCCACATGAAAATTCAGATGGAAAGAACAGTATTTTTACATATGCAGATGTCTTTCTATAGAGTCTTGGGGTCATTTTTGACCAGGTAGTAGCTCCACAAAGAAATTTAGAAAAGATATGTCATGGCCACTGGCATATTTCCTGTCCAAGTCCTCCAGCCTTCACCTAGCTGCTACATAGAGAGGGATGTACACACAGTCTTCAGGCTTTTGAACCATCCATGATTTCACACACAAAGTTACTTTGACACATGCAGTTCTGCTTTTAAATAAGCACAGCATGACTTGGCCTCAACCACACCAAAGAGTTTTCTGCCTACCTGCCTTCCCAGCTTTATAGGGATCCACCAATTCTACTAGGAGCGCCCCTTCAAACATTGGAGATTTTAATTCCATTTCTGCCCCTGTCTAAGAAAACCTGGATCTATTCCAAAAGCCAGTTAGGATGGTCATACTGTCCTTTTGGAGCACAGAAATGAAATGGCATCGCTTTCTTTTCCTGCACTGCAGTTGTGAAGGCCTGAATTGCTTTTGATCCTTCAAAGATATGCTGTCAAACTCACAAGCAGGATAAAGACCTGGCCATCCTCCACAGAGGGAAAGAGGTCTGAGAGGATCAGAGAAGCTTGGTAAATGCAAGTAAAGCTTAAAAATGTTTGGTTATTTTTTGGGCTTTTTTCTGGGTGAAGCTAATGAAGCTGTAATAACTATCTGAGTTTTCTAGTAACAAGTCATGCTGTCTTTGATGCAACCCATCCTTAATTGATCATTCTTCTTCATTGTCTAAGGGACCTAATGTTGATGTTGCAAATTCTACTGGGTGGATGAATAAGTACAGGTTAGTTAAGTCAACATTCAATATTCAGCCATTTTAGTAGCAAGGCAAGAGCTCCATTAGAGATTTCTTACAAAATAATTGCAAGTTACGTTTCCTCATTCTGATCTCTGCAAATAGGACCTCTGGTAGCTAAGACATCTGGTTTTGCTAAGGCTGACCTATATAATTCATACATTGCCGCATACAAACACCCAAACTAGGTCATTAAAATCTTTCCAACACACCACACTATTCACTATATAGAACTCCTTCTTTCATATCAGAAAATTAGTTTTGACTCATGGGAGAACAGTCTGTTGTTAGTCTTTTTAAATTGATTTCATTGTCCTCACAAAAATGGAAACTGAGGAGCTGAGAGATTATTTGCAGTGATGTCCATATTCATTTCAGTTTGCAAAACTAATGTGTGTCTCTGTGTGTCATGTATGTATGCATTTTTGTGTGTATGAGAGAAAGAAAAAAGAAAAGAAAGAAGCGTTTCCAACTCTTCTCTTAATGGCCTCCTTTTCATTCAGAAATATGTATTAGTTGTGTGAAGTCAAACATACATAAAGCAAGAATAAACCCATACAGGTTACCGGTGATTTTTTAGCATCTTGTCCAGATTTTGAGTAGGAAGTCCAATCTCTTTAAGATGAACTAACTCTAACTTTACTCTTACCTTGAAAAGAAGTAGCGGCAGGAGATAAAAGATAAAAAAAAAAAAGGACAATGTTATGGGCTGAGCTATGTCATTCTTTCCTTGTACTGATCAATATGTGAAGCCTATTGTAGTGCTCTTACAACTTTGCCTTTGAAACACAGATCAAGCTGGGTCAATGAGACAATCTTTTTGTATTAAAACTTCTTTTTTGTGCAGTCTACGGACAACTTGTTAACCGAGTCTTCTGCTGGATAACTACAACAGCAGCTGCTTTCAAATGAGGCTTGCTCATAATCAGTTCTTTGTTTCTTTTATGTGTGTGTGCAACTCAACTTCTACCAACGACTTAACAAGCACAGAATATTTTAAAGGCTTTGATCCTAAGAGCTCTTACTCATGCAAGTTGTCCTCAGTCACTCCACAAATCTCACTGAAGCACTGGGTAAGAAAAATTAAATAACATTTTGTGAATAAATGTCTGAAATACAAGAGAATGGAGCATACCACAATCCGAATCTCTTTCTTTCATGGACAACTGCATTTTGGGAAAAGAATAAAACAGTTCAGAAACACAGAAATGTAATTCAGTAATATTTCATGGACAAACACTTCATATTCAGTTTCAAAGACAGGGGTTTAGAGGAAAACCCTTTGTATAATCCCAGAAGATATGGGGCTAATGTGTATGTCCCAAACACATACAGCTAGATGTCTGTGGAGCCAACCAAGGGCCCTGTGTTGGTAATAACAGACAGAAATTTTGGGTAATAACCAAGGATTATTGTAATAACAGGCAATGGATAGGAACAATATATGACTGGAGAAGGGAGTCATGAAGAAGTAGGGCAACACTTTTCCAGAACAAACATCTCTTTTCTAGTTCCTGGAAGTAAACACAGCACAGCACAGCACAAGTGCAGAAATGAGGCCAGGAAGTGGGCAAGGACTGTAGGGAGGTATCAAAACCACACAAGACCCTCAAAGCTCTCCAACCCACTTCCAGAAAGTTCTGAAAGAATAGATCTTGCATGAGACCTTTCTTTCTTTCTTTCTTTCTTTCTTTCTTTCTTTCTTTCTTTCTTTCTTTCTTTCTTTCTTTCTTTCTTTCTTTCTTTCTTTCTTTCTTTCTTTCTTTCTTTCTTTCTTTCTTTCTTTCTTTCTTTCTTTCTTTCTTTCTTTCTTTCTTTCTTTC
>VXAX01006461.1:498803-730574 GCA_013399835.1 Leptocoma aspasia
TCTTTCTTCCTCCCTTCCTCCCTTCCTCCCTTCCTCCCTTCCTCCCTTCCTCCCTTCCTCCCATCAGGGATCAATTTCCATGCCATGTGCATAATTTACTAATAAAACTTCATGATTTTTTGCAGACCTTCTGACTTTTGTTGCTCCTTTCAATCACAAGTATTTGGTAATATTGACTGCTTCTTTCCCTTTAAGGGTGGGATGTCACACCTTTACTCTGGAGAGGGATTTATTCTATAGTAAAGTCTCTGGAAAAAGTCACAAATTCTGGTATTGCCCTTAATCCAACTGGTCTGCACTTGCACTCTATATCCAGTATAATCAGGAAGGCAGTGCAGGTTTCACAGCTCACTTGTGATGTGCCTACAAGGCACTCAAAGACCAGCTTAACACCAGTGACAACTCTCTTCTTCCAGCAGTGACACTGGCTGTAGCACACCAGAGGAGTGAAGCTTTTTACCGTCTGCCTCTATTGGGAGAAGTGAGCCAGGTACAATCTCATTCAGGGAAACAGATTTACAGCTCAGCCAAATGACAATTCAGGGAATAATAATACCCAAATTCTTACAAAAGATCCATTGGAAAAAATAATAATTATATTTATAATTCCTCCCATTTTTATATTAAGCTACTTCAGTCCTTTGCCTCCCCTAAAAATCTACACAACCAAAAGTGTATACAAGTAGCTGACTCCTGAGAATGGATCTGTTTATGGGGTTCAAAGATACATCATCCAATAGCACCCTAAAACAGACTGATACTGATAAATCATGTCTGGATAGACATCCCTGGAAATGCTGCTGTCAGGGATGTTATGCTGATATTGATTATAAATTTTCATCTCATACCTACTGAAAATATCTACCAGAGGATAAGAAACAGTTCTACTGCTGTGAATACCAAAGCCCCTTGAAAACATGATGAAGTAAGTGTAATAAAATGAATTATAAAACTATAATTTCAAAATTAAATTGGTTTTCTGTTTACTAGTATAGCTTAAGATGAGGGGACATTTATTTTTTTAATGTATTCTACAATACTGACGCTCTGTTGAAGAAATTCAAAGAACAATTTTTTTTCTCACTTATAAAAAGCAATACTCCAAAGGCAGGAGTTTAAAACTCTTTTTCAGAAGTAAGTCTTATCTAAGCCCTATAAAGAGTAGATGACCTAAGGAAAGATCCAAGCTTTGCTGTGTTGAATTGAATTATTTGGGGGATAGGTAGATGAAGTGCTGGCTCCCACTCCAAGATATGTCTACACCTCCAATCAAATACCTGCTTAATATAAAATGTTCAAATTCAAACTTTTGCTATGTGAAAAATGCTCTGAGAACTGCAATAGTCAGACACCTTTTTTGAACTCTCAAATAGCACCTTGAGTAAGTGGGGAAAAATATAAGCAAACCATAATTAAGAAAGATTGAGCTGGTAGGGTCCTAAATTTATGTGAGAATTTAGTTTTTCTGCTATGTTAAAATTTGTGACTGTTAATGTGGGACCAACATAAGGCTCACAAGTTTTCTCAAAAATGTCTTAAATTAATCAATTTCAACCCACAACTGCTGTCAATAACTGTGGGCTTTCATGCTGTTAGAAAGTAATTAAAAGCTTTAAACCAACATATCTGTTCTACAAGCAAATTATTATTTTAGGTACTAACATGATGTTTCAACGTCTTCATGCTAAAGACCATCAAACCCGAAAAATATAACTTCTGTTTTAAACAGAAACTCTGTATATGTACCCTCAGCTCAAGTTGTGCAATGGATTTTGCGGTTTAGCACATGACATCTGCAAACTCAGGGCCACAATGGCCACAAAACACATTGGCCTTTCCAAAACCTCTAATAGCACCCATGGAGTATCTAGAATTCACACACATCCCAAAAATTATGTCATACCCCTGCTCTGTGAAAATTTGTCTTGAAATTGAAATCATATTATTTCTTGATTGAAGTGACATGAAAAAAGCTTAAGACTCTGTTATAGCTAAAATGGGCTGCCATTCCTCTTGAAATGCCTGTTGTAACCAAGAAGGCAATAAGGAGAGAGCCAAGGTAATCTAGGAATTACCAGAGCTTCAGGGCTACAGGGGGTGCAGCGAGGGACCAGGAAATATCTGAAGTGACAATAGGTGTCTGTGTTTAGGCACTCCAGTTGAGCTTAGCTACCACAGAAAATACATCCTGCTTAAAACATTCTAAGTTTTTTTCCTTCCTCTTTCAAACATGCAGCACTCCAACTTTGAAGTAAATTAATTTGGATTGAATTCTGTATTGCTAACAAGAACAAGCATGGCTCTCATCAAATTCTCTCTTTTCTGTGTGACTTGGTGCTGCTGTCTCTGCCTTGCATCTCCTCTGGATGCCAGGTTATTAATTGAGTGGCCTTGCTACACAAAGGAATGCAACAAAAGCAATGTAAGGCACAACAGAACCCAAAATTTAATGCAGTAATGGTAATTGTAATGTGTTCTTTCGATTATGTATAGCTTTCTCTTGTTCTCCCTTTCTTTGTTCTTCTCATAATTGTGCTTGCTAATGTCATGGTATAACAATGTCAATTCTTCTAAAAATTCAGGCGAAAGAAACCTCATTCACATGTGTTTGAAAACAAGATGCAAATATCCCCCAAGGTTTCAGACAGCTTGGCAGTATCTATCTATATATATAGATGCGTGTATACATGTATATATACTGCTAGACAGCAGAACAACTATTGTGCAGTTTCCCTGTTGTTGTTTTATCCACTAGCATTGCAAAAATTGATGGGCTGAAGAAACAAAGGCAGATTAACCAGCAATACTGGTGAAAGCATTGTCTACTAGGATTCAAAGCAAAGCAAGGAAAAATGCTGTAACTACAAGTAACACAGTCCTCAGAGATTCCCGCAATGTTAAAAATCAAGTGATTGCCATTTAACTCCTTTCAATCAACTTTGATGTAATAATGTAGCATGAGGGACTCGGAAAAACAGAAGTTAAGAAAAGCTGAGAATTATGTGAATAATACCCCCTTCATTACAGAAGTGGTTTTTATGACTGAAAGATGATTGGCAGCCTCAAATGAAGCCCTCTGTGTAGCAGCAGAGAAAGTTCACTGTGGCCTGCAGTGAAACAAATACTTTCCCAGTGACACCAGTGCCTTAGATTAGGTTGCAAGGTTATCTGTAGGCAGGCTGGATGCACAGGTTTTCCAGGGGGAAGCTCTATGGCAGGTGAAAGTAAGCAAATTCTAACAGATGGTGGTGGTAGGGATATTAGTTTACTTGATATTTAAATGAAGTGAGTTTAAAAATAACTCTAATTTGTTTAATTAAAATGTAATTAATTTATAGTAATATGATCTTACTTATAATAAAAATTTTCACTTTCATAATGATTATTACCCACCTTTATAATAATATTTATTCACCATTGATCAACCTATGGGATATGGAACATGAGCACTTAAAAGGGCAGAAAGTCCTGGGAAATTCTCAGCTTGTCCCAATCTAACAATCATCTTTATCTGCAAGCCCAGTGAAGCAATGTGTCATTAGATCAGTGCATGCTAAAGCAGCAGAAGAGGCTTAGTTTGGCCCATTGTAAGACACTTGTTTTACAGACTTACCGAGGAAAAGCTGGCATGTCACGAACTAAGTTTCCCTCTTGTCCATGGGAGTTTTGCAATTGTTTAGTATAAATATCAGCCTGCATTTTGCAATGTTTATTTTAGGAACGTTTGGGGACTTTTTGATTTGCATGAAGAGACTGAAGGGGCTGGATAATGCAAATACCGATGACCTTAATTTTATGTGGATTGATGAATTGCACAGCACTCTTCCAAATCCAGGTCAAAGGATGCATATTTCACACGTAGCATTGCCTTGGCAGACACAAGCAGTGCACAAACTGGAAGACCCCTCTACAAAATCACAGCTGGGGCATTTGCTCAGCTTCAGCTGTTTAGATGCAGCGCTTAGGGACATGGTTTAATGATGGACTTGGCAGTGTTAGGTTTATGGTTTGACTCAGTGAGCTCCATGGTCTCTCCCAACCTAAATTACTCTACATTCCTTTGATTCTATGTAATGAGCTATGCACTTAACTAACCTTCATATCACTGTTTTGCAGGACACTTGGAGTTCTGGCCCCTCAGATATATTGCTTTCAGGCTGTAGAGACTGCAAATGTCACTAGGTTGCCGAGCAGCTGAAGGCAGCCCATAGCCTGTGCAGGGCAGCCAGCGGGTATGACTGCAGACTTGTGTCCTATATGTAACTGGATCTATACACGCCGAGTTAGCAAATGGAAAGAAAGATTTGATCATCACAGCACTGAGAAAAAACAGAATGTGATATTATTATTTTCCTGCTATTATTTATTATTAATGACTTGATTCCTCTGAGAGGGGTCGACATCAATGTCAGTTGCCAGATCTTGACACTTCTAAGGAAGAGGCCCATTATTAATTAATTATTATTATTATTGTATTACTGCACCAGCTGTGTGATAGGAGATTTACAGACATATTCAGGCAGGGTCCCTACATGAAATGTTTAAAATCTAAAACATGAAAATTACAAACAGCATTACAGACAAACAAGCGTGGGAGAGAGACAAAATGACAGAAGTGATTATGTTTGTTGCAGGGTCACTGAGTAAAACCCTGGGTTCAGTGGAGTCCACAGGAACTTTGCTGTTGAGCTCACAGGCTGAGGATTTTGCTGCTTAGTTTTGCTTCTCTTGTTGCTGATTCGGGGGGGAGAGTTGGGGGTTTCAACTCTATCTCCAGATGCCACTGCAGCATCAGCTCAGTTATCGGTCAGTGAAATGAGATGAATGTATCAAGGCGTCTGGGTCCCAGGCATAAAGGTCTGAAGAAATAAACCATTTGAAGGACATGAAGATGAGCTTGAGGAAGTAGCTGGCAGTTAATTAGTGGAAAACACAAAGAATTATGTCCAGTGGATGTGCCATTTTTTGCTCTCTGTCCAGCCCCTAGTACTTTAAAGGAGCGCTTTATTGACTGTTATATCAACTTCCTAAAATAGGTGGAACTATTTTTCTCTCACTTACATGTACTTTAACTCAGTGCAAACTCAGTGACTTTAGAGAACTTACTTACTTCACTACATGAGAAAAATGTTGTCTCTGGTTTAACCCAACCTAACTGAGGTTCTTAACAGAAGGACAGATTTGCCCAAAGTTCTCTCTGCAGTAAATATAGAGAGACAATGACCTCCAGAGCATAATTCTGCCCACTTAGGAGCTGCATTGCCTTCTGGAGGTTTCTGTCTTTCTCCATTCACTATGGAGTTTAGAGTGACCAAATTCCTAACTCCTGCAATCTCAGTGAAATGCCTACATTGAGTAGAATGAACCCATGCCTCTATGTGTATGCGTAATTTAAATCTACACCTCCTTGTAGCTCTGCTGCAGACCAAGTAATTGCTGAGATATGTGACAGCAAGAGGTAGTCAATAGATAGGAGGACTATTAAGGATTGCTTGGATTACTTGTACTTTGCTGGGCTCTTCAAGAGTGCTTTCTGCCCATTAACGCTTCACTTCTGCTGTTCTTGAATATCAGAATCTGACTGGACTACTTTCTTCATGAGAGGCATATAGGGAAGGTTTTTACCCTGCACCACATTTATTTATTTACAGCCTATTTTGAAGAAAGATTAGTTCAGTCAATCAAGAATTTTAATACATTTATATGGCACAATGGTGTATAAGTTTATTGACTGTGATTTCATGATGTGGAATAGGGAGAAAGCTGTCTTGGAAAAATGTATTGTTATTTTTATATGAAATTCATGATGCTATTAAATTTTTGGTCTCGTATATTGTGGAGTATAGCATTTCAGAGATAAACTATCTTGATGTTTTCATTTCAAAGACAGGTAATAAGTGGAATACAACAATTTCCTGGAAACCCCAGACAGGCATAATCTGCTTTATGCAACCAGTCACCATCCTGAGGCTCTTAAAAAAGTTTTACTTTATAGCCATTTTGAGAACCTGTAGGATTTGCAATCATGGCACTGGCTATAGGGTAAAGATGGATTATCTGGTTAATAAATACAGTGAGTAGGACTAAAACCAGGAATATATCGTGAAAGCAAACAGCAATTGCATTAAGGGAGACAGTACAAAATTGCTGTAAATTTGAGAAGATAAATATAAGAAATTTTGCTTTTCGATGATACTTTATGGATCATTCATAATGACACCACTCAGTCTTCCTTCACTGCAAGCATGATTCCTTTTTTCCACAGTCCCACAGAAGTGGAGAGTGTTTTTTGGCCTCCGTGCTGAGTGCTTTTGCACTGTTGTGCCTGCCTCTTATTGATGGGTACATAGATTCAGCTTCTTTCGCCCATGCTCCAAACTGGCAGGATGCCATAAGAGGTACGAGCATGTTCGGACAGCACTGTGTCCAAAGGACTGTGCTCCATCAATACATCCCCAGGCACAATTTTAGCACTGTTATGTGTTTCTGAGACAGTGTTACACTAAACCAGTTCAAATGATGAAAAGAGAAAATCATGTCTACCTGTGACTAACTTTAACAGGCACAGAGATTTCACCAATTTTTTGTCTCAAGCAGTATATTTTTCACAGAAGCAGATCTGCTGTGTGCTTGTAGAGTGTCGAGCACTGGACAGACTCTATAAAGCAATCTTCTGGAAAATAATCTCATGCTAATAAGAATAAAGACTAAATTAGTCAGTAAAGAATGGTTTAAGCAAAGGGAATATGATATCAAAGTCTAAATATATGGTCATTCAATCCCCAACATGGATATGACTTTAAGATGCACTTCTTCATTCTTCTTTATTTAAAATGTACATATAACGTCAGTTCCTGAAACACAGGTCAAATTAGTCTCAACTAAACCTTCTACAGTAATGCCAGAAAAATCACTATCAAAACCCTTCTGATTTACCCTGGCACAATGGGAAGCAGAAGTAGACTGTAATCTCATTTGGAAACACTATGACTGATTATCTCCATTTCATTTTTCAGTTACAATAACATAAATGTGAATTAAATACAGTGTAAATGAGCTCAGAATTAGGATTTTGACACCTTTTTTTTTGCATGGTGAAGGAAAGAGAATAACTTCAGGGAAGAATTTAACTCTGAAATGAACTGAATGAACCTGAAGGGACATTCACCTACCTTCACTGATTATGCATTTTTTTGGGAGTAACTTCATTTCAATATTGCAGACCTTTAGGTTCTTCCCCAAAAGTCCTTCCTCTTACTACAACCTACAATCACAGCAGAAATCTTCAGTGAATCTCCCTAGAAATAGATCTGAACAATATTTTTGAATGAGAGCTTTAGATAGGCAGTTCAGAGACAATCTTCCATGTGCAGAAAATGGCATTTCAAGGAATACTAACAGGATCTGCAAATGGAAATTGTAGAGGATAGCTAAAGATGGATTTCAGACACACTAGAAAAGAAATTATGTCGTTAAAAACAAAAATATAAAGAAAAACCAAAACTTGCACATTGGATTCTGCTAAGCATCTTCCCCCTCTCTCCTGTTTTTACAGGGACCAGGCATGTCAGCATTCACCACAGTCCAGTTCTGCTGTAATCCTAGAACAACTGCTTATTTCTTCCCAAACTGGACATCTCTATCTAGTTTGCAGATGAGATGAAATTAAGCAGTGCATTTGACGTGACAGAAGAAAATAATACCATCCAGAGGAACCTGGACATACTTGAGAAGTAAGCCCATGACAATCTGGTGAAGTTCAAGTCCAAAGGCAAGGTGCTGCATCCAGTTGGGAGTGTGGATATGAGTTCCAACTGAGAGAAGGGCTGGGGGTCTCATGGATGAAAAGCTCAACTTGAGCCAACAGTGAGCACGCACAGCCCAGAAAGCCTGGGCTGTATCAAAAACTGTGTGGCAAACAGGTTGAGGGAGGTGATCCTCCTCCTCCACTCTGCCAAGAGATCTCACCTGGAATGCTCTCCTGGTTTAGGAATGGCACTCCCCAGGTTAGTGCCCCCCTTGCCTGGCATCAAGACTCTCCCAAACCAGACACAGCTCATTCCCTCCCCCCAGATTCTACTCCCTTTTCCTGCTTGAGGGATGGATTTGAGAATTGGAGGCCAAAAAGGTGAAAATTACAGGTTGAGATAAGAACTATTTACTGTGAACAACGAGATAAGAAAATGAACAAACAGTAACAATATTAATAACAAAAGTGTACAAAAAGAGAGAACGATTCACAGGCAAAATGTTCACTGCAGAGCCTGACTGGACCGAAGCCTTTTTTCCCTGGCCAGGAAAAGGAACGCCTTCCTTTCTGGAAACAAAAAAAGAGTCCCTTCTCCCCACTCCCTGGCAATGACCTAAGATGGTATCAAATGACACTGGGGGCTTGGCCACACCCACTGGGCACTGCAGCCCAGTACTCCTGGGCTCAAGCCATCCCACAGACTCGGCTTTGCGCAAAGGTGGGACTACAGGTGTGTGCCCCTGCACCCTGCTACTCTAAAAAAAATAACTCTGTCCTGGCCACAACTAGGACAAGTGCCGAGTCCCGGTCTGGGGCCCTCCTACACAAGAAAGATGTGGACCCATTAGAGGGGATCTAGAGGAAGACCACAAGGATGGTCAGAGGGATGGTGCACCTCTCCTACAAAGAGAGAGACATGGGGTTTTTCAGCGTGTAGAACTGAAGGCTCCAGGGAGACTATAGCAGTCTTCCAGTACCTTAGGGTGTCTCATAAAAAGGAGTAGGATGGACTTTTTATACAGGCAGAGAGTGACAAGACAAGGGCAAGAGTTTTAAACATATTAGATATCAGGATGAAATTTTTTACTGTGAGGTTGGTGAAGCACTGGAACAGGTTGCCCAGAGAAGCTCTTGGTGTCCCATACTGGAAGTGTGGACAGCTTGGATGAAACTTGGAGCAGCCTGGTCTATAGAAGGTGTTCCTGCCCACAGCAGCAGGCTTGTAACCAGGTGAGCTTTAAAATCCCTTCCAAGCCAAACCATTTTATGTTTCTATCCCACCAAGTGATCTAGTACACAGAGGTGGCTTTTGATTTTCAAAAATTCATACAAACTTCAGTGGTAAAACTTCCCACATGTATTTTCCACTCAGATAAAATACAAGTTAGACTTTTTTTTATGCTCCCTAGAAACTGCTCCGACAACCTTTTTGCAGTAAGATGCACTTACGATTCTCAGTATGGCAAACGTGTTTCATACCATCTGTTCCATATTTATAATTCTTTAGTTTATATTAAAGAAAACAGTAAACTACAGGGATATTATGCATGCAATTGAGGATTTTATAAGGTTCAATAAATTCCCTCTTAACAATCCGAGTTAAGCCTACATAAATTCTAATCTTTCTCCTGCTCTACATTTTACCTTCTCAGTTCCTCAATCACTTTTGTTGCTCTGTTCTCTAGTTTAAGATGAGACATCAATTTTACAACAGGATAGCAGGCTAAACTCTCTTTTTGAAGAGACTCTGTGTGGAAGAATATTAACATCTAACTAAAACTAAAGTCATGGAAATCACTGATTTTTTGATTTGGGTGGCAAGTTCAAGAATTGGAAGGAATAGTCCAAAAGAAAAAGACTTTAAATGCTTTGGTTTTTTTCTGGACAAATTGTTGTTTTTCTGACACCATTCATCTCATTCCTAGAGCTTTAAAGAAATAAATATGATTCTGACCTAGATTTAGAAAATTATCAGAAAATATCACCATCTCTCTTTTACCCAAAACTTAAGTTCTGTGAGCATAGGTCAAGAGTGTGGATGATTCAGATTTAGCTCCCTTCTAGGTGGACTGGACTGGAAACACCATAACCCACCATCCATGAGACTGGACAAGGCCTTGGTGTCCTTGCAGATCAAAGTAAGTAGGGAGTAGGGACTGTCATCCCACACCCATCAGATGAGTGTTTTCCTATCCTGACTAGAAAGTTATACCAAATAACTGGTGATGTATTTTACAGAGCTGTGTCTTCAGTACCCAGCAATAAAGACAGCTCTTTGATCCAGAATCACTTCCTGAACGAAGAAGATCTAGGTCAGGCTTTTCCATGGGGCAGTCCTTGACTGCTAGCATGAACTATTCTTTGAAAAAAGGTTTCAGCTTTCTCTCTTATTGGAGCTTTTCTGCTTCATATACCACATATAGACACTTACTAAGAGAAATAGCAGAGCAATGAGTCTGGATCTCTAGCCAGAGAGCAGCTCACAGCACAGGAGACAGAGTTCAATCTTCACTCCACTTATATCTAAATATTTTTTACAGGATGAAACAGTATCAGAAAATCCGTAGTAGAGTGGCTTTTATGAATTTCTGGTAAGGATTTAAACACTCCAGACAGAACAAGGAAGAGATAGCACTTTTTTCTGCATTTCAACCAACCACTCTGCTTCCTGCAGTCCTGGTAAATGAGAATTTGTAATTAATTTTTAATTTTGAAACATGAAGTCAAAACAGTTTCACAAGTCATCTGTGCCATTAGGACAATGATGTTCTCTTGCATTGGGCTCTTTTTGAAATGCGGGGGTTTGTTTCATCAGGTCGTACACCATTTTCCTTACATTTCTGTGTACATTGTAAATCTAAAATAAATTTCTGTTCTTGATCTCCTTTTGAAGAATCCCTCTGACTTCACAGATTTATGACAGATTATGACTCAGTGCTCTTCCTGTCATCTAGAAAGACAAGTGAAAAGGGTTAGTTTCAAATTAACATATGAAGTCTTTCAGTTTCATTCTATTTCTGGTGACACATTCCTTGTCCTCTGGAAATTATACCGAGATTCCCCATGAAAAAGCATTGGTATCCAAGGAAAGCCTCATTGACATTAACAATTATGTCCTTTGGCACAGTCTTAAAAATGCACTGGTTTCGGTGCAATCTTAAAGCCAAAGTCAGCAGTATGTTCATTGCAGCGAATGGAGGAGCTTGGGGTTTACATCATCACATGGAGAGCAGGATTGGTTCTTAGACATTTTTATGTTCTCATTTCCCCTGGTAGCTGTGCTGTCATATTGTCTGATTCATTTGAGCACACAAATAAAAAGCCAAAAGGAGTACTGTCTATACTGCTCAAGAAAACTTCTGTAGAAGGGATATAGGCAAAGAGCAGGGAAGAGGTACACATGTTTTCTTACAGGTTACCAAAGCATCTAGGAGCTTTAATATGTGTCTCCAGAAAACAAATAAAGATTTTACATAGAGATTGCTAGTTTATAAAAAGAGCTAGATATTGCTTACAACTAGTGAATACTCTCAAAAATTTTAGACAGTGATAAAAATACTGTTTCTTAGTAAACCAAAGGTACTGCAATTATTACAGATGAAAGATAGCTCACAACTGACATGTGTTTTAAAGACACAAAAGTTTTGGATTGAAGAGAAAGTTCTGCAAGTGGCTGAAAGCACAACACAGACTTTTGTTTTCTTGGAATTTCTAGAAATAAAATCTATGAGAAGATTAATGTATGTTATCCTAGGACTTTCTTACTAAATAAAAGAACATATTTCTTCATTTTTCCTTAAAAAGAGATTTGAATACTTGAATTTGTTGGAGACATTAATTAGCTATGAAGGTTAACTGTCTCTAAGCACAAAGGAGATAATTCTGGAAAGACAAAATTAATGTTTTGGTGGGAACTTTGGAGGAAACAAGGGGATGAGGGAAAGCAAGTGATAGTTCTGCTAATATCTACTCAGTAAGTTTTCCCAAAACAAGTCCAGTGAGCTAAGAGGTTCGTTTGTGTTTCACTGCCCTCTTGGACCTCTCTTGGAGCACTCATGTGCTGGATATCACATTATACCACGCTGACCACCACTCCTGGACTAGGTCAGCTGACTGCAGGAGAAAAGTCATGGAATTTCCTCTTTCGTGTGTGGAAACCTTCTTGTGAGTTTGAACACAGACAGGGGCCAAATAATTTGTGGATTTTGTTAATATAGATACTTGCAGTTTCTAAATCTGCTCAAATCCCAAGTCTTTTTTGTAGCGCACGCAACCTAAACTCTGAGTGCCTCTCACAAGCTAATACAGGAACCTCATCCTCCTTGATAAAAACAAGGACAGGTTTTTGTCCTTTGTTTTCCTTGGGTAAACAGCACCCTCAAAAATTCTCCATAAGTGTTGTGAGAGCTCCCTCTCCTGTTACAAATGGCTTTATCAGCTGATTTAAAGTCTCAGTTCTCAGTTCTGGTTTACAGGGCTGAATCACAGCTGAGACAGGGCTGAATCACAGCTGAGCTGTCAGAGAAGAAGGCAGGCAGACAAGGAGATGGTGCTAGGATCAGCTACAGAAATAATCTCCCAGAAAAGTGTCAAGCAAATGAATGTCCTTTTGTCTTTTCAGAAAATGCCCTGGATGCAGGAATGAACTCATGTTGTTAGATACTTGATCCATTTTACGGTATAGCTGGTGGCAGGTCCATATTTAAAGAGCTTGATTAGGGATTTAGCCTGTTTACTGCCTGACTTTTATTCAATAATCTGTTATTGCTTATATGATTTAATTACTTGATACCAAATAGCAAGCAAAAATAGGTCCCTTTCCACATTAGGTGACATTCAAATTATTCAAAAATATGAAAAACCATGCAGACAAGGGGGAAATACAGCTTCCATCTTGTCCAGCCATTTTGTGTTAGCCACACAGGAAAAGGAAGCAGGATATAAAGTCCCTAAATAGCCCTTTTCTCCCTGGAATACATGCCTGTAATAGTCAACCCAAAATGGGGTTTTTTAGTGTCAGCTTTTCCAACACGTACAGATTGGAGCCATGATCCACTACTAAGATATCCACTCCAAAAAGTCTCCATTAGCTTGACAGAGAGAACTTGAAGTCAAAGGCACCTGCAGGAATATGGCACTGCAAGAAGAAGGATCTTCCATACAGGCTGTTTTAAATGGCCTCTGAAAATGAATTAGGCACCAAATGCAAGTAAACATTGTCAGTCATCCCTCTCTCTTCATTTATCATTGATTTCAGCTTTCAGCCCTACACTCAAAATGAGAATTTGGTATCTTAAATGGGCTTTCAGATATATCTGAGGGCTGGAGATAAGACACCAAGAAGTTCTGTACTTCTTTCAGGGGTGAGGGAAGAAGGTGAGCTTGAACTGCTTTAGCTGGGGAAGTGAGTTGAATCTGTCCCCCATAGCTATGGGAATACTCAGACGTGAGGCCGCTCTGTGCACATTTTCAAGGAAAGCAGCAGCCAGTGCTGCACATTTGTCACAGATATCTCTGAGGTATGCCATAAGCAGTTTCTAAGAATGCCTGATCAGGCTGAGCCTCTTGGTGGGAGGCACTGTCTGTGTGGACTTCGGTGAGAATGAAGCACTTTTCATCTGTCCTCCCCAGGCTGAGCACTTCTGGGTAGGCACAGAAGCAGAACAGGAGGTTCTCAGGGATTTTAAAGGTTAAAAACTGAGGCATCTCTAGAAGCAATTTGTGAGGCTTTTCAAGGTTTGGATGAGAGCTGAGCAGGGATTTTCAGGTTGCGCATTTTGATGTCAGAATTCTTCATAGTTCTCCTTGGAGGTACCAGCATCTTTTTGATTTGCAGGATGTAAGAGCAGGGAGCTTCACTGCCCATGGTGGGACTTCACACCTAAACACCTGCCTAAATACTTAAAAAAATGTTATTTATAGGTCATGACAGGACTCGTCCCTGCATTTCTTCTCTTCTACACAAAGCTTGCAATTAAGTAGCAGATAATGAGTATTATAAACCTGTTTCTGTTATTTCTGGAGGATTTTTTTAGATGCAATCCCTCAGTAGACAGCATTACAGTAATCTAATCCATATGTTGGTGGAGACAAAATAAACAAGCACATTTGGAAGAGGTAGACTATCTTTGCCTCATGTTTACTTTGTAGAGGAAAAAAATAATAAAAATACATTTTTGCCTCTTGATCTTTTTTATGGGTAATTGGTTAAACTGAGGCTGTTCTGTTAACTGGGGTTAAACTGTGGTTCTTCTGTCTTTTCCAGATAGTTAAAATAACAGCACAGTTCCTTACCCATAGCAGTTAATTATCAAACACAACCAGTTGCAAAGCTATTAAATAATTATAACACATTTTACAACTGCTGAAAAATGTATATTAATTTTAGATGGCGATATTATCATATCCCTTGTTAATATTCTTCAGGAGTTTAATAGAATGACTTATGACAATTAAGTGCAGTAAACACCTCATAATTTTGCACTATATTTTCTACACGCTAAATCACAGCTTCAAAGGAATCAAAGTGAAACATTAAAATATCAATTATCTCGGGATCCTGAAGGGGTAAAGGTGGGAAGTGTACTTAGTACAAGTAAAACTGGACTGATTGATCTTTGGGGATGGTCCCTCCTTAGCTCAGGATGGGTTTGAAACAACCCTTAAAGTTCTAAGGATAAATTCTTGGTGCAGGCAAATTGAGTGAGCTGTGGAAAATACTAGCATGGATCAAATTCACTGCTTTAAAGTCACTCTTACAGAATAGAATCTGATCTCCCCATTTTATACCGCAGCAACAATTCCCCCAGTGTCATGGGATCCCCAGAGCGTGCCGGTAGATTTTAACCCTTTGGAACTTTTCCCTTATTTGTGCTGTACTTTCTGAACTGCAGAACATCAAGTTCCAGATTTATGTAACCTTTTTATTCTGCAGGCAAGCCTTGCAACTTGTCAGCAAGCAACTTGTTGACATCAGCAAGTCTTGTTCTGAGGGCTTGCAGAAGTTACCATGATTTGGTGCTAGTTAGCAGAGCTGTTAGCGTAAGTCCATGAGCTTTAATTTACTGTTTCAGAAAAAAGAACTTTGAACAGCTTTTGCACATTCAATGAAAATAAATAGTCAAGCTGCATGTACAACCTTTTGAAAATCAAGGAGGTTCAAATTTGTGAACCAGAAGTGTCCAAATAGTACCAACAAGAGCAGCTGATTGTGAGCACCAACACTAAGTCAGAAAAGGACAGTGCAATTTGTAGGGATGAGTCGCCAGGCATGTATTTTCTGCCCATTCCTGTAACTAAGGAAAATAAAGAATTTGCAGAGGAACTCCAGGAGCGCAGACCCTAGAGGGAATCCAGGTAAAAGAAGAACCAAGTGACTTCTGAGGAATCCTGAGGATAACACAATTCAGGTCCAGGACTATGTACCATACAGTTGCACTGTTGCACTGACCCACTTGTCATTTGTCCCAGCCCACTTCATTGCTGCCATGAAGCAGGGAAGCCATACAACTAATAAAAATTCATATATCTGTATTTTAATAGTCTCCATGCTGTCATTTGGTCTGTAAATGTGCCAGGGGTCATTGGAAAAATATGTGTAGCAGTGCAGAAGGTCTACAAGCTACTGGTTAAAACCACACTTATATAAAATTCCACTGCAGAAGCATCCAAGAGTTCCAAGAACTCAAAAGAAAGGGTAGATATAATGAGAAATTTATATAACATTAGCAACTAGTATTCAGTCATACTCTGCAAACTGAGAAGTATCAGTACATGAAAAAGGAGAAATCTACTGTCTTGTCAAATCATGAACAATGTATTATTCAGGTCCCAAATGCAAGAGCCTGAGATCCTTGACCACAGTGCCCACCATTAGTTAAGGAATTAAACAGTGATGGGAAAAAGAGGAAAGGAGCAGCAATTAAAATAATAAGATTCTCTAGAAATGTAATAACATTCTATAGGAGCTGCCCCAGAAACATCTGTCATTTAACAATGATAACCAATAATTAAATTAATCATTCCTTATTTTGAAATGGCCATTTCAGGGACATACTCATCTGTTGAATCCCACTGTATGATTTAAAAACAATGATCATTTGTCTTGTTTTGTTTTAGGAAACAGCTGGGTGATTCTTTACCCATCTTATAAAGAGAAATCAGAAAATCTGTTACAGGAGCCCGTGTCAACTACAGCTTTTTGCTACTAAACAACAGATCCACTAGCACAGAGAAAAATACTTAATCAGATGATTCTGCATTTGATCATCCCAGATATATGCCACCACCACAGAAACAGATGTCTGCATGACAAAATGTTGAAATAAACCACTGTAGACCACAGCCACAATTCCTGTAGAGGATGAAGTTCTCTCAGAAGTTCAAGCCATCCTTCAACTTGTAACATTTGTTGTTCCAAATTTCCAGGAAAATATTTGGGCTTGCTAGAAAGAGATGGATTTCAGTAAGATTGACAGTAGGATTCAGCTAAAACTGTTACAAGAATGTCCCTCCAATTGATTTTGTAGCTCTGCCACCAAGGCTTTCCAAGGAGCCTATGTGGGGCGTTAGTGCTAAGCAGTGGGACTGGGAAGCAGTCAGTGTCAGCTGGCCTCGGGGGCCTGGTTTCCTTCCAGTAATAGTGATGTCATAGGCCAAGAATCCTTATTTGTTGGTGAATTTTCTACATATCCCACTTTGACTCAGCCACCAAGGAAGTGGTTGAGTCGCCATCACCATCAATGGTTTTGGAGGTCTATTTCAACCTGAATGATTCTATGATTCTGTGCTTACCTTCTTTGTTTTCAATACCTACAAGAAACAGCGTATGTTGAACTCACTTTCGCTAGCTGTACCTGCAAGGCCGTACTGACCTCTCTAAATGTTCTGGTTAGACATCCAAATCACATTTTCCATATGCAAGATGCTCACACAGTTGCTCTAATGCTGGTGGGTACCTCCCCACAGACACTTCCACAAACATCCTAGCAGACACTTACAATGCCAGCGTGCTGACTGCCAGCTTCCAAAAGACGATTCCTTGCAGATTTGCCTGAGGAAAGAGCAGGAAATAAAGCTGTTCAGACAACCAGCAAGGCTCAGCAGATGGGCATCTCCTGCTCTACCTCTGGTGGCCCAGCAGTTACAGTCTACCCCCACGACATGCTAGAGGATTGCAAAGATATGTCCCAAAACTGGCAGTCAGTTCCCCATGGTGGGCAAATTGGACCAATCTGTCAAATGACTGATATGCATCCATTAAATTGTCTTTTGTAACTCCCAGTAACACAGAGTAACAAGATAACCCTTTGAATAATGCATCCCAGGACAGGGAAACTATAAAACACAGATGCCTCACTGTCTTACAGTCATATGTCATTCTTCTGTCCTACTGCCTTTGACAAATTGACTGCTATGATGGTTATATGGGTTCTTTGTTTCTTCATCTGCCTCTTCTCAAACCCAAGACTGAAAATTAAGTTGACTTTCAATCAATTTTGCAAGTAATTAAATGTTTGCCCCTACAGCAGGTACACGCCAAAAAGTGGTGGATCCACCAAACCTAGCTATTCTACTGAGAGACTGGTACACCTGTGGTATGTTCCAGGATCCTTTTCAAGGATAATCTTGACATCTGATCTTTGATGTAATTAGCACAATTGCAAATTTTCACAAGGGATTCTCTGTTCTTGTCAAAATCTTTACCATAACAACCTTTGAATTACAATACAGCAGTAAGTGTACTACAGCATTCAGCAGAGGAAAAGATACAGTAGGAACAACTCTAAATGAAATTAATTAGAATGGTTAATGTTCGTGAAGCACTTAGAAGATGGAAAGAGCTATAGTAGTGTTAAATTATAATCATTAGCATGCCAGATCCTGAAGGTCTTACTCATTTATCACCCATTTGTTACACAGACTAAACTTACATTCACTTCAGCTGAAGATTTATCTGAATGAGAGACAAATACAGATTTCAAAATTCATAAATTATAATCGTAAATATGGATTAATAAACCAGTCAATCTGTTAAAAGTCTGTGTTCATAGCCCCTGGTACTTGAGCCTGCTTAGGAAAGGCTCACTTGGAAATGTCCTCAGGCCAAAAAGATCCATTGTTCATTTAGTTTGAGAAAAAATTAAATAAGCAAAACAATAAAACAGTGTTCTACATTGGATTAAATAGGAACTCTGCATTGGGGAAAGGGAAATGGAAGTGGGAAGGCAAAGGGAAAGGGAAAGGGAAAGGGAAAGGGAAAGGGAAAGGGAAGGGAAAGGGAAAGGGAAAGGGAAAGGGAAAAGGAAAAGAGAGCTCCCAAGGACTGGAAAATTAAAAATGATACACTGAGATGTGCAAAAGGAGGATCCAGGGAGCTAAAGACCAGTCAGCCTGGCCTCAATTCTTGTTAAACTGATGGAGCAAATAATCCCAGAAACCATTTCCAAAAAATATCAAGGTGATTTGAAGTAATCAGCATGGATTTATGAAGGGTAATTCATGTCTGACCAACCTGATAGCCTTGTGCAAAGAAATGATTAATCTGGTGCATGAGTGGAGAGCAAAAGTAGACTTTAGCAAGGCATTTAACAGTCTTTCATAATATCATCATTGACAAACCGATAATGCACAGGCAAGATAAATGCACAGTGAGGCAGACTGAAAACTGGCTGATCCTTCCCCTCTGCTCAGCATTGATGAGACACATCTGGATTGCTGGATACTGCAATCCAGCAGTATCAGTCCAGTCCAGAACCAGTCCTGGGTTCCCCACTACAACTGGAGAGAGCCCAGGAAAGAGTTGCAAGTATGACTAAGGGTCTGGATATCTCTAATATGAGGAGAGACTAAGAGAGGTCAGACAGTTTGACCTGGAGAAAAGAAGGCTCTGGAGGCATCTTATCAATGTCTGTAAGTACCTGAAGGGCAGGTGTAAAGAAGACAGAGCCAGGCTTTTCTCGGTGGTGCCCTGTAACAGGAGCAGTGGCAATGGGAACAAACTGAAATACGGGAAAGTCCATCTGAACACAAGAAGACAATTTTTTTTGTGAGGGTGGTCAAATACTGGCACATGGTGTTCAGAGAGGTTTTGAAGTCTCCATTCCCAGAAAAGGAGGAGGAACAGGTGGGAAGAAAATGCCCTTTGCAGATAGCTGTGATATAAGAATTCACACATTTGATTTTAAAAAAAGGAAATGCTTTGTGAGAGATTACCAAACTGGCAGCCATGGAAGCTGTGAATGTGCCTGCACCTCAGCCCCCAAGCACAGTCATTTACTAGCCCTTTCTTAATTCCTGTGTGTCTCCTTATTGTCATTGGTACTTCAGACTATTCTGGGCAAAGGATTGTGACAGAATCCAAAATCAGCAGTAATGTACATCACATATTGTCTCCCAACACCCTCATTCAATGGTGAAGAAAGTTCTTTTATGGGTGAGATGAGTTAATCTATATTGGTTCAGTATTTCTTTTCACTGCAAAAGTAGATCCCATGTCTGGTAGTTATTTGAAAATTGTTTACTTTAGAAAAAAAATTTGCCACATTTAGTAATGCAATTAATTCCTAGCAAAGCTAACCAAATGTCTTTGTAAAGACAATCAGAGAGATTTTAATGCACACCTTCTAAACCTCATTTTTTTCCTTAATGGTATAGTTTCTGCAAATAGTACATATCTCACCCAAAATTTATGTGGTGATCAGCCACCCACAAGAAGCACACATTAAATTCTGAGTTGCAATAATGTCCAACTTTTCCAGCTCTTGCTGGAGAACTCAGCAGCTCCTCCAGTACTCCAAGGATTTGTCAAGCAGTAAGCAGAAGCAGCAGCTGATCAGAATGCTAGGAGAAGAAAACATAAATTTGAAATAAGGGGTTTTTTGTTCTTTTTAAAAGCCATGTTACCAGAGAAGATGCATGTGACAAGGATGGGAGTGCCTGTGAGGAGAAGCTACATGCAGACATCCAACAGAGAATTTAAAATATTGGTTAGCAGTATCAATGTATTTTGGCTGCATGCAAGTCCTTGCATATTATCGTGGTGCCAGGAAAGTACACAGCACCTCTGAGTCATATAAAAGTTCTGGTTCCTGCACATAATCTGCATTTAGGCAGAAAGTAATAACTCGTAGAGTGGAGAAAAGCAGATAATAGTTCTCCCAATAGTATCACATGACAACTTGAGCTGATTTTAACTCTGTTATCACTCTGTACGTATATACAGAACAAAACTGTCTTGTAAGCACATTGCAACCTCAAGTTCCTGTAGAATTGTGTAACTTCAGCACAGCATGCTCCTTTTGAGTAGATGCTTACGTGAGAATGCTAAGTCCCTACACAGCTGAAGGAGAGACACCACCTCCCAACAAAAACTCTTGTCTCCTGCCTCCTCATTGTGCAGCAAGCCTGAGACCCTACAGTGGTATTTATCTCACCTAATTTTAGCAATCCAAATGTTTAGCTTTTGGCTAAGCTGATCTCCAAGCTCCTTCAATGCAGAGATGGGTATTTCCAGTTAAATGTTAGTGTTCTTAGACATCTTGGGGTGGGTTAGCTTGCTTTGTCTCAAGGGATCCTTGACAATACATTATAGCAGTAGCCCACATGAACAGCTCAGAACAGATGCCTGTAATCTATATATTATATGACATAAAGTGACACAGAAGAACTTAAAAACATGGCAATCATTAAGCAGTGTGAAAATTGATTTGTAACCCCCAAGCTGCTGCACACTTCTAACTACCTTCAGCAACAGGGAAGAATCATAAGTAATGGAATTAGATGTCTATTTTATTCTAATACACTATTAAAGCTCTTGGAGGTTTAAACCTTCTGAAAATTATGGTACTGTTGAATTCAGTGGCATAATACAGATGAGGGTTCAAAGATATCGCAAAGATGATTAGCAAGTTCTCTTATCTGTTTCCAACACTCAGTACTTTATTAAATTAAGAAGGAAGTTTCATTTAAGAGAGGAAGAGTAGCACATCAGAGGCTCTGACCAATGCTAATTTACTGAGGGCAAAATTTGGCAAATTGTAATATTTGTGAAATATTATGAAAATAGTTTTTTGGGAAATGTTAAATTTTTCCAATAAGGTAAACTAGCAAAAAGGGACCGAAAATACACACATTGATATATCTTTCTTTAATAATTTAATATAAAAAGAGAATACAATGAAATGAACTGTCAAGTATAAAAATCCTTTTAGTATTCTCTTTTCATGTTCAAAATCTTTGTTGTGTTTGAGCATCCATAATTGCTTTGCGTCAAGTTCCCTAAGACATTTCCATCTGTCTTACAGCAAACTTGAAAATGTTTTTTCTACTTTTGGCTTTAGTAAAAATCAGATGTTTGTTTCAGCCAGCAAGGTTACTTCTGGTGATTGCTTATCCTCTGCCATTCTGTTGTGATCACTGGGGCCATCTTTCACTTTGCCATGATACATGTATATTACTGTTAGCACCATCACTCACAGCTCATAACTTGGGATAATCCAGAAGGGCATTGCATGCATCATTCCTTCTGTTTAGCCATTGAAATAACTTTGCTTGGAATAAAAAGCTGAATGAAACAGCTGAGCCCAGCAAACAGAGCAGCTAACATGGGAGTTTCTGAAGGTTTAGCTGCAGACCCTGTGCTCAGCGGTAGAGCAGTTGCAGAAGGTGAGTTGGAAGAGCATTTGCATGTGTATGTGTGTGTGTGTATGTGTGTGTGCATTATCTATTCAAGTTTTGTCCTTTGAGAAAGCTGTGGGGACAGTCTTGCAATCTCCTATCAGGCCATACTGATCAGCTTGTCAGAGTTTCTGTGAGACCCATCTGGCCATGACTAGCAGATCTTTGATCAGAATCAGTGCTTGAAATCATCAAATAGTTAATCCCTCCCAGATTACTGAGGGAATGAGACTCTACAGTGAGAATTTATATATAAATCATTTGCCTGGCGTCCTTTGGAACCAAGCAGATGAAAGAAGAATGAAAAGAAAGACAGTGACTTCACATACAGGATGAATATTTGGAAAAAAACACATCTGGAAAGCCTCACTGTTGAAGATTCAAGGCAGCAGGGACCCATCATTAAGGAGCAAGCTATATGACAAATCAGGGTTTGTAGAACAAGGGACAAGGGTACCATTTTATATACCTGCTCAAGTTCCACAAAATACTCGTGTCTGAGCCACTAACACAGCCCTGTGCAAGTGATCTTGAAGGTTTATGGATTAATTTTCTAGCCAATATTGTGCAAGCTGGGGCAGAAGCCACCAGCAGCTCCTACGATCATGTCACATTTCAGAACAGCATTAACAGCTCCTTAAAACCTGCATGTCCTATATTAAGGAAAAAAAGCCAAGAAGCTGATGTCTTGATGTGAGTGATATATATCAGAGATCTGTCAGTACAAAAACTACCTTGGAATTTCTAAAAAAAAAGTACTGACAATTTCATAACTCAAAAAATAGTGTCATGGAACAATAAATTTGATTTCATCTTGGCAGATAAAAGGGCACTGATCTAAGGACTAAAAACAAAGATTTTTTAGGAGCAAGTCATCATGACTTAATTACATTCATTATGTTCAGACTGAAAAAAAGGTTCAAATCAGTAATAAATATGGTTGGTGATTTAAAAGAGACAGGTTCATAAAGCTGAAAACAGCTATAGGTTGATAGACCTGGAAGAAGGTATGAATAATTTGGGACAACTGATTAAATATTTTATTTGATGGTCAAAACGCTACCATCCCACAGCTGAAAAAGTAGGTGACATTAGCTATAAAACAACTTGACTTTAGCAGAGAGAATAAAAGCAACTCCAAAAGCTAAAATATATTTGTGATCTCTGTGTGTGTGCGTAAGTGGGGAGGGCTGGGGTGAGGAGTAATGAAAAAAAGGGCAACATGACAGAAATGTATATAAATTTAGAAGCTAGAAATGTTGGGCAACTGATTAGGGAAACAAAAAAATAATAAAGTGAAAAGCAAGGGATGATACAGTAATATGTAATAAAATACCCAAATGTAAGGAATTCTGGAATTGTCTGGAATTCTGCCAGAATATTTTTTCCTAAATTAATAAAGTAGGGCTGTCAGTAATAATGCACAAAAGTGTTCTAAAATATTCTGGTTTTTATATGGAAAAAAGACTACATATTTGGATTACATGAAAATGATGAGTATGTTAATAAGAAATTTTTCAGAGGCTTTCTTTATGTTCAAAGGACTATGACAAATACAATCTTTGTTATTTTTGCTTAGAAATAAAGAGGGGTTTGAATGAGATTTAATCCAAGCTACCTGGATCTATATTTAGATCTATATTTAGAAATGTTATAAACAAGTCATTTGTTAGCCAGAGGGGTCCAGAAGAAACATTAATCTGGGACTCTACATTTTTTAAGGAAGTCACTTTAAACTCCTAAAGTAGCTTCAAACTCCTAAAGCACTGAACAGATTTACTTCTTCATCTTGAAATGCTGATGCTTTCTTCAGTAGAATGCCTGCTATTTGTTAGGCACTTCACAAAGTCTCATATAAATTCTTTCTGAGCATCTGATGAGATGTTGTGTTTCTGGCAAGACAGGATGTCAGTGCCTGCTGCTTTTGAAGGCAGATTTTTTTGTGGAAGGTTGTATATAAATACATATTAAGGAAGAATGTTTTAACATAATGTTTGAGACATAAATATTCATTTCCTGCTGCAAACTATAGATGAACAAGGTATAATAATTCCTTCTGATTCTTGAGCACTTATTTTTGGAACATTTGCTACTTCTCCCATCTGTTGCTTCTTGATCCCATGTTTTCTGTACAAAGTAAAATACCTCACTGTTCTTCGTGGCTTCGTGGATTTCAGGAAGAAAAACATGTGATGGTGAAGCTGACCAGAACAGTGGCTACTGCTCTCCTGTTTTCTATATATGAAAGATGCTGATATTCCAATGGTGGTTCTCCCTACCAGCCTGAAATTCTTCCTGAATTCCTGTAGCTTGTAAGAGCCAATAAGCAAAGCCCATCACTGGACAAGGACCAATTCCCTTAAGTGTTTATTTTTGCAGGGTGGGCAGTGTACCGGGACTCTCACCTGAAGTGTTGCACACAAATGACACCGTGGTACTGATGCTGCCAGGCAAGCCCAACCTGAGGCCATACAATCTGACAAAAGGCTGAGCTCTATGCACAAGCACAAGCTGCTGCATCAATTTGAGGTTAGTATCAAGGTCCCTGTTCACTGCAGCTGGATGGAAAATGGTATTTTATTTGGGAGTATTTTATGTCTCACATCAAATCCACATGGGTATTTTCGTTTTCATCTAATTAAAAAAATCAAAATTGAAACCTTTTCCTCCTATTTTTAGTATTTGAAACACAGACAAAAATCTGTTTTCTCACACATAAGCAGAGGAAGCAAATATTTGCCTCCAAACTTTCCATCTAAAAGAAAAACTGCAGAAGCATTTACATGTTAATAAAAGCAACTCCTTCTACTGGTTATTATCCTCCTTTCTCACTCATGCATATTACAGTGATCCAAGCAGAGAATGAGCAGGCTTTCAGACCTTCCCTAGCATGCAAATGAAGCATTGGCTTATGCATCACCCCTTGCATCTGAAAGCAACTTGTGTGTTGCTGCATAATATTGTTCAGAAATTTGTGGGATCTTCCTCTATTCCTTCAGTCCAGCCAGGCAACATTTTCCATGTCTGATGTGTAGGACTAAACCCATTCCAAACAGCAATAAAACTGAGATGGAAGAGCAGGTGAAGATAAGGAAGGAAATTAAAATAGATGGGGTTTTTATGGAAACGTTTCAAAAATGAGGAATTGCAGCATTTCCCTCCAGCTGTACACTCAAAATCAGATATGAAGGACTATCTGATTACTTCCTAAAGTGTTGCCTGGGAGGATTAAGCACAGGCCATGGAGCTGATCCTCTGCATAGGCAAATCACTCTATGCTTTTACACCAGCTGAAAGACTGGTCCTTTTGCATCCCATCTGCCAAATGCACATAGATGCAGAACAAGTGACTGCAGTCCTCCAGAGCAGGTACATCCCCTTACTACCAGTTGTTTGGTTGTTTGGTTTTTTTTTTTTATGCACCCAGTGAATTTCTGTACGCGGTTTAGCTCTTTTCCAACTTCATTTCATAGAGAACAGAAGATGGTTTTTGGCAGTGACACTTAGCTGAACTCTGCTTTGTGTGCAGTTAGATTTACTTCTAACACTTCTGAATGTCGTTACCTGCATTGTTGCTTTTGTCCCAAACTCTCTTTTTGTTGGTTGGTTTTGTATTGAAATCACAGTTAAGCCATTCAGCATGGTATTTTCTCTACAGAGTGAAAAGTGTGTGAAAGCAGTTGAAGGTCACATGCATTATAACAAAACAAAAGAGAGAAATAATAGGGCATCCATTCTGAAGTTCTCAGACATACAACATATTATTGCCCTGGTGATTTCAGTGTGGATAAGAGGAGTTGCAAAGGGAAGGAGGCATCTTAATCCAGCTGATCCTTTCACCATACACAATGAGAAGGATACAGGGGTCTTGTTCCCCAGCCTTTTCCTGCCACTTTGTGTCATGTGCCTGGAGTGGTCTCTAGAGAATATGCCTCTGTGTCAGGGTACCACAGAGGAAAATGTTCAGTTTGTGGGTATCTGTAGTAGCACCCCTGAACTCCTCAGCTCATTTGCTTCCCAGGCCAGGCTCTGGGCACTGCAGTCCCCAGAGTCCCATTTCAATTAATGCAATATTTCTACATGAGACCCGTGGCCAGAGACATATTAACTGGCTGAACAATGAGATTTCTTCAGTAAATATACAGCTTTTTCCTCCACCCCAGAAAATGAGGTGCCTGAGAATATGGTATAAAACAGAAAAAAAAAGAGAGTAGGGATGTATTTTATTACAGTTCCTTCCCCTCTCCAGGTCCCCAACATCTGAGTCAGGAAGAACCACTTGCATTATTTGAAGTGCAATTAATTTATTTTTGTGAAGCTCTTGCCAGCCTGCCAATGTACCCAAACCCTTCTCTTTTAGCAGATACTAGCTCTCCTTTATTGCATTTACCCTTCAGTAGTATAGGACAAGGACTTTTAAACTATGAAAGTGTAGAATTTGGCTAGGTATAAGGAAGAAAGTTTTTACAATGGAAGGGGTGAGACACTAGAATAGGTTGCCCAGAGAGGTGGTGGATGTCCCAGCCCTGGAAAAGTTTAAAGTCAGGCTGGACAGGACTCTGAGAGACCTGACTAGTTGAGGTATGTCCCTGCTCATTGGAGCAGGGCTGGACTTGATGACCTCTAAAAAAGCTCTTTCCAACCTAAGCTATTATATTATTCTATTATTTGGAAACAGACATTTAACACCTTTGAAGCTGGGAGAAACACACCTTTTTAAACATTGTCTTTACATATTTTTGTAATTATGGTGGTTTCTGTTCCACAGCAAGTCACTGCTGCTTGGCACAGTCAAGCAGAGGAGCCTGCTGAGGTCTGGTTGCTTGGGCTGGTAGGTAGCCTATCCAAAGCAGCTGTGCACACTCCCTAGGAATGCCTAGAGACACTAGGGTCTCACGATTCAAGAGAATCGAACAGATAAGTTCTCACACAATTCAGAGACCCTGCTGCAGCATACCCCTACAGTTCCAAACAGAAGGGGAGGGCAAGGTTGAGTTCACCTTTGCTCCAGCTGACATGGGGAGGGGACACAGCATTTGTCAGTCACTACAGCTATTTTAGGTGCAATGAGCTCCCAAAACCTGCCTTGCTTTCTGAGTCCTTGTCTGCTTCCATTTCTCATGGACACCAGTTTTGTCCTCTGCCTGAAAGTCTGAACACTTGGCAACAAAGCCCTAACTCAACATCTAAACAGTTGAGCACAACCATTAGTCCCAGACCACTTTTTCCCCCAGGCCAGATGTTCCCTCAGAGGAAGAATATAATTCCCTTAGAGTATAAAACACAATGCAGAGCTGTGAGCTGGCTTGCAGACCAAAAGAATTAAAGCCACTTCCCCATATATACAGCATCATATATATTATATTAGCACAGTACCATACCCAGGCTAATAAAACCAGTTCTGCATTGGAGGTAATAAACCTGCTGGTTGGACTGCAGCCAGTCTCATATTGTAGCTAACCTAAAAGAGGTACCAAAGCTAACTAGTGACAGACCAGATTAAGTACTTGGGTTCTTAGCCTCTATTGAACTCTGTGCTGCAGGAGTTCCATTGCTCTCAACACCTGAGCTAAAGAGTTTAAAGCTTGCTCAGATATGTATTACCAGCTACTTGGGGGGAATATTAAGTGTGACCTGGTGCAGAGCAGGAGAGAAGATTCTCCTCCTTTTGCCCCCGAGAAGTGGAGTTATATATGACACCATATGTCTAAGTATATATGGTCTTGTTGTCAGGGCTGGCTGGCAGAGTGACTTCATGCTTCCACACAGAACCCCAAATCATCAATCCTGGGTCCATACAACATGGGTATTTCAAACAGGGAATGTCAATATTAATATCTCATTTCATTGTTTCTAATCAGCTAAAATTATTCAGTCAGGGCAAACTCTGCTCTCTATTATCCTGGTGCAATTCATTGATTTCCACAATGGCCAAGTGTAATTGTGTGCAGAATTTGGCTATTAATGTAATTTTAATAAAAGTTTCTTCATGTATATTTCATAAATCTATTATTTTGCAGTGAGAACTTTCTAATCAGCAAGAAGGTATCTCTAGATACTGTTGCTCATTTGGTAAGGTAGGCAATAAGTAATAAATACCTCTGTATTAGAAATGTAAGTGAAAGAGAAAATTGGAAGTTGCTTTCAGATGAAAGTAGATTAAATATAGTACATTTGCTTAAGTATCTTTATAACGTAGCTTGGCTTTTCATCTTGATCTTTGGTTAAAATTACTTTCTCTGAATTTAACTTTTCGTACATGCTAGAACACCTCTGCACTATTGGAATAAACAAGACTGTTAAATTAAATGCATATTGTGCCAAAACCCTCCCTCAGCAATATATGTGCATAGGAATTTATAACAGGATTTAAAATCAGAGCTGAAGGTCACCTCTTTTGTATCACAGGCCATTACATTTCTCCTCCGTAAGGAAATCCAGTAACTTTTACTCAAATTAAAACATTTCAGCTCCCTTGAGACCTTACTGTTAAGTGCTTCAGACAGACATCAGCTGAAACAGAGCCACCACAAATGCCCACGGCCCTTGCAATGCCAGGTAACAAAGAGGCACAGTACTCTTTTATAGCAGGAAAAAAACAGAGTCCCTGATGCTCTGAGTCAGGAGGAAGCCACCTTTGCCTCTGAACGTGTGAACCTGGCATATCAGGCAAGGACCAAAACAGAGTTCTCTGTACCACATAGGAGCAGTGCCTAGTTCTGCCCTGGGGGAGAGTTTTCCTGATCCTGAAGACAAAAACCTGTCTGCTTATCAACTCTGTCCTAATGGGAACACCCAGCTTCTCCTACAGCTTCATCAGGGAAGGAATGACTGGGGAATTTGTATGTGCTTTGTGGTATTTGTCTAGCTTGACATTCTCTCCAAGTTCCAATCTGTGGAACTAGTCCAGTAGACCTGATTCCCTGTGTTTAGTCAGAAACTTCCATAATCTTATTTAAAACTCATTGCTACAAAGTTACATTTTGTTATTTGGCATTCATATACACTGCTTCATTTAGTGTGGGTCAACAAGTTGGAGCCCTTCTCTATGTCTCCCACCTAGCTATTAGAACTTCTCTGTGTAAAGAGCTAAGTAAATCCAGTGAAAAGTAAAGTCCAGTGAGTGCCCCTCATCCAATTCTGCAGCAGATAGAAGAGGGTAAGCTCTGATTTTATCCCTGTTCAATTTTCCATATTCTCCTGGATATGAGGGCATCTTTTCATACTATCCCAGACAATGCTGTGTACAGAGGAAAGATCATTCCACTAGTTCTGCTCAGTGATCCATTTTGCATGTGAAAACCCATCTTTTTTTTACCCCACAGCAACCCCTTGCATCCAACGCTGATGACTTAGGCCCATGTACCCCCAGTGTAATTTATTTTTCAGGAGTCAGTGTTTCATCTGATAGATTTTGCTTGCTTTCTGAAAGGCAGGAGTCTAAATCCAGATGTGAAAGAAGCAAGGAAAATGGCTTTGAGGACTGAAATCCTCAAAGGCTTTGAGACTGAATCTTTGACTGAAAGATTGCAATTACTTTCCTGGAGTTGCTGAGAACTGCAGAGATGACCTTGCTTAGTGTAATTTGTAAACCTCTCTCAAATGAGAGGTTCCTTAGCTCAGAAGAGTTTGCATTCTCTTCCGCTGCTTATTGTTGCCTAAGGGTTACAAATAAGGGCTCAGGGGAAAAAAATACTGTTTGAATACTCACAGTTGCAATGCTGAGACATTTAGGGCATTTGCAACCTAGGTACTTTACATCATCCATGTGCTGGATATTCAGGACTCTTCTCAGGTATGATCTAGAAAAGCCTGTGTTTTTGTGTCCTAGGAAAATAGCTACAGTTTACCTTATCAAATAGTCATACAAATAGATCAATTAGGAAAACAGAACTTGCATGCTTAGAAAGTGAAGGATATGTGAGCACAAGAAAAACCTTGAAAAAGGGGCATTTGTACTGGATCTAGCGGCATGACTTATCACAATTAGTTCAGCACAGTAGCATGTATCATACAAAATGCCATACTGATAGGAAAAAATACTCAAATGTGTCATGTACCACACAAAAAGGGTGGAACCAGACTGTGAAGTGCTGTGAGATAAAATGTTCAAGGTGCAATACAAGATGAGCCAGAATAGAAAAAGATGACAGCAAGCAGACAGCAGACCAAAATAAAATAAAATAAAAAAATGACATGCTGCCTTTGATCCTGTTTACAAGAGGAAAGCAGCAGCACAGTAAAGCTTTCATACTATCACAGAATCTGCAAGTGTAGCAGAGATTGCTTCTGAGAGAGGTCTTGAACCTGGAAGTTTGCATGCAGCTCTGCCATTAACTTCAGCAAGAGCTCAGTGTACAGGGCACCAGGAAGATTAGAGTCAAGATAGCTCCCTAAGTGGCTTGAGGACAAGAAAGACTTATGCAAAGAAAAATACCATTGATCAATATCACTCTGCACTGTCCTTCTTTACACTGGAGTTGCTGAAGCCTTGGACTTAAAGTGCATTTTTAATGAAGCTTCAGTATTATATAAGGCTTTACCACCCTCCAAAAGTAGCCACATCTTTGCTAAAGGGTTTTAGGATTGCTGGGGAAGCGTCAGTCCAGGTGTCTGCAAGAGGCAGCAGAAGGGAAGCAGGAATCTTGTATGGGGAAAGCAAGTTTTAGAGGGATCAGCACTGCTTCTTGCTTGTTGAAAGAGAAACTCTTTTTCAAAAACTAAGTGGTATTAAACAACACATTATCTCTCAAAGTCTTTTACTAGTCAGAGGCTTTGCAGCACCTATACAGGGGCAGGGAAGGGGAAAGAAGGACAAGCATCAAAATACATGCTTTTCTGATGTTTTGCAGCCTCTTCCGTGGCTGAGCTAGCGACCCACATTTTTGCTAATGCCACTATAAAGGAATTATTCTGTCCAACAAATTCAAAACCAATAAAAAAAAAGCAAGCATTGTACTGAAACCTGTGAGCATTATATGTAAGAGTCATATGTAAGGGTAAACCTCATCTTTTGTTTAGCACCAGGTAAAGAAAGTCTTAATGTAATGTAATGTCAGCCACCAGACATTCACAGTTCAAGACAACGGCCAACTAACATGAAAGACTCCAGAAAAAAAGATAAAAAAGGCCAGAGGTCTAAAAACCACAGTCCAGCTGGAAAGATGGGAGGAACTGGCTCGATTTACTCATGGGACTAAAAAGCCACCATTTTCAAACGTGCAAAAGTTGGATGCCAGAAGGGAAAGGGATTAATTGATCTTTCTATTTAATAGGTAAGACAAGAAGTTAAAAGTTTAAACTATTTCAAAGAAGCTTTAGACAAGACATTAGGAAAATTTTCTTGATGTTAAGGATTGGATAGTGCGTATGGGGTAGTCTTACAGCTTTTTAAAAGGGATACATGAAAGACAGAAATGTTTACTCACAGCTATTGTTTTCAGACTAAGGATGGCCAAAATGGCCTGTCTAAATCATTTGAGTCTAGATCTATAAGTCAAGCTGCTGCCTCTGGAATTATTTACAATTTATTTATTTTAAAATCGTACTGCAAAATTAAGGAGAAAAACTGGACTTTAATTAAAATAGCAGGAGCAGCACGAACAGGAAACATATTTGGAGATTTAGCCTATGTTAAAACAATTTGTCTAGTGCAGCCTTTGAGGGACATATTAATGTTTATCAGCAGTAAATATTTTGGCCACTGTCTCTCTTCTGAATGTGGAAGATGCAGAAAGATTCTTTCTCCTTGAAGCATTTATGAGGCACGATTTCGTTCCTGTTTACTGGACAGATGGCCATGTGTTGACTCTCTGGATGAAGTAGTTCATTCTGCTGTATTAGCTGATTAGCTTTGAAAAACAGTTCTTTGGAGAGGGGGGAGAAATTGTTCTAAAGCTTTTTCTCTTTTTAGAGGGACTTACTGTTCCAAATTGCTTGCAGCTTTTCTCTCTATATAATGTTTATGGAGTTAAGCATTAGTGATTCTGTATAAGTAGAATAATGACAATAACTAGAGCAAGGAATGAAAATGTTAAACTAACAAATAAAGTGGTCGATTACTGAAACAGATGAGAAGACAGAGGGCAAATTCTAATACCAAGATATAGCTGGCACAATGATTAGACCACAGGCAAAGCTTACTGAGTTTGGATTCAGAATGCTAAAGCATCAACAGTGGAAACCAGAGGACACACAACACAGAAAAAGTAAAAAAAATAACTGGAGGATATGTATGAAAGCAGAAGGGAAAACGGTGCAAGTGAAAAATATTATGAGACAGAAAGTCCAAAAAGGACAAGTTTGCCTGAGGATGAGGAATTGAAATGAGAAGCAGCACTCCTGCAGTACTGTGTGGTTCATTCTAAGGCAGAATGCCCCTCAGCCCTCCCAACCAGCCCCTACTGACCCTCGTCCCTGAAGCACAAGCATGGCAGCAGTGCTGTGATTCCTCAAATTGCCCAGCAAAATGAAACTCTCTGCAGCTACATTTCCTTCAGATAGGATGACAATTTGCGTGCAGCATGCATGTGGCTGATAGGGCTTTGAGACCTCCCTCTGGCCTCACTTATAAGGAATCTGGGTATCCTACCCCTCTCTAAGGCACAGTCTCATACAGTCAGAGGAAAACAAGCTGCTGTTGATAATGACATGGCAAGGCTTATGCTGTGCAGGGTTGATTGATCTGAATTCAGGTGGTGATGGAGGGGAGCTTCATGGACTAAATCATTCCATGACTACGAGTGATCACTGGGTTGTGCTAGCAGCAATAAAGTGAATTCCTTTGGTTTTATTTAAGTTTGAAAAAGCAAGGCAGAGAATGACTGAAGGGCTTGAGTAGGAAGGCAAACCTTGTTAGCTTCTATTTATTTTTACCATCTAATATCTAATGCTTCATAGCTCTTGTGACATTTCAGACACACGCGACAATTGCACTAAAATCTAAGTCCATAGAAGTAGGCCAATTTACAGCAACTGAGGAGCTCATTCTTCTAGGGACTGCTACTGAGACAAATCATTTTGATTTTTAGGCTTTCCTCCAGCAATCAATATTTTTATTGCTTTACTTGAGACTGAAAACAATCATATAATAACAAAAGTTGCTGGGTTTTGCTTCAGATTGTTTGTTTTACTTTTTACTGGCTTGTTTTGAGCACAGTGGGATAGCCTCTTTTCAGAGAAAATATGAAAAAGGGTGAAAAAAAATTTGTACTCTACTTTGAAGGGAGAGAAGGGAAAAGGCTTCAGTGCACTGCAGATAGGCTGAGGCTCATACTGACTATTTATTCAGCTTTCAGAGGCTGCATTCTCGTCTATGCTTCTGCTTACATGTAAGGACTTGCATTCCTGCACAGTCATATGCTGCTGCTCGGTTTCATTTTGTTTTCTGTTCCTGCTTTTCATTCATCCCATTTCAGTATTTGTGTTCCAAATGGACTGCATTGAAATATCTATAGCTGTTACAGACAATGCTGCTTTCCATCACAAAATTCATATAAGCCATCCAGCAGGAATAAAAAGCACAGTGGCAAGTTCACCAGAGTCAGCTACCCAAACTGCCTTGTCTATAAATGTATGGCTTTGCACTTCATGTGTAGCAAGTGGGTGAGGGATAGCAGTCAGAAGATACTGTAGAATCATGATGCTCTAGCCTGGTGACCACAGAACAGTCTTAAAAATTTTTGTTGTGCTTTTTGTCACCAATTGCCATGTTTTAACCTCAGCCAGCAATCAAGCCTCTCACAGCCACTTGCTCAATCCCCCACAATCAGGATCAGGGTGAGAATGGGAAGTGTAAAAGCCAGAAAACTCATGAGTTGAGATAAAGACTGTTTAACAGGGAAAGCAAGAGCTGCACAGAAAGTAAAACAAAGCAAGGAATTAGTTCACTGCTCCCCCTGGGTGGGCAGGTGTTCAGTGATCTCCAGGAGAGCAGTGCCCATCATGGTGACTTGGGAAGACAAGCACCATCACTCCAAATGTCCTCCCCTTCCTCCTTCTTCTTTATATACTGAGCATGATTCCACATGGTCTGGAATATCCCTTTGGTCAGTTTGGGTTACCTGTCCTGGCTGTGTCTCCTCCCAACCTCCTATGTACCCTCAACTTCCTTGACAATCTGGCAGTCTGAAAAGCAGAAAAGGCCTTGGCTCTGTGTAATCCCCGCTCAGAAATAACAAAAACATCTCTCTATTATCAACCCTGTGTTCAGCACAAATCCAAAACACAGCCCCATACCAGCCACTGTGAAGAAAGTTAACTCTACCCCAGCTGAAACCAGAACACCAATCTAAAATTATTCTCTCTGTCAGACCTGTTCTTTGAGGAGATTTTCAACATATCCTTAAGGTGCACAATACTTCTTTTTCTGAATAGTGCTCATTTTTCTAGCATCACAGGCATCAATATCTGTTTCTCAGCATTTGAGGGAAGATTTAGTTCATTTATCAATTCCTCTATTGAATTCTTTGAAATGGGACAGATCTTTGAGTTCAGAAGTATAGAAAAATCTTCCCAAGTATTGCTCCATTTGTTTTGCAATTTGTGGCAAGAAAAGATTAACACAAAAGAACAGATTAGCTGCTGGCTGGCAGTTTCTCTGCCAGTTTTATAATAAACTAGCTTTACCTACATAGACTGATGTCCAGCTAAACTGGTTTAAATTTTGTGTAGGTAAATAATTGTAAACATAATGAGTTGGAACTGTTGCTGGTGTTTTTCCATAGAGCTTCACTTTACTACTTCTATTTTTTAAAAATGGGAAATCTGCAGACATTTCTGTAAATTTTGCAACAACTTTTTAAAGTCTGGAATATGGCAACAATGGAGTCCTAGAGTAAAGTTCCCAGGCAGAAGCATCTATAAGAATACCAGAAAAAGAGTAAAGAAGCACAAGAGAAATCACAACCAAAGAGAGCCCAAAATGCCCCTGTGCTGTCAATAAAATGCAGGGTTTGCCAATCTCAGCTCTGGTTCAAATGCATTGTCTTACACTGAGCATCTCTCTCCTCCATTTCCCTAACTATAAAATTATAAACTGCCAGGATTAGCTGTTGTGTACAGAAGGCCACTAGCTTATCAAGTGTTTACATGCACTTTACTGTTAAGAAGAAAAAAAAAAAAAGGAGTTAAATTATATTTTTGAAGGACTGAAAAAAGTAAGCCTTACAAATATTCTATTGACTTGTATTTATTTCTTATTAAATATTTAATCTGCTAAGATATTGCTCTGACAGCCTTAGCCATTTACCAGTTTGATACCCCTTTGCAAGGACTGTCCTATTGACACAGAATCATTTCTCCCTTCATAATAATATTTTCATGCCTCATGGCATTCCCACCTGTGGCTTTTTAGTAATTAATGATGTTACAATGCAAATTCTAATCAAGCTGCATATGTATTTTGTTCATTTGTTTCCTTATGGGAAACATTTTAATTTCCCCTGGCCTTTGTGCAGCAGCTGCATGTCCTTCTGATTATTTCTTCTGTTGAAAAGCGGTCAAAGTGTTGTTCAGGACAAAATTCAGTCCAGCTGTAAACATGTGAAACTCTTCTGGCCCAGAGTGTCCTATTCCATGTGCTATCTAGTTTTATTAAAAGCTAGACAAATCATAGAATGCTTGAGATGTAAAGCAGCAGCAAGAAAGATAAAGAGAATTTCAGGGCTGCTGAAGCAGACTGCTGCAGTGGGGGTTTTGAAGATTGCAGCAGCTCTAAGGCATAGAAAATAAACTTTCCAGCTACACAATGCTGTCTGTTAAGAACAGACTTATAAATATCATTCCCTTCTTGTTTATGTCTATGAACTAGATGAAAGAATTTAAAATAGAATTTTCTAATTAATATACAACTTAATGTATTTTGAAAGGAATTTTAATATATGTATAGCAACTTTTCTATTATTTTAAACCTCTGTTTTGCTGCAGGCAAACATAAAGACAGTCATGCAGCTGAAGCATAAACTTGGGAGTGGGGTGGTATACTAAAATCTGTCATGGCCTTTACATTTATTTTACTTCAGTCTAATGAATCTTTTGAGAACTCATTTCAATCTTCTGTAAAATTGAAACAACAGTTCAAACACACATTGTAAGGCTCTGGAAGGTATATTTCTTCAAAGGTCTTTGATGATCTCTGCTACAAAACATTATAACACTCTAACTATTGCTTTTATACATATCTTCTCTTCAAGGAGATCTGAAGTTGCACCTTCATTGCACCTTAATAGCCTGTATTTTTTTTTTCTGTTGTAGCTGGAAGCAGTGTTTTAAATTAAGTTCAAAATTCTGGGGAAAAAAAGGCATCCTCCTTGTTCTTCATGAGTTGTCCACACTGCCTTTATCTGTTTTCTCAACTTCACAGTTTCCACATGTGAGGTTTCAGCTGAAAGGAAAAACACACCTGAACAGTTTTTGCAAACTAGTGACCTATCATGGGCTGTCACCTGTTCTGCAGACATTTTTCATCTGAAAGATCGTTATGAAATTAAATCACTATAGCTAGGAAACCTCAGGAAATAAATTTAACTGAGTAGGGAGAGAGACTTGGGAAATTCAAGTGGGAATTTTTTAATGAATAAACAAATATTTTGTAATATTGAAAATATATTATTTGATCCTATAGTTTTCTCCTAGAAAAAAAATATTCTGCCTTCAGATCCTGATTCCCTATTCACTTTTAACTTTCATGCTCTCTTCTCCACTTAACTATGGCAGCTACACTGTGACACCCCTGGGCCCTGAAATAGAAATACTGTATCAAGATTCAGACCTGTTCAGTTTTCACAGACAGCTAAGAGAGAAGGCTCAGCTGTGGATGTCCTTGTCCCATACTTCTGAAGGCAAGCTGGGAACTTGAACCGATTCAAAATTGAACAGGCACATCCAAATATATTGTGCTTCATAGACTGGTAAATGGTTTGTTGCTTCTGCAGCCTAGATTTACTGGATACACTCTGCAGACATTTACAGACCCTTCTAGAAAGCTTCTGTGCTCTGTTTTCCCTTTACCCTTTGTTTTAGGGATGTGTTGCAGTCCTGCTTCCTGTATATTAAGGATCTGTAATTCTTTCCTACTTGTGAGAAATGGCTTTTTTCTGCTTCCATATCCACTCTGAGCACCAAGATGATCCATTCTCCTCTCATGTCTGCATTCACCTCCTCCGTCTTCTCCAATTCCAGTGCCTCTATGTCTCTCTTCATTACTCTTCTTCCAGGACATCAGAGACCATTGTGCCTTCTGCAATCCATATGAGGTCATTTGCATCTCATTTCCACCTAGGTCTCTCTCTTATTACCCCCTTCCTCTCTATGAAGTCAGATGAGTTCTGAAACTTGGTTGGGACTCACCTTGCTTTAATGTAAGAAGGTGCTTTTCCACAGACTTGCCTTTGTAATCTGGGGAGAACACCAAGTTTGATAATAGTGGGTGGATTAATGCAGCAGATGCCAGGTGGAGGGTGTGCCCCCATCATCTGTTTTCCAGTTGTCTGTCATTGAAATCAATTGAGTTCTGCTCCATACAGCTTGCTCCTGAGTTTGTGCAGTCAGTGGGATACAACTCTCAAGGAATATCATGGCACCTCCAAACAGAAGCACAGCATTGATCTGAAAGCCAGTCCTCACAGTCCCAGCCAGCTCTCCCACCTCTGTGAGTGCAGCAGCAGTGGTGTTGTGCTTGAGCAGGCAATGATCCGGAGTGCCAAGCACCTCGGTGAGCAAAGCTTGTGAAAAACTCTGTGTGCAGCTAAGCTCTCCGTAGCAGTATTAATGAACACTGACCTTGCTTTGAAAATATACAGCATGTGTTTCTTCACTGTTTCTTTACAGTCTCTGCTGATTTCTACCGCATTCAGCATTCTTCTGCTGGATGGAAACTTCTGCCCTGCTGTGAGACCTAGAAGATTTAAACTTTAGTTTAGTAGCTCTAAACTCTGAAAAGTGCACTCAGACAGGCACACATGCACTTACAGACACAAAGGCTCACATTACAAAAGAGTTTTTATTCATTTTCCAGCAGAGGTCTGTCATCATAAATGATCACTAGCACTTTAGAGCACCACTTGCTTTGTATATGGATATACAGGGAAAGTCTTTGGGACAGCAAGATCAATTAAATTAGATAATACAATGACTTTTTTTCAAATTTTAACCTATTTTTTAACTGAAATAAGACTTTAGGGAAAGCACTTCATTTCTGCACTTCATAATAACACTGCTTTATCTCACTAGGGTTCTGTGAAGAATATTCATTATTCTTGTGAGAGCCTCTACTACCAGAGATAAGGGGTTGTGGAAAAACCTCTCAAAAACTAGTTGTGTTTGGGCTTATCAAATTGGTCACAAGTAAAGTTAAATACATTCATAAGTGCTTGCCATCTTTGGACCAAGTTCAAGATGCGTGCAATCAGGCAAAAATGCAAAGTTAGGAATTGTTAAAATGAAAAGGTGATGTTCCAATTCAAGAAATCAATAATTTCAAGGTTAATAAACAGTGCCTACATTTTCAGAATCTGTCTCTCTCTGAGCATCAGAATGGCAGTTGCTGGCACAAAAGGGAGAAGGCACATTCAGAAAACTCAGCCAATGGCATTTCCATGGTTCTGGGTAGACTTATTAACTTATTGTAAGGAATTTTGTTAACACTAGAGTGAGGAATTCTGTTCAGTGCTCTACTGCTTCGTTTTGATACATACAGGCAAGGATACATCCTGCCCCAGGCTGCTTCAGAGATACAGAGCCCTTCAATTGATGTTGCAGTTAAAGGCTCAGTCTGACCCTCTGGGAAGTATACGGTTACTTCTTTTTTTTTTTTTTTTTTCCTCACATAAGTTGGGATGGTATCAAGGTTCTACAGCAATCTTCATCACACGATTTTTCACAGGAAGAAGAACAAAAGGTAGAACAAAAAGTACAGGTTGTCAAAGATGCTGTCACTTGGAACATAGTTCTCCTGAGCTGTATCTTAAAGGGGAGATAAAAGAAAAGAAACTAAAATATTTTATGTGTGTTTGAGATGAGCTCAACGCAATCCTGTTGTTTCTCTGCTAAAACACATCACTGACTAAAGCAACATAAAGCTCAAAATGCTGTCTTTGAAAATAGTTAGACAAACACTACTTAGAGGCTTGGTTGTTTTGTTGTTTTTTAACTCTGCTTTAGCCTGTCAAACTCAAGAACTGTCTCTCTGCCGTTTGCAGATTCTGCCTCTGCCCCCTTGCCATTTACAAGTGTTCAGACAGCTACTGTGAGTCCTTTTCACCTTTAATTCTTTTGCCATAAATTTCAAGGTGTGGAGCAATGAACATCTACAAATGCTGCTGTACCACAATGCACTAATGCAGGAGGACTGCATGGCTTACAGAAAAATAGAGCCAGACATCTTAAAATCTCATCATTACTATGTGTCTGTGCAACTGATGGGCAAGTCAAGCCACAGTCACTGTTGCTCACTCCTGATTGTAGCCAGGCCGTATAGGTGGTGTGTTATATGGGTGCTATGTGTATGTCTCCTCCCTTGCTAGGAGCAGACAGATGTTTTATCTATGGGCTGAAGTTTGACATTTTAACAGTCACAGTGCCTGAGAGGAGCACGGTGACCGCTGCAGGAGACACTGCTGGTTACAAGCTGCTGCATCTGTGTTTTATGTCTGCAGTCAACTTTGTGTTCTACTCCACATCGAGCTACTGCTACACAGTTAAGGATTGTATTTTTAAAACAGTAAGGGGCAAATTCACTTCCAAACATCGATTTCCTTTTTAATCACAAAGAGCAAGAGAGCAGGAATCCTACAGGAGTTTGTACTCACACTCCACAGGCACGAAACCATGCAGATAACAAGCAACCTATTCACCTCCCTAACTGGAAACGTCTGGTCTGAGCTAGTTGTCTGGCATCCACCTGCAGTCCGCAAAGAATGAAAAACACTGAAAAGGCTGATTTATCCAGTGCTAAAGCAGATGTCTCAGAGAAGCAGCATGAATTGCCCTCTGGAGCTTATCTCTTCTTGTTAATTATAAGGGTAGCCTGGAAAACTGGTTTAAAGTAGATACTGGACTTCCAGGCAGCTTAAGTTAGATGAGCTGACTTCCAGTACTGGTTGAAAGGAGACTACATCAGAATCCTCTCCACTCCTCCTGTAGCAGACTTTCTGCCTTCCAGAAACTTCAGGCAAAGCCCTGGCTTAATTTAAGTCCTTGTCAACTCTCTAACCAGACTAGGATTTTCCCCATCATACCTGCTTCTGATTCCTGAACTGTTACAGCCTCACAAAACTACCGAGTAAGAAAATCGCTGCAGTAAAACCCTTGTCCAAATATTTGATAGTTTAAGAAAAGGAGTCATGCATTTTTGAACAGTTCAAAAATTCTGTTTCGAAGCTTTTAGCAACTTTGCCTTTATTTTGTAGAATATTGTCTTGCTATAAAATAATGCCTTGATTGTTAAAGTGGCTCCATTTCACTAGGCAACATAAAAAATTGAGTGAGTTTTTTTCACCAAAAACCCAAAGACTATTTGGAATGTTGAAACAGCTTGTGACAGAAATGGAGCAGCTCTGGGTTAATTCCCAAATACCAAGTTTTAATGCAATTAATCTATGGTTTACTGTAAAAAGGTGTTGGGTAAAATCAACACGGAAATAGGGAAACAGTGAGAAAAGGCAGGAAACAACCTCAGACAAGATGCCTCTCAACAGACACGTGGGAGATTTACAAATGCAGGAAGGGGAGATGACTAAAGATTTCTCCATAAAATACAACTCCTTCTGCAGAAGGGGGTAGGCTTTTCCCAGGCAGGTAAGGGAGACAGACAGGAGTTGCAGCTCTAACCGCAGGCATTAGGGCTGACAGTGAACAGGAAGCCCATTTAGTAATTCTGTCAGCATTTGGCAGCAACCCAAGTAAGACAGACATGCAAATTGGCCTGTGTTGTTTTAAACCCCTCATTCCTTTATCTTACCCGCTGTCTTTGCTGACTTGCTCTCTCCCAGCAGGGAGTTAGCCATCAGTCCTTTCCCAGCTATGGCCCTTCTACACATCTAGACACCTTTGCAGCTCGGTGGGAGCTGCACCAGGGCTGCAAGTGGGAGCACTCCTCCAGAGGGGCCCCCAGTGTGTGCTCATCACCAGCACACTGCGGCACACTCCTCCGAACACCCAGGTTTTGGCCGCCTCCAGGTGTGAGCAGAGTTTGCACTGACCCTCAATGTGCTGTGCAGAGCACACCTCAGAGACAAAGGGATGAGAGATTCAGCTGTCTAGCAAGAAATTAAGTGGAAATATATGTAGGTATGTATAAATACATAAAATATACATATTCCTGTCTATCTGGTAGTATCAGAAAATAATAAATTTACCCAAAATTTTATGAAAGGTAAATATCAACATTTCCTTCACTCTCAACACATACTTTGCCCACCAATTTCAACCTGCCTCTACCTCCCACCCCATTCAGTATAATCAAATGCACTTCAAACAATGAGTCAATGCTCAGAACAGCCTTGCCAAGGGCAAAATAACATCAGTCCTGTCTTGTTATAGCAGCAATGAAGTCACACAAGGGTTGTCAGTGGTTATCCAGACAAGCTGCAGGATATCTGTGGTTTGAACCTCAGTCCATCTGTTGCCCAAGCCAGTATGGCCAAACTGCCCCATTATCCAGTAGAAAACCTTCTACTCAGAATATGTGGCCAAGACTTTGCTGAGCTTTGAGCACACACCAGTTGGAGGCATGCTTTACTGCACTTTGCACAGCTAACCTGTGCATTCAAAAGTCACAAATTATCTCTACTACAGCCTCCAAGGAATAACACTATCTAAAAAAAAAAAACATAAAATTTTTATCAGACTCATGAATGCTTGTTTCTTTTAATTAACTCTGTGTTTCTGAGACCATGGGGTGAACTCAGGTCAAGTTGTCAAGGGTTTCTGAGGTACCACAAGGACTATAAACCTGTTCGTTTTTAAAAATAAAATATGAAATATGCCCCCAGAATCTGGCACTTCAAGAAAAAAAATAAACAAAAGCCAACAAATGTCATGAGACACCATTAAAAAACAGAAACTGACAACACTGTGACCCAGAAGTGACATGGAAAAGCTAGCTCTATTTCTAGGTACAGTAAGACTCACATTGTTAACTTTTGCCATGCCTTCTAGAACAATATCAGACTAAATGAATTGCTGACATAAGCAATTTGCCCTGAATAAGGTGGAAATTCACTTGGATAAAGAATTTCACCAGGCTTGTCTGAATAAACTTTGCTACTGAGTGTTTTTTCTCTGTACATTTGAGTGAAGCACAGACAATTTTCAGATCAGCATGGTATCTTTTCTGAAAAAAATAAGAAGGAGACGACAGATTTTGGAAGCTAAATTATTACTTGTAACTGTGACAGATTCCATGGTGACACTTACAAGAATTTTTCCTATTAAGCTTTAGCAAGTGCTAGTACCACAATAAATAACCTTTCATACACAGAGGCTTCAGAAGGAACAAATAAGGAATAGAACAAATAATTCTAGAAGTTTAAAAAAGTATTTCATTACTTCAAACTTAAACCAATAATGCAATAGAAAAATAAAGCGGATGAACTATATGAAATTACTTATCAGGGTGCCCTCATTCCTAATCTATAATTTATATGCACATTTATTTTACATTTTTGTAAAAACAATTAGGTGTACTTGGACTCCAAATGAAAAATATCAGATTATATACAAGGTAGCACAGAAGCATCTGAGCTCAGGTAACACTCCCAATGAGACGTCTGCAAATCTTTTTTCATACCTAGTAGTCAATATGGGATTTTCCTCCCAATTTCCCATTCTACTGAGGCTTCAATCCCCCTTCCCCTGAGAAATTTAGCTTCATGAGGGTGGAAACAAAGAATTTTGAAGGTTGGAAAAAATATAAAGTCAACTTAAGTGCTTTCTGCACAGATGAAATGTGCATGCAGCTGAGTTTACAGAAGGATTTCATAATATCAAGACCCACAGAGATCAAAAGTAATAATAAGGAGTCTCTCAGAATCTGTGGTGGCATGAAAGGATTGTGCGTTCGGGAGAAAATTTGCATTTTGTTTGTTGATGTCTTCTAGATTGAGCTATGCCAGAGGGATATAAATCAATGAAGATGCTGCTTTAGTATTTGAGTCAATTATTAATATAGTCCAATATGTTTTTATCAGAATAAGTTAAAAAAAAAAGAGAGAAACATATTTAATTTTTTAATTCTTTGAGACAAGTTCCATTCCCTACTGTACACATACATATATAATCTGAATGTTTCATTTTCAGCTGGTACTACTCAGTCATAGACATGTAAATAAACAAGATAAATTTTTACCAGTGAATACAAAGAAATTCTGTCAGGATGGCAACTGTATAACCAGAATCTGTAGCTATAACTAGAATTTCCATACCTAAGATCACAGATTCCTTGAGTATCTCCCTGGCAGTCCTTTAGTTTCTCTTCTAAGCAGTCATTTCAATCTAAGCACTGCATTCAAGACTCAGACAAAAAAACAAGGAGAAACCTTGTGCTCTTACGGTCCAGGAAAATATTCAGTATCTCAACAAGCTATAGTTTCACAGTGAAGATACTAGTTGGGATTCAAATAGAAAAGGAAAGCAGAGTCAAAATGTGCAAAAGGAAAAATATAAAACATTTCTGAGCTAACACTCTAGGTTGCCATATTTTTGGGGTATACTGATATATGTGTAGAAACAAATGTTTAAATCCTTTTGAAGTTAACTTTAGGATTCATGAAGCAACTACCAAAGTCAGCAGCTAAGATATCCTCAGTTTACAGATAGAACAGAAATAGAAAGAAAAAAGATAGATAAGCCTGAAAATAGTGACTACTGAATGCTTGTATCCAACAGAGTAAAGAATGAGTTCATATAATAAAACAGTGTAAAGGTTTTTGGTTCGAAAAGGAGAACTTGGAGGATTTAAGTAAACAAATCCTAAAGGCACAGCTTTAATGGAAATCAAGGAGAACCTGACATGTATAAGGCTTACAAACATATGAAGTTACTAGGAAAAGTTGGAAGAAAGTATTAAAATCCACCATGTTTTCCAGCTCCATTGTGATTAAGATTCTCTAGACTAACATGTAAAAGAAAGAAGGAATATAGAGAATAAAATGTTAAATGAAGTAAACAATTATAGGAGGTTTTTAAAAATCTATTAAATCTATAAAAGATGGGAAAGCAAAGTGACAAAAAGACAGTCATTTAGTCTAATAGTTATGTAGGACAAAAAAACAAAGTAAAAGAGCAGGATTGATAAAAAAATTTTTAAAGTACCTTCACAAATACATTAGGTGAAAGAAAGAGGCCCACAAATCTAGAAGACCGAACATTAAATGCATAGAAATTTACAAGAAGATATTGCTTTTGAAAATAAAATAAAAAGCTATTTTAATTATTAAAATGGATTCAAAGCTTTCTGAAACATATGCTGAGCACCACTGCATTATGTGAAAGAGAGGTGGGAATGCAGCAGGACTAAGACAATAAAAGGAAGGATTCAGACAGGACAGTAAGGAAAAATAGGGTGATTTTCTGCTCGTATGTAGAAGCAGAGGAATGGGCATGTGGAACACAAAACACTGTATTGCCTGCATCCTCTCTTTTTATTAAAAAATCATGGCTCTGTTAAATGTCAACAGAGCTTCAGCAGTTTAAAACAACAGAGTTTTCCTCACTGTGTAGCAGTATGTTTGAAGGAAAACACATTTTTCCCTCCTAGTCCATTGACAAAACATTTCTAGCATAACCCATCTTTATAAAAATACCTCCATGGAAAGTGGAGTAACTTAGTCACCGCTGACGAAAAGAGATTCTCCCTTCAGGGGAATACCTGTGCATGCTCATGTGAAGGTGTTTCTCTTGCACTCTTTTACTTTTGAGACACCTCTTTTTAGGGTTTTTAGGGTGAGGCATGATTGTTTCACACGTAGTCCACATCCTCGAGCCCCGTGCAGTAGGTAAGCTAGCTCCAGAAAACCCTGTGAAGCACAAATTGTGCCACATACATAAAGCAAGGATCAGTTACAAAAAGATAGGGGACCACAGCTCTGATCAATATTTCTTCCCTGTATCTTGCTTGGCAGAGACAAACTCTTATTTACCTGCTGTGTAAATAAGAGAAAAAATGTCCCATGAAGTGGCATAAAACTTCCGCAAAAATAACTCAGTGTGTAAAAGTATTCCAAAATCGAATCTAATAACTCTGCATAGAAAACTCTATTCTACTAGTCTGGAATTCAAAGTATCATAAAGCTATGGAACTGTGCAAGCAACATTAAACAAGATAAACAAAATGTAATCCAGAGCACTTGTAACAAAAGCATAGAATAAGGAATGGGAGAATAAAAGTGTGAAGGCAGCCTAATGCTTCTACAATTAATAGACTCTACTTAAAAAAAAAAAATCAATTCAGTGCAAAGTTAGAAAGATGTCAGAAAGGAGCAATTATTCATGGCTAATTACTTTTTAGGGGATGATGACAATGGGTTAGTTTTCTCTGGTATTGATGAAGAAAAACCTCTGGGGAAATCATTTGCAAAGGTTACCAAGGATATGAATTATTCTCTGGTATGTATGAAGTACAAGAATATGAAAGAACGAGTAAAATACTAGTGTAGTGAAGGTCATCAAGACAACTCAGCTAATAGCATAAATTACCACTTTAGAGATTCAAACATGCCATCAATATGTCTAATAATGAATGATCTCCTGGAAGGGATGATTTGTTATGAACTGTTCAGATACTTACTAGAAAGAAGACTGCAGAAAAATTTGCTTCAAGAGAATATAGCAAAAGACAAAATTACAGAATTCAGCCTGTAGTTGTCCCTCTCAGTGAATTAAAGAAAAAAATAACCAAAACCCCTTAACACAGAACTGTATTGTACTGAGGTCCATTCTCTTCCCACAATGAAGAGTGATGTAGCACATCCCCTTGTCTTTGACCCACTCCTCCATTCCTCTACAGAACAGCCACCATAGTCTTCTCCATTTTATCTTCTCTCTCTTACTTGTGGCTTCATTATCAGCTTTCTCTATAGTATACCCATTCACAGCCATCTTGCCTATACTAGTCTCTCAGACAGATAGCAACAGCTTTATCTCCTGGAAAATTAGCTCATCTCACAGTCCCCCTATCCCAGTGGGGTCTCCATCCTAATTTGCTCACAACCCTTATTAGTTGTTCACATCTCTGCTCCAAGTGCCCTATAACATTTGAAAATCTGATTATAGACTCCATAGCACTCATAATAAGTTCTCCTTCTCATCCCTCTCTCCTGCCTTTAAGCTGCCACATCACCACCTCTGCCATTTAGCCTGTCCATTATACTGCTTTGCACCCATTTCTGTGGAGTTCTCCCTTCATGTTTCCATTTGTTCCCATCTTGACTTTAGTAAGTAGGATAGCCACACAGGCTGCTGGCACATTTATTTGCAACCTTTGTAACAGCTGAGGGGCTCCACGGTAGCTGTGTCAGCTACCAGCTCCTCTATAGCTGCTTGCCTGATTGTGCAATTACCTGGACTCCAGGTAATGAACATACATGAAACCTGCATATGTTATGAGATGTTACCAGCTTGCCAGCTCTTCTATTAGAAGACAACAGGAAGCTGGGATTTTTCAACTTCAGCATGGAATTATTAAAAAAACACCTGGCTTATTAGCAATTGTGTAGATTTCTGCTATAAGACAGTGCATAAAAATGCCTTGCCTGTACTTATAAAAAGAATAGGCATGTGATAGTCCTCTAAATGTTGGGATTAATATTCAAATTGCAAAGTATAAAAATAAACAAAAGGTCTTGACTGCCATTTTCATGTGTTTTGATCTTCGGTGCTATTTAGCTTGCAGTAAGCAACTCCTCCAGACATGACTTGAATATGCCACTTACTCTTTCCAAAACTTCTTTCTTACAAGGGAGGTCTCATCCCTCCCATGTTAGCAGAAAAGGAAGAATAGCTAGTGAGCAAAACAGGCCATCAATAAAGCCAGTAAAAGCCTGAGCTACCTTTGAGATCTATTGCTATGGAGAAGTCTGAGGGCAAGGAGGCTGCAACTGCCTACCAGGCAGTGCAGGAAAAGGGAAGTGTTTCCCAAACAGCTCACCTGCCTTGGCAGCTAATAAAATCTGTAGAGTTAAACTGCCATAAAAGCAGCATGGGGGGAACCAGACCTTTATAGCAGAAATAGATTTGTGTTCAACCCTATACATTTCTTGTCACCTGAAATCATAGGCTCCTTAGGGCTAGGGTGGGTGCAAAGGGCAGGAAAGTTTTAATGTAAATATTTCTGGTAAAAACAATCAGATTGAAACACAGATGAGTGAAAAGGTTGATATTCAAGCATATTTCAAAGGTGAAACCTGCTTTTTTCTGCTAGCAGAGATACGACACTGCATTTTCCTGTCTCTTGAATCTGGTCTGATCACTGAGCGAACAGCTCTGCATGCCCAGGATGATGCAAAGAGGAATCAGGTTTGGAGAGCAGCCATTACTTGCGTGCTTTTGAAGACATATATGATTGTAAACACATAGAGAACTAGTAGGAAGATCAATAATAAATCAGGCAGTAAGTACAGAAGTGATCCTTTTTTACGCAATTACAATTTTAAATAATCTCATTTGTATTTTTTTTTATTTCCTCTGAGCCACTAAATCATTAATCTCTAAAAATATTGTTTGTTCTCTTTTGATTTGCAGTCATTTAAAAAAAAAGAAAAGAAGGAAAGGAAGAGAGAGAAAGAGAAAGAAAAGGAGGGAGAGAGACAAAAAGAAGGGAAAAAGAAAATCCTCCTCTTGCAGGGGCAAGTGTTTGCAGAGACATTTGGACTTCATTAGGCATGTTCATTAGGTGAAAGTGTCATTAGGTGAAAGTGTCATACTCTTAAAAAGAAAATTAATAGATTTTAGCATATCCAGACCATGTATTCAAATGGTATCAAAAGTTATAAATTCCAAAGCATAATGTTTGACAGTAAGCTGTCATGGAAGCAATAGATTCATTATAAAAATGCTAGAAGTGCATACATCTCATTGACTGTTTATCATTAACTGCATGGGATGCTGATAGGAAATGTCTAGCTATAATTTATATTTCTGATGACTCTCAAATCTATTACTCACCTCTCCCGAGTTTTATAGCTCCTCTGGACAGAATAGAAATTGAAGAGGCAGAGTAGGTTTGGGAGGGGAATGTTCTGCTCTTGCTGTTCTCTATTATCTCATCCCTCCAGCCTGAGCTGTCCCTGACATGTGATCAGACCCACACTGCCCAAGTGTTTCTCAGAAAATAAGGTTTGAAAATAAAAAATAAAAGGGAAAGAGAGATATTTAACTACTATCTCCATTTTAAGTCTTGCAGCATTTGTACTCTAAAAAACACATTATGGGTAAAATCTTAAATGTGCAGTCAGGTGTGTCATGAAGAAAAACTCTGTTAAGGATAGCGTGAGTTTTAAGACTATAAAGACTTGAAAAATAGTCCCCAGGAAAACAAAAAAAATAAATTTGTGAAATATTCAATAAGCCAAATATTCATTTGTCCTAAGGTATAGGTCCAAGAAATCTGATTTTCTAAAGAAATCCTTATGTGTGCAGAAACACTGTAACAGAATTAAAGCCAAAATTTGCAATTGAATCCATTCCAATTATCAACTAGAGTTTAAAATTCATATAATTGTGTATTGAGATCTGTTTTTTAAAGTCCTGTAGCTGTTAGATCAATTACCTACCCGTTAATTGCAAACGACTTCATTGAACTTACAAAAGGAAGGGTTTATTCTGTTCTCTTTTGAACTTCTATACATGTTTGTACAGATGAGCTTCAGAACGCTACGCAATTTCTCATGGCAGACTTTATTTCTTTTTTATTGACTATGCCTATTGCCTTTCTTCCTTTTACAGCACTTCCACAAACTTTAGAAAGAGGACAGGCAGTAATAGCAGAGCTTAGAGGCATATTTTTCACGTGAATACCAAGTTCTCATGCAGCAAAACTTTGCTAGAGAAATCTGCATTCTCTGTTTTTCCCAGAGGGAGAAAGGGAAACAGTTTTTCTTCTTTCAGACCCCCACATAATCTAACCTGACAATTAATGCCTGAAAGAAAATGAAGAATACTCTTTACATGATCAACATTCAATAATGCATTTTTATTCAAGCAAAGGTTCATAACAGCTCATGGAACAGCAATGCACAATGAAAGCAGGTATCTACTGTAAAGTGTGCCCTGTTTCTGTGAAGGGCTGTGTGAGTGCAGTTCTGCCTCTACAGAAGATTTGAGCTGCATCTTAAATATTTCTTTTATAAAAAGGTGATTTATTTAAATATCTCATGACAGATCTAATCCAGATTTTACCTTGGAGATAATCAAACAAGTCTAGAATGGAAGCTCAAGCTCCTACACTCATTCCTATAAAATCTATCTATAAAAATGATTGTCTCTTCTCTCTGCAATAAAATTATGTTTTCAAATCTAACAAAAGATCTGATGTAATCAAGGAAAGTTTCTTTACACAGTCACTAAGATCAGTCTCTTTCTTATACCTAATATTGTTATCAAATTTTTTTTTTTGTAAGATAACAAGTTATACTGAAAAGCTTCTACCCAAACTAGAATTATAAGCTAAATTTTCACTGATGCAGGTATCTTTACTGTGATCTGATGGATGGGAAGGAGGGATCAGGTGTTTAAGCAAGACATTTCAGTTATACAACTGAAATGCCCAAATAATGAAGATGTAAAGGTTAAATTACTGTATAACTGCCTACATCAAAGCTATTTTCTTTACAACATAAGAAAGGTTTAAGTGACTGTCAAATGTGAAAATAGCTAGGCAGTAAAATTATTATTCAAAATTGTATGATGGCAGACAAAATCACATACCATAGTTAAAAATAAATTAATCCTCAGCAGGTTGTGTCCAGGTTGCCAGCACTAATATTAAAGCTTTGAAAGGTGTGCTACATCTGGAGCTGAGGCATATAAAAGTGATATGAATATTTCCCTCTCTCCTGTAACTTATGGGCATTCAAAAACAGTCCTATTACTTGTAGTTCCAGAACATGTTGATTATATAATAACAGTGGTTGTTTCCAACTCAGCTTACTTGAAGGTCAAAAAAGCCCACGGGACTTTAGCTAAAGACCCACACACAAAAGATTATCATAGAGTCATATCATAAAATCATAGAATGATTTGGGTTGGAAAATCATGTAGTTCCAACCTCCTTCCATGGGAAGGTCCACCTTCCCCTAGACCAGGTTGCCCAGGACCCCATCCTACCTGGCCTTGAACACTTCCACGGGCAGGGCATCCACAGCTTCTCTGGACAACCTGTTCCAGCGTCTCAAAGTGGAGAGTTTCTTCGTAATATTTCATCTAAAACTACCTTGTCCTATCACTACACGTCCATGTAAAAAGTCCACTTCCACCTCCTTTGTATCCCCCTTTAGGTACTGGAAAGCACTCTAAGGTCTCCTGGACCCTGCTCTTCTCCAGGTTGAGCAACCACAACTCTCTCAGCCTGTCTTCATAGGAGAAGTGTTCCAGTCCTCAGATCATCTTTGTGGCCTCCTCTGGACTCACTCCAGTAGGTCCGTGTCCTTCTTATGTTGGGGGCCCCAGAGATGGAAGCAGCACTGCAGGTGGGGTCTCACAAACAGGTACAATCCCCGCCCTTGACCTGATGGCTATGTTTCTTTTGATGCAGCCCAGGCTGTCTGGCTTTCTGGGCTGGGAGCACCTATGGCTGGGTCATGTTGAGTTCCTCATCCACCAATACCCCAAAGTCCCTCTCCTTGGGGCTGCTTTCAACCAGCCTGTTCTTGTGCTTGGGATTGCCCTGACTCAGGGGCAGAAGCTTCCACTTGGCCTTGTAGAGCTTAATAAAGTTCATACTGAAGCCTGTCAAGGTCCCTCTGGATGGAATCCTTTCCCTCCAGTGTGTTGACTGCACCACACAGCTTGGTGTCATTGGTAAACTTGCTGAGGACACAATCTCACTGTCTATGTCAAAGAGCCAACAAAGGTGTTAAACAGATGTAAGAATGTAAAATAAGTAAAACGCAAGATTGTCCAAGAAATTGCAGCAGAAATTTATGCAGCATGAAACACGAGTGCCTAATGTGCACAAATGTTTTATGCAGAAATTTAAAAGAGGACACTGGCTATGAAAAAAGAGAGTGCTTTCGATTAGAAAATTACTTTAAACAAATTGAAGTGAGGCAGGATGAAAATAGAAAAGGTGCAGGAGAAACCCATACAGGGTGGGATGAAGCAATCCATCCAGGTGGATGGGGGACTTGTCATACCTGAAAGGAAAAACTAATTTTCTCATGTCATTAGACTGGACCAAAACAAATAGAATAAAGAAGATGCATAGGAAGATGAAAATATTGCAATGTCCAGCATGATGATGAGTTTTGCTGCTGGCTGGAGCAGCACTCACAGAGCTTCAGGTACAGAAAGAGATAGCAGTGATTCAGCCCGGCAGGTCTGATGCTCTACGAACTTCTCCAGCTGTGGGTAGAATTGGGCAGAAGTTTTTTAAGTGAGGCACCTTTACCTTTATGGTTATTGTATCGGCCTGTAAAAACCATGCCCTGGCCTCCAAGAGGTATCCCAGTCAGGTCAAACACTACCAGAAGCATTAAGGCCCTATTCAACACCCTGACTTGGTCCAAGAAAACTGGTGGTTCAGATTTACTTTTGCTTCTCTCTGCCTTACATATAGATGTGTCTTGCCTATTTATTTCATACAACTTCAGAGGATAAGGGTTTGGTCTTTTTCTTTCTCATAAAATATTTTGAAAAGTCTGATTTTCATTTTGATACAAAAAGAAAACAAGGTTTTTTCTGAGCACTGACATTTTTCACAAAACAGCGTGCAGGGAACTTTTGTCAGCCTGAAGCCTCTGTGCTGAAGAGAAAAGTTGTGTTTACCAGTATTGCTGGGGAAAAAAAAAGAAGATGGCTTCAGGTGCAAGACAGAATTGGGTGTCATTCCTAGAGGCCTGGCTTGAATTTCATCTTGGGTAATTGGACATTTTTTGAGGAGGTTTTTTCTTCTTTTCATCAAAACAGATCCTATTACAATGATACCCAGGGAAAAAAAAAAAAAAAAAGAAAAATAAAATCTGTCTAGGTCACTGCATTTTGCAGGACTAACCATTACAAATCACCACCATCCCTAAATCCAGGCTGCATATGAATACCTGCCACAGAGCCCAGTGCAACGCCACTGTAAATTCACCTCCTTCACAAAACATAGTTTTCCTCTCTAACCTGCAGGGAAATAGCAGAATTGCCAGACAATCAAAATACGTGTTTGTGAAAAGGTCAAAGGATTCCAGCAAAATACTATATTTCATGTAGTGTACAAACTATGAAAATGTTGATATTTCATTACTGAGAAAAAAAATTGTAACAAAAACAGAATCTGACAATATTTTTTTTTATATTTGGGACAAAGACTGTGGCAAAAAGAGAAATGGGCAGACAGCTACCATCACCTGAATATAGCGGTTTTTTGTTTTATAGTAATTTTGTCTTAGGTAAAAGCCTTTCAACCACCTGAATTTTTAGTTATCCATCACAACATACTCTGTTTCATGGCAGGGCTACCTCTTAAAGCCAATATATTAGGAAAAAATGCAACTTGCTGCCTCGGACGCAATTCAATCACAAATCAACACAATTAACTTTTTTTTCTCTCTTTTTTTTTAATCATCTCTTTCATTATGCTGGGACACCAAGGCTACCAAGCTTCTTTATTCCCATATATATAGTTTTCACCATAGCAGTAATGCACTCTACAAGGCATCAAGCCTGTTAATCAGAAAAGCTTTCAGAGCCTCCTTAGTTCTAACAATTTTATTGCAGATAAGTAAGCAGCTGAAACTGCATAAGTTCAGGAGCTGCAGTAACTCAAATAGCCAATCTGGAATAGGAGAAAATTGAATGCACTGTTCTCAGCAGCTTTGTCTCTATTGGGGGAATGGAATTATTCTTCAAGTATTACCATGTGCCAGAAGAAAGCATTACTTAGGACTGCCTATCGACTGTCTAATTGCAGCACTGAACCGAATAATTTGAAATGATAGCTATCTAAAGCCAAATTGTAAAGCGAATAGTGAACAAAGCAATAAATAATAGAATTACACGTACTATATGTGATTGCTCATTGAATCAGATTGCCGGTCATAATAAAAGTCAAAAGTAACAATCAGCCTCATTACTACAGAAAAGAGGAAATGCCACTAACTGTTTCTAACTCCTGTCATCAACATATATTGTGAAAACAACCTGGCAAATCTCTTTTGATTATACTGGACCTAACCTTAACCTTACTCCCTTTTTATTCCTAGGGGTGGGGTGTCTCATCTTTTCAGGATGGTTTCATCACTGTATAGACTGTGCATGTAATTCCTTGTTCTCTCACAATACTGGCTGTTTTCACTCAGAAAATGAGCTGCAAAGCACACCCAAAAGGAAGGAGTAAAGGCATTGGTAAAGAGGAGCATCTCTTGGGTCAGGGAAGGTGCTCTCAATTTGTTCTAATAGATGAGACTGCATGTCTCCATCTATTCTCCACAGGGACTTGGATGAGCTACAATATTTGGCTGATATTTGCAATATATATATGTCTCTCTATGTATATATGTATGTATGTGTGTGTGTGTGTATACACGTAAGGAATCCAAATACTGTCTCAGTTTGAGGGTCATCCCTCGTTTGCATTGAAAATGCCCAACTCAACTGCAACACAAAATAAATAAACTAGAGATACAGTTCTCACTTTGCAGCATGTGCAAATGGAATGCAAGTTTATTTAAGTCTTTCCAGTACAGCAGCAGGGTTACTTGTACGAGGATAATTTTGCATTTTGCTGTCTGAGAGCTTTTTCTGTATAATTGTTAGTATGTGTGGCAACTGACATTCCAGGCACTGCAAGTCTATTCCGTTCCACTGTTACAAGCAATGTCAAAGGAGCTTCATATGTACCTTTTTCTGTTCTCACTGCATTATTTATCAAATGAATATGAAATCAAAATCTTGATGCACAGAACAATATGTTAAACACTCCAATGTGCAATGCCAGCTTAACCTTGTCAACTTTCTACCATGGGTCAAAGGTAAGCTTCCTACTGTTTTAACCAGTATTTACCACTCCTCCTTCCCCTCTTATATTATTTTTTTTAAGCTTTCCTGTTTTATTTTTCCCCCTACACTTCATGTTCAGGAAAAAAATTCCACATAAGCCCTTGGTGGTACATTTTATTTTATAACTGGTGACAACCCTACCCAAGAGATTTCAGCACATACACCCTTGCTCCCACAAACCTAGAGGCAGGTTGAATCTATAAATTACTTCCAACCTTGCCTGAATACTGAGTTTTTAATGAAGTACTTTCTCTAACTCCCTAATATTTATCTATTTATTTCTTGACGCCTCATATCTACTACCGACTTGGTTTTACTTTCAGGTTACTTTCTGAGCACGTCAGCACCAATTACTTGTCAGGACTAGGATATGCAGATTACAAGAACTTAATGGACACCTTAACTAAATAAATCACATTCTCACTACTCTAAGTATATCCTACAATCAGGTTCTTATATCATATAGGTTTGAAAATCCCAATCTTGAAGCACAAGTCTAGCAACATGGATTTCTCTAGTGGTTGTTGCACAATTCCTCTTTCTCATCAGACCCTGCTTTACTTATTCCTTGAACCATCAGTATGGAAATTCATGAGGACTGGGACCTCACTTCAACAGATCTTGGGAGGAAAATAGGAAAAGGAATCTCTGACCCAAAGACCACATTGCAGATGGCAGCTGTCTTCAAAGCCCCACAAGAGGGTAAGGAAAACATGTGAGAGAATTGATCATCATAGGAAATTATTTCAGATTATTTGCCTTAACAATATTTCGTGGGTTAACTTGACTGGACACCAGGTGCCCACCAAGTCACTCTGTCACTCCCCTTTCCCATCTGGACAGGGGAGAGAAAATAAACTGGAAAAAAACTCGCAGGTCAAGATAAGGCAGTTTATTAAGCAAAATCAAAAGTTTGTGTGTGCACAATCAAAAAGAAAAACCAACAATTTAAATCTCTACTTCCTATCAGCAAGTGATGTTCAGCCATTTCCTGGGAAGCTGTGGGCTTCAGCATGTGTGGTGGTTGCTTGGGAAGGAAAACTTGGTAAATAACAAATGCTCCCACTCATACTCCTTTTCTTAACTTTTGTATCTGAGCTGATGTCATACGGTATGGAATATACCTGTGGTTACTTTGGGCCAGCTTGTCTAGATATTTTCCCTCACAGGCTCTTGCCCACCCCAGACTACTGATGAGGGGGAAATTCTGGGGACACAGTGCTGATGTGTGCCAGCCCTGCTCAGCAGGAGCCAAAGGTGTGTTATCAACACCTTTCCAGCTACCAGTGCAAGGCACAGCACTGTGAGGGCTGCTAGGGGAGAATGAACTCCTTCTCAGTCAGACACAATACAAAAAGCCACGCGGTTTTGGGGGCTTCAAAGCAAATTAAGGATAGGAAAGATAAAATATGCCTACTATATATTTCTCTGCAAAGTACCCAGTTCTCACTACAGCTGTTAGTTTCAGTCCAAAGTTACTTTCTCCACATAAGAAGTCATACAAGCACTTGTGTATAGACTTTCCCAAATTACAGGGTTTGTTATCGGTTAGGGTTTTTTTCTGTTCTACTCCAATATAGACTGAGTGAATTGGCACCATCATTTTAGGTTTAGCTTGCACAGATAAATTTGGGTTGTCTGGTTTTAGCTATTTTTAAGCTGATGGAAATAAGCTTCCATTTTCTCCATACTGTTTGGACACAAAAGACTACCTTATATCATGCCATTGGCATTCAGACAACTCTGAAAAATTCAGATAATATTGCTGTTATCTTCACTATGTGAACCTATTTCTCTTTAAATCCTTGGTCTCAGTGATGTCTAATTATTACTGGCATTAATTTTGCCTATGAAATCCCAAGATGCATGTTATTGAAAATTGCCAGTGCCACAAAAAGGCACTGACAAAAAAGAAATTAGGATAAACCAATTAGAACTGAATGCGACATTGCAAACTATTTGGGAGAAGGAACAAAGAAAGCTTTGATCATTTATTGCTTTGATAGGGACTAAGGAGGATACAGGCTCGGCTTGGACACATTAGCACTATGCCTGTGACTTCTATAGAGTTATGTTCTCTGACAGCAGCTAAGGAGCTGTTACTACATACTTCCTAACCAAAATTTTAGGTAGATTTGCATTTTATATGCTTTTAAATGTGCTGCTTCCTGTGTATGCTAAAGGCAGTCCTTTCATCATCCAACTACAGATAAAAGCAAACAAATGCAGGAAAATACAACTACATACAAATGGCCTTAGAAAACGCGGATAGAAAAAATTCCAAGGGGAATTCATTGCACTAGCCAGGTTTCAAAATAATTCATTAAGCAGCTACCACTTGTCCTGTCACTGACTATCAGTCTGGAAATGGATAATGTTCTAAATGTGTCTGCTTTCATCACATATTATCCCACTATCACCGTTGGTAACATTAGCTATGTCAGGAAGCACTTTACAGTCTCCATTGCTATCTTATCAATACCACCACAAAACTAAGGAAATACATGGGGGAAAAAATAATCATAGCAGTCTATGGTTATAGTTGAAAGCATAATGCTTCTGTCTAGCAGACAAAAAATAAAAGCTTACCCTATAATCCTACATGTCTGCGGAAAACAGAATTTTAATAATCAGGTTGAGACTTGCCATTTAAGTTTACAGCAGCAAGTCTGTCATATTTGTTGTTAACATTCTGAATAATCCTTAAAAACAGTAATCTGCTTATCATTTATCTTTTAATATAGTGTTATTATTTCAGGAAAGCATGCAACGAGGTTGAAATGGCCTTATTCCAACAACAACAACAACAAAATCAATCCTTTTTTACAAATTTGATATAGGCAGGCAGTGTACTATTTGAAAAAGTTCAGTGAACCATGAAGACTGGCATATGCACCATAAAATTCAAGCTTTATTTGATGAAGTTATTGAACATTGCATTTACCTCAACTAAGGTTTAAAGCAATCATCCATATTTTTACTGTCATCTCAAGCAGGAAAATTTGAATACGAAGAAAATCAGATTGCTACTTCTGGGAGTTTCAAAGAGATCTGAGGAGGGGCACAGAAAAGATCCTTGGTGTTTAATGAAAAATATCTGTTCAGTTCAATTATGACACTACAGGCTCAGCACAGTGCAAAAAAAAAGGGGGAATGAAAAAAGATAAAAAATACATAGTACAATAATAACATGAAAGAATTTTGTTCTCTAGCTTTCTGATTAAAAGTGTATTTTCATGTCAGCTTTAGGAGAAATTATGTTCAAAGCCTTTTTGGAACTGAGTCTGTTTTAATTTGTCAAAGGCTTACATTGTATAACTCGATCACATTAATTGCAAAGATTGTTTTCCCTATTGTTTCACTGCACTTTTAAAGACAAACAAGAGGAATCCAGCTCCTGTGGTACCACCAGGTGTGACAAGCTGTTTTCTTTAGACCAATGCCTGGTCATCACAACTTAGAGCTAACTAGTCTAAGTGGGAGCTTGCTTATTATTGTAATGTCAGTCAAAACATTGGAGGCATCAGTTTAGGGATCAAATTCAAAAGCTCAGGAGATGTGTCTTCCTCATGTGATGAACTTGACATTGACACCAACATAGCTAGAGAGAGCAGGTAAGTGTTTTAGAGATTATATTCCCCTGCATCAAACAGAGTGATATATAAAAGATGCATCTCTCAGATGGTTACAAATAAGCTTATATTAATTGAGTCTTGCATAGGTTTAGATTCAACACAGTACAACAGGGCACAGCAAGGTCAGTGTGCCTCCCAACACACTGCTCAATAGCAAGTTAACCTTATTAGAGGGTACATGCCTAACACTCTCTGACAGTCCTGAACAAACATCATGTGTTCTGTGACAGATTTTTCATCAATAATCTGGTCTTTTTAGCAATATCACAAAAGCCTAACTTAAATTGGCTGCTCTGCCAGAGGAGATTCTGAGTCACGTCCTCCTTCTACCTTCTACAAGAGTGTCCAAACCACCAAGTGACACAGCAGGCTGAAAAGAGTTGGGACCACTTGCCTTTGACAATCTGCCATAAAGCTGAGGAGAAGGACTACAGAGATCCAAATGGAGTAAAACATAGGACACTGAAACTCTCTAGTATAGAGGCTAGAGACATGCAATAGATAGAAACTCCTTGTGTCCACTTCCTCTAGTGTGTCATACTAAGTAAAATGTTGAATTTTTCAGCAGAGCCCAAAACTCAGGACTCCCTCTCTGCATTAAAAACACTGAAGTAGGCATTTGAGTGCTAGCAAGATCTCAGTACCCCAGTTAATGTCTGGGCCTCTTGAAATTATGACAGTATCACAGCAAAAATAAACATTGCACAGCAGTGCATTTTACTTTTAAGGGTGACAGAAGCTTTGGAGTGACGTTTATGAACAGAGAAGAAACAGGTGAGGATTTTGGTAATATAGTAGCCCTTAAGGTTGAAGAGTTCACTAGAAGCCTTTTTGTTCTGAAACAATTTTCATAGTCAATATGTTTCTGTGGTAGAGACCCCAGCAGGCAGACAGAAACATCATTCTTACTCAGAGGGTTTGTTCACTCTGCTGAGAAAAAGAGGATTGAGGGTGAGTGCTCACCTCATCATCCACATGAGTTAATTGTCAGTCCTTAATGTTACACCATGACAGCTGACTCCAACAGTTTTCTAGTAAGAAAGTTGTTCTAAGTAGTGTTGACGGGAGCTGGTCTGTGTCACTTGACTTCTGGGCCAGAAGTCAGTCCTTGGTCCTTGTCTGTGCCCGTTGGTGCACCCAGGAAATCAGTGATTGTGAGAGCAGGGTCCTGTGTCCCTTGAATAGTGAAGCAATGGGAATTTTACAAGTGAGTGAGGGAGTGTGAACGAGCAGACTCCAGAAAACTAACAGGAATTAATTAGGCGGGAGAAGAGGGCTCAATACAAAAATCAGTTAGTAAATAAATGGAGCTGCCTGGAAACAAAGATGTATATATGATAGCCTACACTGTAAAGCATCAAACCTGTATCACAACCTCCCCCAGAACCAATATACTGAATAAGGTGTTCCTTCTAGCTCAAATCACCAATTTATCAGCTAACAGAAGCAAGTAAAGGCAGACACATCTCATGACCATATGTACTTTGGGACTCTGAGCTAATTTTCTATACTGAATCATTGCAGAATATGGCAATGTCCTTAAAAACAAACAAAAATAATGTTTATTTTCTGACTGCAGCCCATTGAAGAAACAGTTCTTTGATGTTGCTGTCCCACCATGAATTTAAAGGATATGGGTAATTTACAACCTTGATTAACAATCTCAGAGCTGCAATAGCTCATCCTCTTCACATCCCATCCTTTTTATTGAATGTGTTTAAGTATTCATGAACACATGATGGTAATCTTGTTAACACTATGAAAAGCAATGACATCCTCATTATAAACTGCTTGAAACTGCTCATGATCCTTTCACCAGAATGAGCTTTGTACAATTAGAAGCCTGAAAAAGTCACAGGTGCGCAACACAGGGTGATAAAATTGTAATTGTAAGATACAATGGCATTGTAATGTCCAGGACAGTAGATTTTGCAGATACAGACAGAGGGCAAGAAAACCAGTGCTCCTTGTAATACTAATTTCTCTTTTGTGCTCAATTGTGTCCTGCTTGTATATTCAGGCTGAAAAAATCCCATAGATTTCAGGGGGCAGAAGATAATTCTATGCAAATCCAATAAAAGGGAGCTATTTAAGACTCCCTGTCTTTCTCATCATGGTGAAAATAAGTTTGTCTTCTGGGATCAAAAATCACCTTAGGACATTTGACCAACATCTCTCTTGGTTTCTCTAGAGACGTAGTATGCCATTTGTGATCTTTTTGTCTTTTCTAATAGGTTACCCACTTGGTGTGGAAATGGGTGTGATAAAGTTTTAGTCGTGGAAAGGGTGTTTGGGCAACATTCAACAGGAGGTTCAAGTTGGAGTTGACATACTGTCAGACCTTCTACCTATCTCTTGTATAGTTAGTTCTGGAGTTTCAAAATATATTCCTTTCCTTTTCTTTCCTTCCATTTTCTTACCTTTGTGCATCAGATCTCTGAATTGCTGGACATTGATAAATAGAAGAGGCCAAAGACACATATTAAAATCTTCTACAAGTCAAGACAACCAGAGGCTATCCTTAAAAACACAAAGGTGTGCTGCCACATGCGCCTCCACAGGTGCAGAGGAAGATAGAGACAGCCAGCATGTAGCAGATTTTAAGAAACAGTGAACCCATGTAGTAGCTGCTTTGACATTTTGTGATGCAAGTGAGGCTTTGAGATCTGAATCCCATTTATCATTTTGGCCTTTCAAGGACAGATAGGAAAAGAAAGAATTTCAGCTACTGTTCAGCATTTCCACTTGTCAGTTAATCAAGCCAGCGTTAAGTGGGATAATGGCAATGAAGGAAGAAAAGGTACAGCAGATGTGTCACACTCAGTCTGGAAGAGTCATATTTGACTTAAATACCTTCACTGTCCTGGAGAGTTAGCAAAAGATTTCATTTACCTCACTGGAGGCTTTCTGTTTAACAGTCTCTGCAGGCAAATCAAATGAGACAGAGCGATATAAAAAAAATCACAGAATCACAGAATATGCTGAGTTGGAAGGGACCCACAAAGCATCATCAAGTCCAACTCCTGACCCTGCACAGCATCATCCCCAAGTCACACCTTGTGCCTGAGAGCATTGTCCAAACACTTCTCGAGCTCTGTCAAGGTTTGATGCTGTGATCATTTCCCTGGGGAGGCTGTTCCAGTGCTCAGCCACCCTCAGGTGAAGAACCTTTTCCTAATATTCAACCTAAACCTTGTATGACACAGCTTCAGGCCATTCCCTGGGGTCCTGTCACTGTCACCACAGAAAAGAGATCAGTGCCTGCCCCTCCTCTTCCCCTCACAAGGAAGCTGTAACTGCAATGAGGGCTCCCCTCAGTCTCCTCCAGGCTGAACAGACCAAGGGACCTCAGCTGCTCCTCATACAGCTTCTCCTCAAGGCCCTTCACCATCCTCATGGCCCTCCTTTGGACACTCTCAAACAGTTTAATGTCTTTCATATATTGTGGCACCCAAAACTGCCCCCAGCACTCAAGGTGAGGCCATCCCAGTGCAGAGCAGAGCAGGACAATCCCCTTTCTTGACTGCTGACTCATATTCAAAGTGTTTTTTTAGAAAACTGGAACTGCTTCTCTGCTGTCAGAGAAACCTACATAAGCATAAACTCTTCTGGAAATAAGTGGAGATGTAGCAAACACTGTTGTTAAAGTGTTGCATACTGCATTTTTTTTGGCACTTAGCCTGCCTGGATGTACATGAGCACAAAAAGCAGAGCAGAATTCAGCCCTGCGCTTCCAGTAACAAGAATATACTTTGCATTCAGGAAAGCTTTTAAGAGCATTTTTCAGGTTAAGTGTGGGATTCATCACTCTTCTTCATCCTGGAAGTCATTTCTAGCAACATTTGGGTGCATTCCTGCCAATATAATCCGCCAGAGCTGGGCACATTTCTCTTCCTGTGAATGAACTATTCATATCCCCAAAAAGCAATTTCATACATTCCAAAACAATTTTATGAATTCAACATTAATTTGACAAATAGTTTCAGCTGGGAAAGGTTTCTAAAACTTAGACTGGTATAAAAAATACCTGAAACAACTACTTCTTTCCTCCAGTTGTCACCAACCCCGACACAGGAGCTCTTCTTAAAATGGACCCCTATCTTCTGCTTCTAAATAAAGGTTCCTGCACAGAACAGTACATTATCTAAAATTATCAGCTCAATATCTCTTCCTCATACTGTTCAGCTTTGTATAAACTGCTTATGGAATTCCCTGGAACAGGGGCTGGAAGCCAGGTGTCATATCTGTTTGCTGGCTCAAAGATCCTGCCAAGTGGTCTACTGCAAACCAATATCCAAAGAAGGAACTTAAATGCTTCAATGAACCACCACCCTTGTTCTTAAAATTGGCCTTCCTAGATAGGTAGATGTTTCACACCTTCTGTCAGGACCGTCTCCAAATAATGTAATTGAATTCTGTTATCTCCTTTGTTTCTTACATCTGACTTATTATTATTCATTTATTTATTTATATTCATTTCATCCAAGTTCGTAAGCTTGGATCCCAAAACAAGCTCTGATGTCACTGACCCTTGAGAGGAGGACCCATTTAACCAAACAGAACTAAACACAGGTAATTGTGTGAAGTTGTCATTACCCATTAAATGGCTGCCTACTTCCCTGCTGAGGTACTTGTCTTAACAGTCACTAATCCAGTGACACAACTGAGGTCTTTACTGAAGGATCATCTGGATTTATTATCCTCAGTGGTTAAATACTGATACAGAGTGATTCCATTAGAAAACCATTCTGAGTGTGGAGCTAGAATGCAAAGTGTAATTCTTACAGCTAGTCACAAGGAAGAGAATTTGTATTTAACATGTCTACTGAAAAAGAAAATATTAATGTATTTGAGTAACTACTTTAAAAGGAAGCCTTTCTAGGGGATTGTTGTTTTGTTTAATTTTGAGATTTGGGGTTGTTTTTGGATTTTATTCCCAAATTTTAACTTTACCTGAAAGAATTGAGACTTACAGAGAAAAATGGGTTGAAGACATGAAAATGTGTCTCTGACTTGTAGGAGAGAGAGGGAAATATTTCTTCTTAACTAATTCAGGGTCACTTTATGCCAAGCACTCACAGCAGCTGCTGTGGAGAAAAAGCCCTGCTAACAGGACGTGCTGTGTCCAGAGCAGAACCTCTTCTGATCACTTATTAGCATTGGCCCTAAAATCTTTTGAAGCAGCTACACCTCATCTTAGACTCAAAGTCAGACTTCATAGGATGATTCAGTCCCTGAAGTCTGTTAAAAGAAAGTGTTATAAATATGTGCGTCCACTGACTTTCGTCTTTTCCTTTTTAAATCAAGCACCTTATTCTATGCAAATTTGGAGTCAAAGATGCATTTCAGATGTAATAAAGCCAGCAGGCCCAGGATCAAGAAGTTTCTCAGGTGAAGAAGCCAAATCTGCTTATACAAAGGAAAAAGTCTTATCCTGCAGTGTCAGAGTAATATGTTCTTCAAGTCCTGACCATTATGCATTCCATTTATACCACTTCTTTAATCAAAGCTGAACCTGGTGAATTGCAAATAAGAACGAAAACATTAAATGTGAAAGGCCAACTTGCTCATCTATATTTTTTGTCAAAGTGACAGTTTTAAAATTACACAGGTAAAATACTTCACTAAATAGGGTTATAAATGCGTAATTCATCATGGCAGAACATTTTTATGTGGTTTAAAACTACTCTTTTATTTCAAGAGGTGAGGATGCAAAATGGTAGGCTTATTCTTCATATTTTCATTTTGCAGTTTATTTTTGACATAGCAAAGACGCAGCACAGTTGGAAAAGCTCTTGGAATGGTATTTTGTACCCTTCTCTTTCTAAGCTGTTGCTTACCAGTGAGCATATTTCAAAGGTGAGCCTGGTGTGTGCATACACAGCACAAGCCTCTTACTGGGTAAGACCCTCAATGCTTCATTCACAAAGCCCTAGTGTAGTAAAATGAAGACACTATTCTGCACATCAGCCCCTCTGCCTGCTCCCACCCCACACACACACACCACACTCCCTACATCCCCCTTACCTCCTTCCTGAATCCTCTAGTGATGTTCTGTGTTGCTGAAACAGGAGAATCAGGTTTGCTACCCCACTGTTAATGGGAATTCCTGAGTAATCATTCTGCAGCATAGTGTTGAGTATATGGTTCCCCAGTGGCAATGGACTTGTTACTCTTTTAAACATGTATCACTGGGAAAACTTAGAGGACAAGGTAAAAATTAAACCTGAAGAAATAAGGTAAATGCTTTACCAGAAACTCTCATTCTTTTGCTGTAATTTACCTGGAATCCTTGTTCTTCGTTGCAAGTGTGAATTCACATGCTGAGATTGCAACAATGGATTAAGATAAAACTCCTAGTTATGAGCTGGGGAAGAAAAACATAATTGCAAGGTCATATAGAGAAGAACATCACTGCATCCAGGTAGTCTGCTGCATATGATGTTTTGAGAGGCTGGCAAGTACAGAGCTTGAGGCAGGGTGAGGAACTGTCACAGAGAGAAAGTAAGAAGAAAGGAAAATGTGATCTGACTCCTGTTACATCCCAGGGAGATTGTTTCCAAATTCCACACCGGTACTAGGTCAACCACAAAGACAGTGACCCAGAATAATATACCTCAGGTCTAACATTAACCCCAGTGCCTCGTGGGTCGTGGTTCAGAGCATTTCACCCGTGTGATTGTGAACATCTGTCAAGGAACTAATTTCTTCCTCCCATTAAGTCCCCTGAGTGTGAGATTGAGGCCATCATGGAGGCCTGAGCAATAAAGTTAACCAACAGCTGCGCATTGATTTCAAGAGCTTTCAGTTGCATACTCAGTCCCTATATGGCCCTAGTCCCAGAAGGCATTCACCAAAAAAATCCCTGGTACATGAAGACCGTGAATCTCTGAGTGCTTTGACATGCATTTAGGGGAGGATGATCTCAGTGCTGCTGCTTTGAACCGTCTGCAGGAAGACGATGCCCAGATCCTTGAGGAACCTGCTGCCATTCCCAAGAAATTCAACAGTGTGCTACTGACCATGCTCCTTGCCTCAGTTTTCCTTCAGTTCAGATTTAATCACAGGATTGTTTCCCATTTCCCTGTGGCTGGACAGGCAATCTCAGGTGGACAAATTTCACTGTAGGTAGCAAGAGCTTTCAAAGTAAGTGGGTTGACATCACATGTTTGATTATGAAAGGAAAACAAAAATATTTTTTGTGTATTTTCTGATGCTTTTTTACTTACCTCTGGTAAAAAAGCAAAACAAGCTGTGATGAGGGAGTTGCATAAACCCATAATTTGGCAGCCAATTAGTCTTTGATTTAGACAGTTGCTTTTTGAATATACTTTTTTTTAAATGTGATTCCTTGCAGCTGAGAAATTTACATTTTAAAAAGTGCTTAATGCCAAGGCAGTAGTGGAATCCCACATTTGTCAAAGAAGTAAACTGAGACAAAATCCAGCCCTTGTTAACATCCTAGGCTGGGGCTGCTCTAACAGCAAGTGAAAGAGAGGAGGGGGAGAATTTTACCTCTGCTGGTACACGGCTTGCGGGGACAAGCCAGGGAGATAGATTCCTTGTTGCCTCTTCACCCCGGCTGGGACAGGACACAAACAGATGTGCATAGCAGACAGAAATACCTCCCACATAGCTTAGAGCTACCGTGCAAATTTGTCACCAAAGGTGGAGATTGGACAGTTAAAAGCAGAACAGAAAAGAGGACATTGTGACTGTAACCTCCTCCTGCTGACTGTCCAGAGAGGCTGCAGACGCAGGTGTGACACTTGAGCTGCAGGTGTGACACTGGAGAACAAAACGAGGTGGCCTCTAAATTTAAACTATACCAGTGCAGGCATCTTGTTTGCAGTCTGGTTACAGTCAGCTCTCGAGTCTGTGCATAGATCTAGTGGCAAGAACAAACTGCAGCTTCTGTCATAAATGCAGATGCTAGGGTTTGCTTCATTTTAAACTCAGTCATGTCAGAACCACACTGCTTTGTACTGAATACAAAAGGAGAGAAAAAATACTTCCGTTCACTCTAATGAGAACCACTGCTGGAAGAAACACTAGCCTTGCAGGCACAGGAGAAACACCATGAGCCTTGAACCCTACTAGAAATACCAGTTTCTGAATATACAAAGCTGGCCAAACAAAGCTATGGCAATTTCCATATGGGTGTACTTTTTGATGAGGAATGTAGTTAGGAGTCAGCTGAGTTGTAGTGGATGTGGATCAAGAATTGATATCCCTTGAGTATCTCTCAAGATGCATTTTTATCTTCTTTTTCAGTTTTCTAACTGGAGGCCTGGCACTAGAACACCCACAAAGCTCAGTCTTGATCAAGGCCAACCTCTTGGTTCCTCACAACTGGGGTGCACAGCTCAGAAAGGATTCCTGATGATGTTTCTCATGCTTGAAAATTTTGCGAAGAAAAACCATAAGTCTAACAAACATAGAGGTAATTCCCTTAATAATTACTCTGTCAGCTGCTGCTCTTGCACTGCTCCTCTGGGAGACCAAGGGGGAGACCTGTGGTCCTTACACATCCTGGGTGGGGTTAGTGGGAATCCAGCTCCTGTTGGTGTGTAAGTGGCTATCTTGCAGGCTGGGGAAGCGAGAGCATCAGAGGGACCATGCAGTATGCCCCAGCATCTGTGAGGAGATCATCAAGAGGATGGAGACAGGCTGTTTACAATAGTACATAGTAGGAGAGAAAGGATTGCTGAGCAGGTATCAGGAAAGCATTTCTCATTCTCAGGCAAATCAACCAGTGGAAGAGGTTGCCCAGAGAAGGTTTTCCAGACCCAGCTAGATAAAGCCCTGTGCAACCTAATCTGACCCCCACAGCTGGCCTTTAGTTAGTACAATGTTTGACTAGAGACGTTCTGAGGTCCATCCCAATCTGAAAGATTTTATAACCTATCCAAGAAATTCCAGAAGGAATTGTGATGGTGAAGCTCTTGTGGTGATTTAGGAAGCAAAGGGCAGCACCTCAGAAGTACCTATAGCCCTGGAGTAGTGCTATCAGCTAGGGGATTCTTTTTGTTTTCAAATTCCTTTGCAGAGACAGTATGGGATTCACTTCAGCTAGCAGTGAGACCCTCAAATTTACATTTCCTGTCTCAGCCAGCTCTGATCCCCCTTCATAAACAAGGGCAATAAAGGGAAATTCATCTTGTCCTAACAGAAAGTCCAAAATGAGGAACTGGATAGGCACCATCACTTTGGAGGTTACAATGTGTCTTGTCTAGAGAGATGATGCTCAGGTGAATAGCCTGAGCATGTATCTTTTGCACAATAAAACATGAAATGAGCCCTGTCCTAAAACTGAGGGAAATGCTGCCTAATCTCACACTTGCATTTGATCAGAGTACTGAGTTGGTTTTGACAGGAACTGCAGGAGCTCAGAGATACTGAGACAGGGACAGAACTTGCTTAGAAGTCCGAAAAGCAGAACATGTGAGGGCATGACTCCTGCTATGATCCCCTCCAGCAACTCTGTGCAGAGTAATGCTCTGGTTAAGCCCCCAGAATTAGGCATGGGAATGTCTACACAACAAGTGCAGGGAGAGCAGGAAAATGCAATTTCAGTGAATTGGCTGGGATGGGATTTGCCAGATTAGCTCAGCACGTATAACTAATTGTGTTTATCCTGCCCAAGCAGCAGGCATCAGTGTAATGTGCCTGGAGTTGTTATGCACTGTATGTTTCTCATCCAGGTTTCCCTAATCCGTTCTACACACACATCCCTTAGGGAATCTGTCTGCTCTAGGTGTAATACTCTGGTTTAATCTCTGCTATCCTTCTGCCAGACCATGCAACTCAAGCCCCACTGGAGCCTCCTGTGTCTTCATGAGCTTCCAGGTGTGTAGGAGAGAAAGAATTATGTCTGCTCAGTTCTGGTTAGGCATATAGATCAATTTCTCCTGAGTTCTTGTGCTGACTACTTAGGACTGATCCAAAGGAGCTGTTAGGTGTCTGCTAGAATCAGCATGTGAGCTGTACAATGCAAAGACAAAACCTTTCCTTAGTTTCTCCTGGATTCTCCTAGTTATAAAAGTACCCACATACTTTTTTACATCAAACCTCCCTCTGTTCCTAAAGATCTTATGGGTGTGCACAGATAAACTTTCATTTCTGACAGCACTGATGAGCTCCATCTCACGCCCAAGCCCAATTAACATTCAGAAACCCACTCTAACTCCCTCTCAGTTTCATGTTTTTCACCTAACACACCTACACAATTAGAGTTTTTATCAAACACTGTGGTTTCCACAGCTTGCTTTGAAAAGGCACCCAGAAGAGGAGGCTTCTGTTCCTGCCTTTGCACAGTAGTTACAGCAGGTCTAGGTCACAGAGGGCACCTGCATTCAATCCCCACCTTTACCTAAAAAGGTTCAAGCCTACAACATCCAAAAGGAGGGTCTGAGAAACACAGGCTCTTATACTCAGGTGGTTGGCTGCTTATAGTCCTCAGCCTCTTACTGAAGGTTTTCCACTACATAGGAAACGGTTAACTTCATAGGTGCTGGAAGCAGAAGGAAAGAGTGTCATGCACCCACTTAGCAGAGCACCAGAACCCACATCCCTCAGGGAAGGCACTCGTGTTCATGTCCTGATATCAGTGATGTTTTTTTAATGTGCACCATCCACAGAACAAGTGCAAAGAGAGCTTCCACACTCCAACACCCGACAGTCAGGTGTTCACAGTACCTCCAAGGAGCAGTGAGACATGGATTGCAGCCTCCCCAAGGAAATGTGGGAGCTGAGCGTGGGCTGTTGCATCTTGGGTGACTGCACTGGGCTGTTACATAAGAAGGTGACACGGTTTCACCAGCATATCTGTATCTGAAAAAAAAAAAAACTTTAAAGAAGTGTGAGACTTCTATACCACTTTGGAAGATAAAGGTAAAAATACTCTGAGAGTAAAATAACAAGTTGTGGAGTCCAAGTGGATGAAGGCACCTGCTTCCATGGCAGCATATCAGAGGGGATGAGACCAATTCCTGTCCTTAGATCAGGTCTGGTTCATGGTGCACTGCTTGCAGAGGTAATAGCTCAGGTCTTGGGAGCAACTTCACCACCCACCCTTTGAAAATTAATTTACATAGACAACGCAGCACATGAACTATGGCCATTCTCCAGAGCTAACCCAGCTGTCTCTAGCTGGAACTTTACCCACACCAGGTAGACACACTGCTTCCTTACAAATAAATTTTGGGTGTGATTGTTAGAATCCTCAAGACAGCAAGGCTGAAAAATGATGCTCCATGAAAAACACTTTTCATTGATTTTAGGGAAGCCAAGCCTACTTTCCTGATTTCTTGCTCTAGAGAGAGCACAAGCATCCAAAACTGAAATCGATGTTATGAGGCGATAATTTTCTTTGCACCCCTTTTTACTCACCCCATAAATATATTTAAAAGGGTTCACAGAGACAAAAAAAAAAAAAGACAGGTTTATGATCTGAGGCTGAAAGTCTCACAGAATTGAAAAGTATCCTTGTTGTATATTTTTAAATCAAGACACATTTCTCTATTTTTGCCTTTTAAGTATTCTTATATGTTAGAATTTTTTTTTATTGCCACTACCTGGAAATAGTTTTTAGAAGTGTGCTCTTACTCATTTATGTTTTGATTCCCTTTTTATTAATGTTTTAATAGACTCTTACTATCCTGTATATTTCTGCTTGTAATTTAAAAAGATGAAATAAATGCTTTAAACAAAAGTCCTTTTTTCAGCCAGCAATTTTTATTTTTCGATAATATTTTAGATATAGAAGGCTTAAGAAACAATAAATTAAAATGCTTTTGCAAGAAGCAACACAGACCATTAAAAGCCTTTGTTTTTTTCCATAAATAGTTCGAATCTGCCATCTACTGATATAAAGTAGAATCTAATGGAACCAGCCCCTTGGATTTTTCTCTGGAAAAAGCTTGCTTACCTTCCAGACGTGCAAAAACAGTGCCATCTAGTGGCTAGTCCCAAGACTACTCAGGCAAATAAAGTTATATATATTTATCAAAATATCTATTGCTGCTGGCTGCACAACAAGCTACTTAGCCATTTTGGAGTAGATTCAATAGGCTTAGTGTCATGCAACTCCATACAAATCTTTGCAGCCATCATCTGAGGTGACATATAAACCTCTGCATATATTTGTAGTTTATTTTAACAGCAGCAAAACAAAAGACATTGTGCAAATTGCTTTTCAGGTTATATGCACCCTTTATTCTTGCTTATTTTGTACTTTTGGTTTGTTGTTACTTTTATATTCCCCTTATTGGATCATCTAAACTTTCAGGGATTTTGGAAGGATAAAAAATATTGATGGTTTTTAAGCTTTCTTTAAAAGGAGAGAGATCTAGCTCTTTTTTACAAAAGTAAATAAAATTTGTGAGGTCAAGTGATCTGTACTTTGTAGTATGTCACAATAATAAACAAAAGACATTTAAAAATCTACAGTTTTGCTGAGTTTCATATTTCTTCCACCATTTGCTGAGTAGTGCTTCGAAATCACAAATGCATCCTGTCAAGCTAAGTAAACATGAAGAGAGTAATTTTTATTTGTACACATACCACGTACCAGGATTTCAGAAACATTGTTAAAAGCAGGGGAAAGGGGCATTGCCATAGACAAGGACTGCCCCTGGGACTCAGTACCTAAGTGCCTGAAGAATCAAGTAGTCAATCGCTGGGATTTTCAGATACTTACCTTCAAAATTGCTTTCAACATTTAGGCCATCTTGCTTAAGGGCAAACAAATTCAGATTCAGGTCTGATGATACAGATCTTTTAAATGTACTTTGGTAATGATTCCTCCTGGAATCCAACGTGCAGGCAGCCTTCTACGCGTGTGTTGACTTAGAGGCAGATGAAGATTTCACATTGCTCCCTAGTGTGCCTCTGATCAGAAAAAGAGGCTCACTGCTCACAAAAGAGTGGTGTGAGCTCCATTCTATATTCAAGAAAAGAAATTACCCTCCTTCTCTGGGTTAACTTTCTTTAGCTTCAGGCTTGCAAAGATTACCAGATGCTCACATCTCATCCAACTGCCTGAGGGTTCTTCTAACGGTTAAGAAATAAATGGGTGATCTTGACGCATTTTTCTTCTAAAATTTGGATAACTTCTCCTTCCTGTCAAAGTGAATTGAGCCACAAAGGTCCTTTCTACCTCCCCTCAACCACAAAAGAGTGTAGAAGTAGTACTCAGAGGTAAACACCTCCAGACAATCACAACTGATCAGGTGAAACTCTGTTTCTGGATAGAACTGGGCATAGACCTAATTCTCATCAGGAAATAATGATATTAGTTTTGCTCTTAACAAGTTCTCATCATTCACCTGGGCTAATTCCACTATTTTCCAAAATTTTTCAGTGTTGTACATGAGGGACACTCCAGTTAGATGCCAGACAGAAAAGCTGGAGTCTTTATTTTGATAATCAGTTTATCTGGCTACAGAAAGTTTAAAACATGATAGGTCCCTTAGTAGGAATCAACCCAACATGTTGAACATCCCTCGGAGCTCATTGGGAAAGTCAAAGAGGCAAAACAAAAAGGCATTTTATCTTAACTTAAAAATAACCCTCATGCAATATAAAGCAAAAATGCATCTTTAATTCCAGCATCAAAAAGACTCTGCAAGCTCTCAGAAACTGATAAAATTGTGTCATTTAAGCAAGTGTGATGCCTCAGTAACACAGATGAGGGTATGTGCAGCAAGAGATTATGTGGCCATGGGCCTTCACTCCCATGGAAAGCTCATCAGCATTTGCAGAATCCAAGAAAACAATTCTGCACTGAGCACACTAGGTAGGCAGACTAATACAGCTGCAGTATGGGGGTGAGGGCTCTTTTCATCCATCTCACAACTCTCATCCTAAGAAATACTTTCACTCTCAGCAATAGACACTCATTAGGAATTTGTCACGCATTTGTTGGCACTGGTGGCAACAATGTCAATGACATTTGAAATGCAGTCTCACAAAGGCACAGACTATTCAGAATTAACTGGTGGAACACTCTGGTCAAGAAATAGTAGAGGTGAACTGCATCAGCAGTCAATAGTTCAAGGAGGAGGGGTGTTTTTATATGCAACAGTAATACCAAAAGCGAGAAGGAAAGAAACCATTCATGGTCTGCACACTCAGAGGGCTAAGCCAGGGCCAAGTACCTGATACTGGACACAGCCATAACTCACACAATGTTCCATCAGAAGGTTGTTGTACAGAACACACACCACTAAGTTAGACACTGGAGTGAGTTATAATTGTGTCCAATATCAAGTGCTTAGCCCTGGCATATAAGGAAAACCTGACCAGAGCTCCAGCCCTTCCAAAATACTTGCCTTCTGCTATGAATCCTGCAATAAGACTGATAAACCCTTTCAGGTAGCCAAGACAATGCAGCTAGCTTCCAGCCTCTCTTCGGTGACCCTCAGAGACTGGAAATTTGTTTTAACCCAATGTGCCAACAGCAGCACAACTTTGGAGGGAAAGCAGCCTCAGCCTGGGAGAATCTTAAACCCTACATCCTTAGAGGGCATTCCAAGCACTGTGGACTGCCCAGTAGTGAGTACAAGGGACTGGCCTCCCTCACTGTTGAAGTTGCACCACGGGATGGGTAAGAATGCAAGTCTTTGGACTAGAAGGAGAACAAGCAGTGAAGACTCTGAGCCTCATTTGAGAGGCATAATCTGAATAAAACAGTTTTTCATCCCTTACTTCCTTTCTTAACACCATCATCCTATCCTGTCTGATGCTCAGTCTCAGAGACAGTTTTGCTGCATTTTCAAGTAACAGCTGCCACACTTTCATGTGTGCCTCCCCCATGGCTGTGAAATAATCCCCATAAATTTTAGGAAGACCTCTTTGCAGTTCATTTTCAAGATTGCCTCAGTGTTATCGTATTGTTCCTTTGTAATTCCCACTTGACTTTAACCACTTCTTCTTGTTATACAGCATGGTATTTGGGAAAGGGCTGTCTTTCTGCTCTGTGCTTGTATTGCAGGCAGCATGTGTGAATTCATGTCCCTGAGCAGAGCTCCTGAGAGTATTTGATGCATCTATAGACATAAAATGGTCATTCTAGACATTATGGAAACATCTAGTTTGTCCATATCTGTTGCAGACTCTGAGATGAAAAGAAAGTTGGCACAGAACCAAAGATGTACATAGTCTTCTTTCAAAAACTGGTGCTATCACCTCTCTTGTCTTCAAAGTACTTTTGCATGAGAGAGAGAGGATCGGCAACAGGCTCCACACAATTTTGCTTGGGGACAGCTTACAAAATAAAAAGGTGAAGCATTACAAAGCTGAGCAAGTCAGAGTAAAGACAAATCATTCCTGTGGTAAGTAGCTCCTTGCAGAATCAAAATTCATTTGGAAGCATCTTAGCATTGAGTTTTCAGGGCCTTGTATTGAAAAATGAGACTACCACCAGCAGACCCAGGGCAGGAGTTTTTATAAATGTTCACTGTTCCTCCTGTTTATTGAAGCTTTGCTCATGCATCTAAATGACAGAACTAGAACTTGCTTGCCATTTTAGGACATTGCTGCCTGTATTTCAAAAAATACTTCTACAGTGACCTTGATCAATCAGTTTGCCCCAACTCAGTGCTTTTATCTAATGATAAGTATCACAGAGAAAATGTAATGGTACTGAATCAGTGACAAAGCTACCACTGCCTTGCAGTGCCTTCGGATTTTTTCACACACATCTGCTAAAATCAGAAAAAGCAGTATTGGCAAACAAAAGGGACTATGATTAATCTTTTGTTTTCCAGTGTCAACATGTTGCACTGTTGCTACTTTGCCTGTGTTAATAGTAATTAAAACCCCTTCCTTTTTCAGCTTTCTTATTTCAAAAACATGTTAGCGCATAAGGGAATACTTGGATGATGCATGTACGAAATGTGTTAAAAGTATAGTAAATGCAATAGGGTGTTTTGAAAGAAATTTGGCATGTCAAATGTTTTTAACTGATTATTTTTTCTCCTGGTGTAATGAGTTAGGGGTTATACCATTCTTTACTTTCCATGATTCACTGAGCTTATATGATATCCATTTGCCTAGTACTGCTTATTTGAATACCAATTCTACCCCTGCAAGAAAACCTGCAACCTTCAAAAATATCTGTTCCCACATTCATTTTTCACCAAATTCATCTGATGTAAGTAGGACTGTAGGAAGACCATGGCAGCCTAATAAAAATATTTATGAGAACTAGTGATCACAAAATAATAGTTTAAGGCATGTTGTATTTTAAATTTGCCCTAATGTTGCAGTAGGCAAAGATATACAATGGAGTCTACTTCAAAACTTTTAATTCCAGATATATTTTGCACCAAAAGAGGAGCATGGAATTTATTTCTTCTGCTTTCCCTGCCAAAAAAACTACCCACTGAGAGTCTTTTGCAAACCTTTTTTGATTAAAATAATGTCTTTCACATTTTCAGTTAAATCATAGCATAGTCAAAGTGTGATTCCTTTAAATTTGGATTATAATATACTGTTCATTAAAAAAAATATGGAATCCCTGTTATATTTTTAAATATCAGTGCAAAATTAGTAGTGAAGATACCGAAGAATCTCTGTTATACCAGAAGCTGAGATGATGAACTTGTATGTGCTTTTATTAGACATTTTCATTCAGGTTCTATGTCATCTTCAGAAGATGCAACTGCTGTTGTTAATTGCCTTCTCACATCCCTTTGGTGCAGATGTGGCGCAGTGAGCAGATGATGGAGGCCTCAAACAGAAAGTCAATGCTTTCATCTGCCCTTGATTGACTTCTGCTAATTGATATGGTTCGTACAACTGAAAGCCCATAGAGGCTATCAGCCCCGAGAGGGATGTATAGTTTCTGAGTCTTGAGCCTGCACCTCTCCAGCACCGATTCCCAATCTTCAACTACCCAAGGCCATTTGAAATTATAGTGGAGATTTCTACTTCTAAGCACTTTTTTTATCTTCCTAATCCAGTTCTAAAACTGGGGAGAGAACTGTGAAAGCCCCATGCAAAATTTGGACAATTCTGTCTATATCAAGAAATTTCTAGGTACACCCTGTAAGGCCTTACAGAACTCTAACTCTGCTACCCAGAAGGGAGTCCCTGCACACCCCTTTACCAGGTGCAATTCCTACCAGTGCCTGTAAGAATGCTTGCTCTGGAAGAATTTAGTAAGAGCTCTAAATTACATCTGTAATAGCCAACTAAAAAGGAACAGGAAGCACTCCTGACCCCAAGATCAAGGATGAAGTTCACAATGTTTTTGATTAGCCTCTTACACATTAGTCCTTCAGAGAACTGACTGGAGCACTCTCAGACAGAGCCAGGGAGGAAGCTAATAAATGTGGGCAATCAAGGTTCAATTCCTTAATTAGTTTTCAGGCACTCTTTTTTGTGACACCACTGAAAACTATTCTTTTATCAAGGAGACATGGAAAAAGAATAAGCATCTTATCCAAATTAATATGAAGGTCAAGTTGTACTCCCACTCGTTGGATTAGAAAAAGCATGCTAGAAGTACATGTGTTTGTTCATATGTAGGACCATGTTCAGAAGTATTCTGAAGCAGCCACAAAATCAGGGCTAAATCTCAAGTGTGACAGAATCTGCCTCCTTGAAGGTCCTGCCAAGGTTATGGCATGTAGTATGTGCTGAGACATTCAGAGCTGTCAAGACTTGAGCACTTCCACAAATGCTCACCAGCAAAATTTTACACAGTACCAGATTTAGGCAGAAGAAGAAAAGATCTAAACTACAGATTTGAGTACATGCATCCCCTCTGTGAATCTGTCCCTCTGCTTTCACATTGCAAATACAGTAACCTTCTTTCCTCTCTGCCTATTAAGATCCCTAATTATATTAAAGCCTATCATCACTAATTCATGAAAGCATCTCTTTAGCACATCCAATGTGACTGATCCCCAAGGTCAGAGTTACAATGACAGAAAGGAACGTGTGTATACTCAAAGAAGCACTCTTTAAATGAGTTTTCTAACTTTTTCAGTGAGCAAGGTCAGTTCTATTGGTTTTGTTCGGCTGGAACTCTTTAACAGTAAGAAATTAGATTGTGTAATGCATATACTTTGCCACCTGATCTCCAACTTGAGTATGCTACCTAGCTCCAGTGATTTTCTTTAATGAGGTGGAAATGTATATAACAGTTTTAAATATGCAGGCTAACATTTTCCTCCATCTACAATTATGCAAATCGTTATATAGCTGTCTCTGCATGACAGAAGTAATAACATCTTTTAGAGACCCTGTTAAAATTCACTGAAATCATCTACACAGATGGATATGATCTTAGAGCAAATACAACACAGACTCATTAATTAGTTACAAACCACCAACACCATCTCTTAGCAAGCCAGGTGACATGGACTAAGGCATGTACTGTGTAAAGATATAATTTTGTGTTTGTGGTGATGACTGAAACATTCTTAAACAGTTAATAAGATCAAAAGTAACGAGAAAAGTCACAAGCTGTTATTATTTTTCAAGAGTTAGAGGAAATATGATACATTTTCCACATACACTCTTGATTTTAGGACAAGCAGTGTGATAACCATCCTTTAGCATTTTATGGGATGTTATCTTTTCAATTCCACTTCATTTAACTTTAATGGTGATATTTTAGAAGGAATTTAATTGATATAAACAATTTTATAAACACTGGCATTCAAAAAAAATAACATTCCGTATTTTTAAATAGGTCCCATGAGCTCCATTTAGAGCACAAATGGGGTGTGAATTGGTATCTCACACCTCCTCACCTAGCTCTTGTGTCATTTTTCTCTATGAGACAACTCACAGACCTTCACAGTCTTTAGAAAAGTCCTAAAGCAAAGTCCCCTGATGTCAATGTGAAGGAAGAAGATACCTGCAATGGCTCTTTTCCTGGCAATGGAAGAAACAGCACCTTAACAAGAAGCAGGGACTCTTGCTGAAAGCAGAAAAACTACCGCAGGAGAATCCCTTTTCACCATGTCTTCAGTAATTGTATTTTCCACTTTACCCTTATTGGACATGTTAGTCATCTTTTCCCATTAGGGGAGGATACACTCACAAGGGTTTCTGGAGGAAGAGCAACTGGTCTATGATTCAGACTTTCCTGTGGCTCCATCTCTTACCTGTGTGCTCTGTCACCTGAGGCGGCCATAAAGAGGAGCTGTAGCTTCTTCTTCACTGAGGCCTTCAACTCATTTCTGTTATAAAAAGATAAATTCACAGATTCTCTCACCCTACCCCTTGGCCCCTTAGCCCCCTGCCTCCCTTGTCCTTCATAAAGTTCACAAGCTTTATTCATTACCATACAAACCTGCACGTTATAGAGACCTGATCCTTCTCTTTTCCCTTTTTGCCCTTATCTGCTTCTGGCCAGGACAGGGTTAATTTTTGCAGTAGCTGGGAAGGGCATGGCTAAGACAGGGAGCTATTCTATACCACCTTATTCATTGCTGGGGGCAGAGAGAAGGGACTCTCATTTCCCAGAGAAAGAGTTCCTTGGTGTTGAGCAAGCCTGGCTGAAGGATTAGTTGGGATCAGATGGCCCCAGCTGCGGTCTTGTCAAGTCAGGCTTGGTGAGCGTTTTGTATGAATCACTCTCTCTTTCATACACTTTTGTTGTTAATATCATTGCTGCTACAGTTCATTTTTCTCATCTCATTGGTGTTCCCAGTAAATTGTTCTTATCTCAACCTTTGCTTTTCGTGCCTCCAGTTGGAAGAGGGATGGGGAGCGCCACATGCTTTTCAAGGAGTACTAAACTGAAGAACACCATTCCTAAACCACAACATTCTCATTTCAGGTCCTCTTTTTCCTGCACATACCTCATCTAGCCTATCTCTAGCCAGTCTAGTAAGCTCTAAGGGCCCTTAATTTCACAGCCACCTTCAACAGAAGCGCTGTTTGAATGAACATGACATGCCTATCCATGCGACAAACATTCGCACAAGCATAAATACACATCAAGCATGTAAATGCCCTCAAAATGCATGCAAATAATTTCTACATTGACTAAATTTTATCTGCACAGTTTTCAGGGCCATTCAGCAAGCTCCAGGCTGTGAGGAAATCTGCACGCTTGGAAGGAAGGACGTGCTCCTTGTACACCCACCAATTCAACAGGAAACATAAGCAGAGGAAAGAGGTAGGACACTAATGTCTGGGGACAGGCTGTTTCTGAGGATGAGATGCAAGAAAACACAGAAAAAAGTGAGAGTTTGCACACAGGGCATTTACCTTGTCCTTCATTCCACATAACAGAGCCCAAATATTCAATGGATGAGAGCACTGAACCTGCGTCATCTTGATCCCTAAATTAACATGGCAACCGAATCCACTTCTCTGGTCTACTAAAAAAAAAAAAGCTAATTATTTTTACAATTTTTAGCTCTTTCCAAGGAGAAACAAGAAATGCCTATGTTATAGACCTGTATAAAAAAACTTTTAAAAAGGAGTGCAGATACTTATCTCCAAATTACCTAATAGTCTCATATTCCAGTCAGTCCAGTCACACAGTTGGGATGTGAAAAACACATATGTTTAAAATAAAGAAAATCACTGCAGAAAGAAAAGAGAGTTCTGGTTGGTTTTTAAGGCACAAAATTTCATGTGACAGGAAAATTGCTTCTCACAAAGATGTATTAAAGCTGCCCTTTGTGGAGGGAAGAAAAATCCCAGAGGTCAAGTAGAAGAGAATATGCCTCTAGCTTCAAGAAAAAGAACATTAACTTAATGGAGATCTATTGGAGGACACTGGAGTCTGCTTCAGAGAGACAAAGGCTACAAAGAATGAGCAGTCTTTATAATGAGAAACCTCTGCTCATTCTCTGAGTGTCAGGAACTTTGCCATTGACATGCTATTCCTCTTCCTTCTGCTCACTCAGGCCAGGTCCATTGTGCTACTAGTCACACCTTTAATAGCTGTCTACTCTGGACATCATTAAAAGTGCTGCAGCTTGAGGCAGTAATAAGCCTCAGATCTGTTTATTAATGACAGTAATCCATAAACAAATAAGTTGCATTTTGCCTGGAGACTTGCTATGTCTTAAAAGCACATCTGAGAATAATTTCTGTTTTAAGTTTCTGATTGTGATGAGTCCTATTAAGTCACAGGAAAATATAACTTGCACATTGCAGTGGTTATTCAGTGGTTAATGGGTTCCCCACTGTTCATGAAAAGTCTCTCTACAGGTGCCCTCTTCACTGTAAAACTTACATAGCTCCAAAGCTACAGATGCAGCCAGCTGGAGTAACAGGCTCCTCAAAAGTGACAGATTTAAAGGAAGAAATAGTAGCAGCTTGCTAGAGGCAAGTTATTTTAATATAATGCAGCAATGACAGCTCTCTACGTTTAATCATTAAGCTTCTGATTTTCTCCTCAGCACTTGAATTTCACACAAGTTAGGGATTTGGGTAGATGCTATTTAACATTCCTCCTTCTGGCTGTTGAGCGTACCTGCCAGGTTCACGTTGGGAGCCGTGTTTATGACTTTTCCAGCTATTTTAAACAAAACCCTAAATAATTGCATGCATGAGAGACAGGCCTCAGAAGAGTAGCTGATACAAGTTTTCCAGGACATTTGCCTGCTCTGGCATTTTCAGCATGGTTGAGGCACACTGATTGCACATTCTCATCTTTGCCTGTCCCATAAAGAATTTTAACTCTTTTAAATATTTCTGTGGTGCCTCTCAAATATAAGCACAGCTATTTATTTAACTAACAGCCACTATGGTCAAAGAGCCATATGAGTCCAGGGCTTTGGTTCTTGAGTTTCACAGGTTTATACAACTAATCACTTGACTTCATCGTGATTTGTTTTGCCAAGCAAAATACAAGAACACCTTGGCTTGCATACCAATGTTTGGGAATCTCTGCATCTAGGGCTCACACGTAAGGTCATGGAAAAAAAAAATTAAAATTCTCCTACATTTGAGTGGCTAATCAGAAAGAAAACAAAGTGTGTTTAAAAAAAAATCACTGTAGCTTCCTCCTCCTGTAGCTCTTAGAAACAAGTTTTGATAAGTTATAGTATCTTTGAGATGTAGCACTTCCAGACAAACCATGAAGCATTCCTTTCTCAGCAAGCCAACCTACAAACTTTTATGTGCATCTTTTACCTGACTTTCTGGTTTCAAGGGAGCCAGTCCTTTGTTTCCATAACCCTTCAGAATTCTCTTTAACTAATTATTTTCCTCAGAAACATCATCACATCTATATTGATTCTTCCTCTCACTTCCTTCATAAAAACTGAATTAGACTCATCATTTCAGGTGTTTTCCTTCTATATCCAATGCTAAAAAAAGAAAAACAAGTGCCTGAGAAGTGCTACAAGTTGTAAAGGTAGAATCCATATTGCCTTTCCTTTGATTTCTGCAATACAGACCTGTTCATCTGAGCCTGTTACTCTGGGCTTTTTTAGTAGGCTATGCCAAGAAAACGTTGTTTGCAAAGCAAGATTTTTCTGACCCTTTTTTTCTGCCAGATTTAAGACAAGGTGCAGTTTGTATTTCTCCCTAATTTTTTGAAATTTCTCCTTAATTTTTAAATCTGCAGATGCTGACTAGCTCCAGTATCCCCATGTACTTTGCAGAAGGCAACAGCTGGTTAGACAAATCCCAAACTGGATGTGCAGAACATCCAGGGTTGAATATGGGGCTTCAAGTTGGAGTACAACCCTGGCAACACAATGAATTCACTGGCAGGGAGACAGGAGAGAATAGAGGGGTTGAACAAATTTTATGTCTGGGCATATGACTCCCAGGAGGCAGAGTGTGAGGCAGAGGATATGAGGACAGAATCCACATTACTGGGAATTACTGGGTGAATGTGACCATGAGAGAGTAAGCAAACTCAAGGTGGAACTTGGAGATTGACCTTTGTCCGGAAATTTAGAAGAGTGGATGATATTCTGAGCATTAAAAATAAATCACGTGTCAATACAATAATATAATAGGATGAAACAAAATACAATAAGAATACAATTGAAAGTTTTTATCATAACCAATTCCTGTGGCGTTTGAAGTCTCACTTGCAAATTACTCTTTATAATTTTTGAGGGTGGTAATGCCACAGCTCCAAGAGCAAATTTTCAGTTTAAATCAAGCAATGTTTTTGGCAAGTGTTGATAAATGGGAGGGAAAAATTACACTTACGGCAAACACAATTAAAAAAAAAGAAAATAAGATAAGAAAAGAAAATCCACATGCTGAGATGGAAGCTATGCAAAATATTGCTTGGCTGTCACTAAGCTCAGATTGCAAAATATCAGTGAGAAAGGTCTAAGATCTCTCTGCTTCTGGCTCTCTGTGTTCCATCACATAACAGAGAAAGCTGTCCACATCTCAGCAGGGGACTCAGCAAATTTGACACAAGATCATGTAAGCTTGTAAGTTTCTATCTTCACTTCCATCTCAGATGAAATATTGCTTTGCACTGGTGCCCTTAAAATTGGAGAAAGCACACAGATTACCATTTCCAGTCACCATGGTCTTTTTTTAGCACATTTCAGGCTTGTATATCTAGTGCAAAATCCATTTTAAGGAATAGAATAGGAGGGAGACTATAGACTGCAATTGTAAGACATTGATTTGTCTCTCAACTCCTCTTGCTGTTCTAAAACCTGATGACAAGGAAAATAATGTTCTTTCATTCAGTGCTGCATTCCAACATCCTAAGCTGCCTGGCTACTCTTTGCCTTGCTCCTGTGTGAGAATAACAGCAATTGTATTTGAACATCTTAGGGTGGTAATATCTAGTCATCATGTGAACCTAATTCTCAAATTAATACCCAGCAGAACAGCAGCCTCCAAAAAGTTCATATACTGTAAACAAGAAATAGATGTTAATGTGTCAGATTCTAAATAATCAAACATCACCGACCTTAATGTCAATAATTCTTTTTCATTTATTACTTAATCTGATTCCTTTCCAGACAAACGGGCTGACACAGAAAGTCTCCATTACTTTATGATACTGGAGGTTAATGTCACAAATGGGACTCACTTCACCCGACTTTGTCTATCTAAAAGTTAGGCAGCCAATCTCAGATAGATGCCTAAGTTTCATCAGTTGAGAATCTTGAAGATTCATCTAATCTGTCTTCAATATTTATGCACTGTTTTATTGAAGAGTCTCTACTCCTTTGAGAGGGAATGTGAGTGACTAGCTAAAATTAAGGTAATCATAAGGCGGCTAATGTTACCTGAGATTAATCCCTCTATACTTTAAACAATTTGCCCAGTACCTATCAAATTTTCTCATATCCAGTTTCTCCCTTCAAATATAGTGCAGCATGGGACATTTCAGTCTCATCAACGACAGGATGCTGAACTAGAGATGCCCAGAGATGTCTGGAAAGCTGAATTATGCTGTGATCCTATGCTTTCCCAACACTGGTATAAGCTGATCTCTTCGCCTAAGACCGAATTCAACATTGCATTTTAGAAAATCCTGTGTCCTTGACACCTCTCCCTTTTTGTTTCTATGCTTAGCAGTTGAATGAATGCTTTAAAATTCACCTATTTGTCAATAGAGAGAGGGACATTCAGAATTACTCAACCTTGCAAAAATCAAACTATGTCTTTAAAAATCTCTCTCACAACAAGGACCAATTGTTCATGTTCACAGTACTGCAGCTCAGTATGCAACCAGAAGACTCCCTCACCAAATGAATAGTTGTGAGAGGTAATAACACATTTGAAGCCCTCACATGCTTCCAAGATGAAGTTATTTAGCATAGATGCCTTTGTAATTTTGATGCATTAGGAAAAGTCATTGTTCAATAGAGCTCAGACTCTTTCCTTCACCTATGGAGAAAGGTGGCCAGCTGCCAATTTCCACCTGCTGCTTCTTGAATGGTACAGAAAGACTGGCTGACTCTCAACCTTTTTTTTTTTTTTTTTTTTACCTTGCCTTCTCTTCTTTATTTAGTTAAATGCATTCCTTAATTTTTCCCTTCACTTGAAAATAAAGATAAAAAGGAAGCTAACAAAGGTTCTCTACATGGCTAACTTTGTAAGAAAGTGCTAGGGCACATTTGTCAATTGCTTTAAATAAATTCATACAGTCTGGCTGTGCTTTCAACTCAGCTAGTCATAGATTAATGCTTTTTATTCACATGCTGTAGTGTCTTCCTGGACTTCTGAAACATTATTTAAATGTATATTGCTAAGTAGATAAGCTTTGTAAGTTTTCAGCTAAAGCTGTGTAATACACATTAATTATGCAATTACTGTCTTGGACCTGAATATGTATAAGCAATCAATTTACTTAGTTCTTTCTGCACCATTATTGACCAATATGCAGATATACATTACACATGCATGCAAAATAGTATTATAGATAAATTAAAGGCAGATCTTGCAGAATTTCCTATTCTGCTTGAGCAAAACTTTTGAACCTTAAAACTTACTTCACTCAACCTGGAAATTTTTGTTTAAAATTTTGCCTACTGTCTTAGCATCAAATACTCCAGAATATCTGACCAAAAAAAAGAATCAGCTTAGAAAAAATAGTGGAAAATTGGGTGGTTGGGGTTTTATTGTAGTCCTAGGAAAGACTCTAACAAGAGTCACTAGGATTCTAATTTAATCCTAGTTTATAGCCAATATATTGAAATTTCTGTAACTTTCTTTCTTAAGCCACAGCCCTTTAAATGTGGACAATTTCAATGCTATGGCAAAAGTACATAAAAACCTCAGTAACAACTAGTGCTCCCCAGCGCATTACAAAACCCAGGTCTCTGCCTTGTGAACAGGCACGGTGGAATTTCTCACTTCTGCTTTTTTCTGCGTGAACATACTGGATCTTGTCCTCCCTCAAGTAACCCTACACATAAGTCATGCTCCATATATGCCTCTTGTTCCAAAAACAAAACTCTTAATCAACTTGCTCTCAAGACCACTAACTCTGAGACTAGATCTTATCTGTCTTATCCCCTTTTATTGAACAATGAATGCTCACTCTTTAACGATTACTAAATGCTTAAATTTTGGAGGGGTTATTCAAATTAGAAGCACCTTACTGAGTGGTGGGACATGTGGCTTCCATTTCTTCTTAACAGAGGAGCTGCTGAACTTACAGGTAGCCAATGCTCATCCTATGCTTTCAGCGAAAATCTGTCTGTTAGGCAACTCAGGAACACCACAGGATTAAGTTCTGGCCAGAAGCAAAGGGGAGGATTAGAAAACCTCATAAACCCTACCAAGACTCAATAGAGACGAGCAATCCCAGTTTATGCAGCTGAAGGGGCAGCTGGGAGTCAAACAGGACACCTAACCTACCTGAAGCAGCATTACAGACCAATTTTCAGGCAGGCATCTACCAGCATGGTAGGTGTGTAAGCTTCTGTTAAATATCTACCTAAAAGACCAATTCCATAAAGCCAAATGGCAGTGACCTATAAAGTCAAGAGAGCCTGTTAGCTGAGAGGAGACCATTTCTCAATGATGCTGCTTGGAATGAGAAGGGCCTGTATACCTACAGCACTGCAATGTACTTCCTTCAGTCCTACAGTCTGCTTTCTTCCCACTTCAGTGCATTCTCTTTGTCAGAGACAAGGGCATATCAACATGAATAGCAAACTTCTGAAAAACTTGTTATAGAAAATATGGGAGCACAGCTCATTCTAAAGGGTGGAAAAAGGGTGGAAAAAGGGCATGGTGGTACAGGTAAAAGAGCATTTTTGCACAACTATGGGTACTGGGATTGAATTTCATGTAAATAAAACATGACCTACAGATGAGACGGTTTAGGACTGAAGTCCTGGAGGTTTTCGCATCTACAGAAAAAGTCTGGCAGAGGGATGAATTCAAGGCTTGACACCAACCCAGGTGTTCCCAGAGGGCCAGGGCCATGGAATCATAGAATTATAGAATATCTCATGTTGGAAGGGACCCACAAAGACAGAGCCCAGCTCCCTGTTCCTCACATGACTATCTAAAGATAATTACACGACTAAGAGCATCCTCTAGGTGCTCCATTAACTCTGACAGCCTTGGTGCCAAGACTCTAGCTCTGGCTTTAAATTTTAACCGAGCATAAGTGTCTGGGGACAGGGATTGGGGCATAGGAGCACTGACTAAGTCTTTTTAAGAAACTTTTTGGAGTTCAGTAATGAGTTAAGCTGCCAACACAGATATAGCCCTGAGAAAAGGACAGAGAAACAAAGAAAAAGAGAAGGAATATATTAACAAATAAAATTCATGTTTTAGCCATTCCATTGTGGCCAATTTTTTTCACTTTTTTGGTAAAAGTAGAAAGAGAACTAACAACTTTCAGTGTGAATGGAAATGCTGGTATAGTTTGCTTCATATTAAGATAATGCTCAGGATCTGAATATCTAAGGATCATTAAAAAATTTCTGCTAGAGAAGATCTTTGCCTCTAATCCAGAACACAGCATAATAAGGCCCTTGCTCACAGAGCCATATTTCCTAAAACTAGATACTTGTAAACTCTATTGCTCTCTCAGGTAAGGAAAATGTTAAAGCCTTACAAGAGTTAGAATCAGAAAGGCTACTTGGTAGTATTTCTCCTCCTAGGAGACTTCTCTGCTGTTGTTTCAGCCTGGCAGCCCAGATGAAAGAACAGTCTATGAGAGAACAGATGAGGGAATCTACAGGCAAGGGGAAAAGGATCATTTTCCACCATTCACAAGAATTGGATCCCTCCACTGCACAGGGAGCTAAAATTAGCCTAGTCTACAGCCCTTCAACTTTTCAAACATTTCTAACAGCTCACAGACTCAAATCGTGCTTTACAGAGCTGTAAGAACCACACCTACTGAAATTCTACTTTCATTGCTAAAGAAAGGAGTGTTAGGAAGGGTATTAGGATGCTAGCTTTTCCTCTGCTTTTTTCTTTTGCCTGCTAGCTCCTTGCAGAAGTTCTCTCACAGCAAGGTAAATCTTTGATTTTTTTTCCTTCCTCCCTGCTTTTTATTCTTCTGGTTCTCTGTCTCTCTCTCCAAGTGAGATATCAAAAAATCATCAAGATTTATTGGTGTAAGTTGTGATCAAACAATTGCATTTTAGATCTCAGCAGAGATGAGGTGAAAGCCCCATTCAAAAAGACATTTGACCAGTTTTAAAAGAACATTAATCACAAGTTTTATTAATCAACAATTAATGAACATTATCATAAATATTTTTGACAAAATGGCATGCATGCAAGTTCATTTGTTCTAGCAGCAGAAGCAAAATCAGATTAAAATCTTAATTAAAATATGAGGAAGAGGCTTGTCATGATCTTCAACACACTGAAAGATTCCTTTTTTTTGAAAATCAGGCTCTCTCTTGCTGTCACATTACACTATGCTGTTAATGAGCCCTTTCCTTTCTCTGTGCACCACAATACATTCAATCTTAGCTGTATATTTTAAATGACTGATGTTCCCCTAATTACATTTTATGATCTATTGTGCTGTGTCACCTCTAATGAGTAGCAAACATGACATTACCTCACTAGTACTGAACCACAGAAATCAATAACTGACATTTATTCAATGAACTGCAAATTGTGATTCACTAGCTTCTCTTTGTGTTGAGTAAATTCGAAGTGTAATTAATTTTCATGCATATTACAAACAGCAAATGCCTGTACAGGCTAACTTTAAAAGTGATTTGCTCCTTCCCTGGTTAATTACAGCACAGCAAAAACTCTCAAGCCATCATTCAGAGGGCTGAGAAAAATCAATGGCTTGACAGAAGTCATCTCCTTAGATGGGTAGAGCACAGTCATGGTTTACACTTTTGAGAACATTTCAGAGCCATTTTCTAAGACATGCCTTATTGAATGAAGGTGGAATCAGTCACAAACAAACTTGCCTACATATATTTTTTTGTGTACAAGGATTCGAAAGAAGCTCCTTGTTAGTTTTCCTAACAGGAAACAAATATCCAAGTGTAAGAAATATGTAAGTGCCTTTTTCAAAAGAAAGACATTGCCAGGTATCATCCAGAACCCGAAAGAAGAAAGCTAACTCACTGCAATTCACAGGTGATGGTTTTCCTTGTAAGCAACATCAAAGTTTAAAAATCTTGTTGCACCTTTCAAAACTTCTGCCTGTACCTTTAGTTAGCTTGTGATTTCTTTATTGAAAGTGTCCACTCAAATCAGAGGAGAGCACCAGGAGAGTTTAAAGTTAAAAGTTAATGCTCTGTTTGCACACCAGTTTAGGAGCAGAGGCATAGAAATTGATCAAGCATTGAAGCTGAAGGCTCTGAAATTCATAGCAAAAGATTATGGGTCGCTTTGGAATCAAATGCTGTCCTTTGCGCTATAGCACAGCCCTTTTTACATGGGCATATACTGATAGGACAAGGGGGACTAAGCTTAGTTTAGACTGAAATAGGGTAGGTTTAGATTGGATATTAAGAAGTAATTCTTCATTGGAAGGGTGGTGAGGCACTGAAACAGGTTGCCCAGAGAAGCTGTGGATGCCTCATCCCTGGAATTGTTCAAGGCCAGGTTGGATAGAACTTGGAGCAACCTCTACTAGTCTAGTGGAAGGTGTCCTTGCCCACGGCAGATCATGTGGAACTAGATAGCCTTTAAAGACCATTCCAACCCAAACCATTCTATAAATTTATGATCTATGATCTGTCAACTTATTTTTCAATTAATCACATGAAGAAACATCATTAATAGAATGAATTAGCCACTCATTCAAATTAGCTCATTTCTCAGTTACATCACATTCAGTGCTGTAGAAGAGTGATTTAGCTTCAGCTTTAAGTCTATATCTGCTAATAAGCCAGAATTTTGTTCCTCAGCCCATACAGCACAGGGTTATTCTTACCTTCAAGAAAAATACTCTTGGTCGTCTTGGCTTCCTTTGCAATCAAGACAGATGGGTGAAGTAGAGTTATCACCATGACTTTAAACTAACCGACTGAAGTTTCTTTGGAACTTTGCCTCCATTTTTAGTCTTCTTTAAGCGTCTCAAAGAAAAAGATGGCCCAGACTAATTGCCAGAACTCAGTTTTAGATCTGAGGAATGTCAGAAGAACAATCATCTTAGACATGTTTCTAGACTATCATTGGACCTTCCACCAATATTTAAGACAAATAGATAAAAGAGCAAAACTACCAAACCTGCAATCCTGACTTTTTTAGCGAAAAAATCCACTTTGATGCCAGTTTTGACACACTAATTAAGCCACAGTAAAACCCCTTCTTAGCTTCTAAAACCTGGTTGAGCTCTGATAGAAAAAAATTATAGAAATGTATTTCCAAAGATCCTTCAGCTTCTGTAAAAGATAAAAATAATGTGAATGTATGGAGTTAATTTAACCTACCCTGGGCAAATGCAATCTCTATCAGTCTTGAATGGTTAATCCATAGACAAGCCTGCTAATGAGTCTGCTATTCTGCTGAGGTTAATGAGCCCTTGAGCATCTGAAAGCACAGGCACTTAGCAATTAATGTCTTTTATTCAAACCAGCTCACAGGCTAGACAGCAGCTGATTCTCCATTTTTACTATATGGTTGCCATAGTACCTTGCATGCCAGCTCTGAGCCTGCATGTGCTGGTTATGTTGGTTAAGAATGGATTCCTTCACCTGTATGCTGAGCTCAGTGATAAGGCCTTATGGACTGGGTTTGAACCACAATATCTTCTTTCAGGTCTTTATGGCTTAGTAATGTATGCATGCATGTCCACAAATCTCAGAAATTATTTCTTCCTCAAGCAAGATCAATTCAGTTCAGCCATCAAAGGTCAAACAGGATAGTCTATGTAGCAATAAAGTAGGCTCTAGAAAACTATTTTCTATTCCCCATTAGCAATACCAAGATAGCCAAAGACATGCATACTAGAGCAGTATTCCTTCCTGGCATTCACTGCTTGCAGGATATGTTTGCTCCTGGAACACCAAGTACATATGGGAAGTGCAGGATTTTAAATTGCCTTTGTGCCACTGGAGGAAGCTGTACCTGAAAAACAATTAATATGTAATGAAAGAGTGGGGAGAAAGGAAAAATAAAAGAAATACTTTTGCTCCCCTTAATGGATGATGAAAATGAAGTTCAGAGGAAGTAAGCACATCATCCATTTTCAGCTACTTTAGCATCTAACTTGCATGCTCTGAATTGCCCCCTGGAGGATCCTACTTCTTGTCATTGGCTGTATGTGGAAATTGCCTGCCTTACTTATTACCTTTGGACTCTTAAGTTGTAGCTAAGATAAATCACCACAGCAGCCTAAAATAAATGTTATATATATACACTTCAAACAAGCCAAGGGTTCTGTTCCAGAGTGACAGCTGCTTCCCATGGGATGACTCTAGTGACTCTTAATCTTAATCTTAGTTACTCACCCCACCCTTCTCTCAACATATAAGTGTCTCAGCTGGGGCTTTGCAACTGCAAATGAGGCAGCAACCGTGCTGTCATACCTCACAGGCTTGTTCAGGTAAACAGGCTTCCCTTAATAAACTAGGCTGGCACCTGTGACAATCAAGTCTTATTTAATAATGATATTGTGGTAGAACACATTTATCAACCAAGACCCTGGTTTCTGTTGTACCGTACAGGCTGCTGGCATTCATACAACCTGTCCAGGAGAGTTCATATACTCATACTTGGAAAAAGACTAAAAACACTAAAAAAAGAAAAATTATCACATTTAACAGCAATCTCATTTTCAATGTAACTTATACAAATATGTGTAATGGGGCACATGGATCAAACTTCTGACCCTAGACTAAGATTCAGATATGTATCACATTTCTAATCTGAAGTTAAGAGCCATCATTTAACTCCATGGTTTTAATTCAAAAATCACCTCCATTTTCAAAAAAGCATATATAAAATTTCTAAGTACACAATGTAACTAAAAGCTTAAAAAGAGCATCATTTAGAAGAATATGCAGCAAAAATGTAGCTATGTCTTGGAGTGCTTTAAGCTATTCAAGTGGTGTGTAAAAAGAGTCCTAACTCATCCAATAAAATAGCTTACTGGTCCCAAATCATAGATCATTTATATTTTATTTCAGGTATTTTTTGCATTTTTTTGATGTTATGCAGTGCTTGAGTTATGCCTTTCTTCTGTGAAAAGCAACGCCTTATAAAATGATCCAGGAAACTGCCAGGATAATGTGTGCATTTCCAAATAGGAAATCTTTACATTATTCCTTCTTTATTTAGCTTGAGGTTAGAGATCCCAAAGCCTGTCCTCAAATGATCTTCATCTGGGTCAGTCGGCCTAATAACAGCAGTTTGTTATTCACTACCCAATTTTAATTAATCTTCTTTCACTAAAATCACTATTAAACTGCTCCAAGATTTTATTTTTCTTTGAAAATTGAGTTAGCCTTATCTGAAACTAACAGAAACAGGTACTAAATTAGTTCTTCAGCATTTTCTGAGAGCAAACATTTTGAGATGGGACTGATACTATATGGTGTGGAATATACCTTTGGGAATTCCCTTTGGAGAGTTTGAATCAACTGTCCTGGCTATGTCTGCTCCCAAATTCTTGCACGCCACTTTGTTAATCACTTTGGGGATAGAGTGAAAAAATAGAAAGCTTTGAGGATGTGCAAGCATTGTTCATTAATAGACAAATAATAAATTATAGGTTTATCCACAAATCCAAAACATGGAACCATAAGGGCTCCTACAAAGAATGTTAACTGCATCCCAGCCAGACCCCTTACAATCATGAAAAGAAATACTGAAAGGATTTTGTACATATACAGAGACATGTACTTAATTATGTTTGTGTCCAATAGTTTCCTAATCAACCTACATTCCTCATCCCTGAAGCACAGCTATTTTCATTATTTTCTTAGTGACCTAATGCTTTTGCTCATACAGTAGCACAGAATTCACCCAGCTATGTAGGTATAAAAATCTACCTGCACTGTTACAGATGCAGACCTAAGGCCAGTTTGATGCTATTTTTAAATAGCGAAAAAATATAAATAAGCCACCTTAAATACTTCAGGACATGTTTGACTGTAGATGTACACTAAGATCTTTTTCTTTTTTTACATAACCATTTCAGAATAAAGACATGGCTTGGTTTCATTTACTGTAACATTCCTAGCAGCAGTAATTGCATGCTTTCACATGGTTTTCACTTAGATTCATTGACAAAATATAGAAGATGATTTTAAGAAGATGATTTATCTAGACACTGATTGATTTTGCCATAATTTAAAGTAATGTTTCGTCTTGCTGGGATTTTACTTACACATCTCAGTTGGCAATGCTTTCTCATAAACACAGACAAAAGTACCCAGAACAGTTTTATGATAGTCTCTGGTATCTTTCCATTGCTCTTTCAGAATGATGTTCCTATTTCAGAGGCACTTAGGGGTAAAGTGTTCTGTGAAGGCTGAATTTAATCCTCTGTGCTGTCTTGACAGGCCAGTACCTGGGCTGCTCTGACTATCATTTAGAAACCTTTCAGGTACACTCTGCAATCTTTAGGGTTTAGGAATACTCACTTGATAGTAACATTTTTTCAGCTTTGGCTGCTGGGGATGAAACTTAGAGTTTCCACACTGCCATATGTGCTAATAAATTGGCGTTGTAGAATATGTGATAATTTTCATAACAGACAGAGAGGAAGTGTTTTCTTTGTTTTCAGCTGTTAAGAGTAAGAACTGTGATAGCTCTTTTAGTCCTCAAAAGTGTTTTCCTTTGCAGAGGATACAGTACCTGGAAAGGAAGAAATATTTTGAAGTCATTCAAATCAATACAAGTTTTCTTCTAGAATTAAATAATCTAATATGTTTTACTAAATCACAAACAATTTATTATCATAGCAATGGCCGATTTTTAGCAATCTTATCCTTGGGACAACAATATCACACTAACAATAGGTAAATCTTAGATGTTTCTACTCTATCAAAACAAAGCCATTTATTATATTTACAAGTAAGTATTACCTACATTTCTTTGTGCTGATTTTGCAGGAGATAAGATATATCTCAAAATTACACTAGATACTAGATGTTATGCTAGGATCCTAGAAGCACCTGTGTGCAGTGAGCTGTAACAAACATATACCTATGTAATACATGTGTTTCAACACTCAGCATTTCAATTGTTCATATATCTCATTCCTTTTTTTATAGTGCACATACATACGACATGCACTTTGCAGCACACACAGACAGACAGGGACCAAACATTTCAGGAGTACCTGGTGATTTTAATATCTCCATTTGCTGCTACTCAGGTTCAAGGAGTATTAATGAAGCAAAGCTCAGCACATGCTCCCTCTCAAGCCTCTCTGTGGTGTGCCAAACTGAGCCCCCAAAACCAGTCATATTGGGGTTTGACAGTGTCATGGCACTGAGCCCCATCCGTGCTTACATCATGGGTGTGTAACACCACTGAGAAGTTACTCTGGTGGTGACTAGGGGTCAGACATCTCCACTTTTCAATCTGTCTCTGCCTTTCCTCATCCAGGGCCTTTGCAAAGGGGAATTATAAGGTTTGTTCCAGTTGATTGCCTCCATTTATGTCTTGCATTCCAAAACAGAGATGTTAAATTTTTTATTTTCCAGCTTAATTTTCCATCATCTCTGAAGGTGGCTTCTTTAACCTTCCTCCACTGATAACAGAATGATTGCCATTAAATTCACTGTATCCTCTCCTGCTGTCCTTCACGCCCAGTTGATCTGGACCTGAATAGGCACTAAAAACAAAGGGAAACTATTAAAATTTTCTTTTCCAGGTACCACAAGAAAATGAAGTACAGTAGTTCCAACTATTAATTTGGCAAAATAGTCAAATTTTCTTTAAATTTGAAGTAGAATTTTCCTCTCCTAAAGGAAAAAATAGATTATTTCTTTGCATAGATTTAAATATCAATGTGGCACAAACATGTTTCAGACTAAAAACTACTGAAGTGCAAGAGCTAAAGGAAAGTTCAATAGTAATGTAAGTACAGCACAAGCTTCTGCATAATACTTAGCTGTAGTATAACCTGCATATTTACACAATGAACAAATCTGGTTTTTTCTCTTTAAGATAAAAAAGCTGAAGGACATAGGAATCAGTCATTTGGGCGCTGGGTAGCCCAGTCTCTGCAGGTCTTCTCAGAGTCAGAAACATTCAAGTCAAGCATCAGGGAGAGGAGCAACACATCTTCCATGGAAAAAGCACGAAAAACTGCAGAGAAGCTTTAGCCTACTCTGATTCAGAGAGGATTTTTCTGCTTGTACACAAATGGCCAATGGGACTGAAGACATTGCTAGCTAGAAAGTGCAGAAACTTAGTTTCATGAAGTGATGCCAAAGGGAGATGTGTAGCCCCTCTGTATTTGCCTGGCTGTTTCTCAGTTTGTGTCATTTCATGCAGTACTGCACTTACTGGGAAGCAATTACTTGGCTCCACTTTTTGGCCTCTGGTCCTAGCAACAGTGGCAAAATTATCTTTGAACAAGGTCTTTTTATAGGAATCATGAATATTTCTTTATCCTAAAATCTCTGTACAGAAAAATATCCTATCTGTGACTGATTTGATTTACTAATATGTCTTTTTTGCTTGATAAAGGCAGGCGGTCCCTTTTAGCTGACAACTACTGTAGCATTTCAAGGTATGCTTTTGACAACAATGTTTCAGCAATTAAGGGCCAACAGGCTCTTAGTCTTACTTCTTCATAATCAAGCCTGAGGTGGCAGTGTTTTCTGTCAGCTTTTCGGGGACTTGATTCTCTCTGGGATCACACTTGCCCTGGGCTTCATGCCCCTGCAGGCTGACTGACGTGGGTGCATGGTCATCCAGTATTTTTCTTGTGTGTGCTGTAACCAACCATTTCCAAACAAAGCAGCGTGTGCTAATGAAGGACATCTGCAGTTTATAAAAAGACATTTTCTGAGGCAAGATCAATGCTACACCCATGAAGTGACAGGCAGGTTACAACAGACACTGCAGATGTGTCCCCTGGAGCATCAAGCATTGATCTGACGTGGATCACACACTCTGCAGCTTAATCATAGAATCATAGAATAGTATGGGTCAGAAGGGACCTTTAAATGTCATTAAGTGACATCCCCCTGCAATGATAAGGGACATGTTCCAGTAAATCAAGTTGCTCAGAGCCCCATCCTACCTGACCTTAAACATTTTCAGGAATGGGGCATCCACAGCCTCTATGGGTTACCTGTACCAATGTTTCACCACCCTAAATGCAAAAAATGTCTTCCTTACATCTAGTCTGAATCAACATCCTTTTAGTTTAAAGCCTTTTCCCTTTATCCTACCACTTATCCCTTGTAAAAAGTCCCTCTCTGCCTCTCTCGTAGACCTCTTCAGGTATTGAAGCTGCTATGAGTCCTCCCCAGATCCTTCTCTTCTGCAGGCTGAACAGCCTCAAGTCTCTCAATCTGCCTTCACAGGAGGGGTGGTCCATCCAGCCTGCTCGTCATCTTCGTGGCCCTCCTATGGATTTGCCCCAAGAGGCCTCTGTCTTTCCAGTGCTGAGTATTCAGCAGGCCTGCTTTGGTCCCCGGGCTGGATCTGCCCATCAGAGTGATCAGAGTCCTGGAGAAGACAGACCCGAGGCGTTCCCAGGCCGGAGGGGCGGCGAGCTCCCAAGACACACACATCCCGCGTCCTCCCATTCCCAGGCTGTTGTCCCGCTTGCCACACGCACGCACACACAAAGGACTCATTTTTAGGACGAATCAGCTCCTGGAGGTACGCAGAATTCCCCACTTGAACTACAGAGGGAGCCCGGGGCTGTGCTTTGGAGAGCGGGAGCGCCGGCGGCGGGGGCTCGGTGCCCGTCCCCGCCGCGGGACCGCGCTGCCGCCAGCGCTCAGAGCCGCATCCAGGTGCGACCTCAGCCAGCTCGCCTCTCCTCCCTGTGGAAAACGAATGGGGCAACACCCGCGGGCAGACCCTGCCACGGGGCGGAGAGAGCTGTGAATATGCGGGGCTGTACACCGCGCGTTTAGCTGCCCTCTCGAGTCTACTCCCGGTCTCATTCTGCACATTGCACGTTCGCCAGCTCTAATCATTAAACTGCCATTGGCGTGGTTTGCGAACAAATGAGACCGCGGGGGGGCTGCTTCAAGCTCCCAAAACGTAACTCAGCGAGCGGTGAGATGGCTGGTCTCAATGGAAGCCTAAACTTCTGCAATACCGTGGAAACTTCTGCTCCTTTGTTTCCCCTGTGAGGTAAACAATCTCTGTCTGATTTTATCCCTGGTGCGGATTCCTGTAAAGCCTGAATATAATTTGCATTGCTCATCTGTCTGCACATTTTGTAGCTTTTATGGCAGTATGTTATCATGCACAATAGCGTCAAGATTTAAACGCCAGGAATGGAAACCATAAGAAGAAAGAAATACGTGTGAGAAATAAATCTGAAGGATAGTTTGTGGAGTTTTAATTTTATAATCATTCCTTGAAACAGAATCAGGGTTAATAATCTAAACCAAAAGCATACAAATGATGTATGTCCCAATGTCATATTATCTCATATTCTTATTAAAATCTTCGATATTACTTTCTTTTGTGATTAGTACCAGAGGGCTCAGCCTGCTAAAAAAGGAAGACATCAGTAAAAGTACTCATCTCCTTAATAAAGTGTATTCCAAAAAGATAATTCAGGTTCACGCAGAGCTAAATATGCCTTATATTCAGTACTGTCATGGCAAGTTAAAATATAGTTGAGATTACTAAAGTGCAGCAGAGTAGAAACAAATCATCTTTATCAATTCAAAGCCATTTTTTCTTTAACTTGGTGGAAATTAAGGAAGAATCAGAATTAATTGGTATCTGGACCAGATGCAGAAGACGATTTCTTGAATTACATCACTTCCATCTTATCTCTAATCTTTTAAGCCTTTTTTACCCAAAGGGCCTTTTCAGACATGCTAAACTGGCAGTATTATAAGGCTGTAGCAGGACAGTATTGCTATTCTAATGATTTATAACCAAATACTTTACTTATTAGCAAAGGCTAATACTGGATCCATCAGTCCAGACGCAAGTAAATTAGCCATTAACTTTCTGACACCTAGCATAAAACAACCAGTTAAGTCTAGCCATCCAAGCAATTAATTTAGGTTCTCCTTGTGGACACCATGGGGATTTTAAAGTGGGCTGAAACTACTTGTGTATCTCTGTTGACTAATTTATATTAAATGCCCATTATTTAGACTATTGAAGCTAGGAAAAAATTAACTCTCCTCTCTTAGCTCTAATAGGAGCCACTTCCACACAGGTACATAAGTGTCTGCTCCTAGTGGTTTCAGTGGAAGATACTTCAAAGTCTATGCCTAGGCAGCTTCCACATAACACTTTTCACCTTTAGATTATAAATGATTTCACAGAGGAAAACATCAACTTGGTTAGTAAATTTTATATTGGGAAATTAAAGTACAAATTGAAATTAATCTGTAAAATCCTGTGAATATTGGATTGAAGATTCCGGTGAACGGAAATTACTAGATCACTCTCCTTTTCAAAACTCAAGAGCGTCCAGGGGAACTGGCATACAAAAGATCCAAAACGAGAGTGGGAGATGCACCCTGGCAAGTGAATCACTGCCAGGGTGTAGCCAGGACTGCTTCACAGCAGGAGGGAAGCTGAAAGTGGAGGGTAATAGCAAGACAGGCAGCGGCAGTGTCCTCACTGGCAGGAAGACAGTCCCTTCCCTTGGTGCCCAAGTAGAGCAGCTCTGGGGAAGCCAGGGTCATCTCAGAGCCCAGTGACTACCAGAGAGGCATGCAGAGATGAAGCAAATCTGAGGCAGCAAGCCAGGGCCAGTGAAGAAGTTCTGATGATGTGCTGACAAATATTACTTTGCACCATACATAAGTAAACTGAGGACCTGCCCCTGTCACTTCATAGTACAGATGCTAGAAGTTTAGCAAGCTTAAAAAACTGAGAGGCAAAATTCACAAGGTAAAAAAAAAAAACAAACCTATCGAGAGCTGTTAAATTCAGCACTCCCATCTTCAGTGGAGGAAGTCTTGGCACATTGACTTATTGGAGTGGATTCATTCAGGAATATCAATTACATATTTTTCACAATCCTAACATTCCCTAGGCTCCTGCCATCAAAACATCGCTGGATAACCAGCCGCCACTGAATAACACCACCGGTTTGGCCAGACAGGCAGAGCTGTGGCACAGTACACCAGGTGTATGCCCTTGGCACAGCTCAGAGGTGGCTACCAACACCTCCTCCCTCTCCTGGCCCACAGCTCATGAACCATTGTAACTCAACTCCTTCATTGTCGTAAGGAGAGATTCACCTGCTCTACAACCAGGCTTCATATTCTGTGTTTGGAGGATCTATTCTAACTACTGGGTTTTTTCTTGTGTTTAAGGCTGTTTTGTCTGCCTGGGGTGATGACAAATGCATAGCAAAACTGAAATGTTGATATATGTACATTAAGAAAATACATGTATCTCTTTTTTACCTAATTAAACCAATTATTTTTATAGTTATGATCCCTTAATACTACCTGCCTATGAAAATGCATATAAACTTACCATGATTTTAGTCTTTATCCTTTTATTTGGTCTGTACTCTTTTTTTTGTTTTTTGGGGGGGGCAAAACAGTTTTCTTTTAGCCCTTCCCAGTTCCTTCCAAATCCATTTCCCAGACACAACTACATCTGAAAGTCAAGAAGAAATCTAAAAACATTCAATTTTTACAATAAATAGGGACGGAAAAGACAGTTTGGAAACAGGGGAAAGGCTGCAGTGCCAGTTGCTTCACTGCTTTTCTGGTGGCTTCACATTCTTCTGGATTTTTGCTATGTAGAAAGAGTGATCAGGTTGGATTTTTTCATAGCTTGGCTGATCAAAGGAGATTATGCATTTGTAAAGAGAGATTCTAGAAATTGTAAATGGATATTCTGCTCCACTTTCCGCCCAACTAATTTTAAAAAAGGTCAAAGCTGTCTTCATCAAGAGAGGCATTGTTTACAGAAATATCACGGATTTAATTGTTTTATATATAGTTTCTTTTTGAAATCAGAGGAAGAGATCTTAAAAGCTACTCTAAATACTCTCATCTATTTTGCTGCCAAGGCAAGTTTACTTCTACCACATATTTGCTAGTGCAGTACTCAAATAACTCTGCTTGGAGCTGCTTCTGTCACAACCATGAAGCATCACTCACTCTTTCAGCAGTGACACCTTCTGCTCCCTATAGCCTAGAACAAGATTCTTCCAGGGTTCCCAGTAGATAGTTCAACCAAGTAAATTCAAAATAACAAATATTTGTCTGCAATCCACACAGCTGCTTCTTGTCTTTTTTTGTTCATTTTATTTTCTTTTTTGGTATAGCTGCAGTCAGGACCAAAACTGGGGATTGTCACAAATTGTGCAGGACTGGACTTCAGGAGGTCCTCAAAAGACTACATCTAAGAGTACTGCAGGCCACAGGAGAAAATGCAATGCTAAAAAAATCCTTCACCTGGAAAGAGATCAAATACAACATGGATCACCAAACTCCTTCAGTGCTAACCCAAAATTACTCTTGCATGTAGCAATGGCAGCATGAATTTTTAGGGAAAAAAACCTGGAGGAGATGCATGTTTCATCAATAAACTTATTAAGTTAATCATTTTTATACTCACAGGAAACTGGTATTGGTTGCCTGTGTGTCTTCGAATGCTCGTTGGTTTATTTTAAAATGTTTGTGAGTCCTGAACGTCACATTATTCTTGTTTCTCATTATCAGTTAATTGCCATCATTAATCATTGTTTTCTTGATTAAAAAGTAACAGTCAGTTCAATACCATGTGATATGGATGACTAATCACAACTCAGGAGTAATAAAGAGTTGAAATAAGTGTTCACGAACAAGTTGTCATCTGTAATTTGTCCTCATAAACTAGTTGGCAAATACTTATGTGCAGTGAATACTTCTATACAAATTAAGATGAGCTTGAATATGATTTATAAACAGAGAAAAATAGTTGAATTCATCTCATATTTCATTTGCAATAAATAATTTGGACAAATACAGTTATACAAATACAAATACAGAGGGGGGAGCAGAAGGCCTTTATGGAAAGTATCTACAAGGCAAATGAGTTGAAAATCACTTTTGTTATTGCCTTATGCTATCAAATTTTTAAAGTGCCAGGTGATGGAATTTAGCAACACTGTTCCATAACCCTAATAGTACTCCCTCTTCAATAGAAATTTTTGATACTCCCTCAATAGAAAGTTTTGATAGATTTTTTTAATCTCTTAATTATTTCATTGCTCCTTTTGCCCCTTGATCTTTCTCTTATAGTCTTAGGGTGGTAGATGGACTCCTTCATGCAGACTGCACTGCCTATTGCTTCAGTATACTTGGTTCCACCAGTATTAAATATTTTTTGAGCAGGATTCAGTTATCTATATTAAGGCATCATCTGTGGCAATCTGACATTCTTAGATGGGTACCGCAAATGAGACAGAGCCTGTGGAGAGCCCATTGCCTGTTGGAGAGGAGCTGAACACCAGCCACAATACCTTAGGCTTCTCAAGTGGTAGTAGAAACCTCCACGGGGGTAGTTGATTGGAAGAAGAAACCTTCATTACCTGCAATGAATCTCAGGAAAACTCACCTGCATGTGGAAAGCACACTTACAAACCTAATAATAAGTGGCCTAATCTGGATCAGTACCCAGCCTCCAGAATAAAGGGACATGAAACTCACTCAGAGAGACTCCTACCTCCATGCCATAGTCTTGCATTTTTACGTGCCATCTAAAAATGCATTCTAGTTCTGTATTTTCAAGTATTTGCAAAATGATGTGATTTTTTTGCATTCATTCACACCTAAGTTAGGCATCTAAATTCATTTATTACACAGGTGTTTTACCTTTCCCCAAATGGATCACTCTTTTTTCCACTTTATCTTTTTCTTTACTATATGCCAGTATTCTGAGAGCCATTTTTTTTCCTCTATCCACATGCAGACTGAGCCCATTTCCCTTCTCATCCTGGCATAACAAAGTACTCTGGAAACAAGCTGTCGATGTAGTCTCTTAGAAAACTAATTAAGCTATTAGATAAGAGCATAGATAATGATGTACCACATGATACAGAGTGCACATGTCTGAATTAGAAAAGGACTCCCCAAAATCTTCCACAACCTAATTGGGCAAAAGGAAGTACTTTTGCTTGTATGAATCCTTACAATAGCCATAGAGAACTCACCTGAGTATTTTGATTTTAAAAAAGAGAGTGATCTAATCCAGCTAACTTGGATGCCTTACTTGTACCCACATTTAAATTGCTAGGTAAAGCAGCTTTTCTGTAAGAAGTTTTTGTATTCACTAGAGAGAGGTAGATGCCAGAAAAGACCTCTCGAGGAAGAAAACTGCTTTCCCAAGAGCAGGCAATTTGGTTTGCTGGAACTGTTCTGTCCCCAAAACCTTCGGGGTCATCTACCTCTGCCCTATGAGTATCCAGTACTCTTCAGAAACCCACAGAAGCATGACAGGAATAATCACCCAAGGAGTACGTGTCAGTCAGAGAGTGAAATGAGCAAGCTGTGTCCCACCTTTCAGATGTGTTCAATAATGCTTATTCTTGTACAGAGGGGGCTGTTACCATCTAGGTAGGTAGTGATAAATTTCTCTTAAAAAATTGGTTCCATTTTTTTCACCACGGAAGCAGCAGACAGATTCTGACAGCAGCAGTTACCAGGTTTGTGATTTTTTTCCTTCTGAGCACAAGCCCGTTTGCTTTCATACATTTACCATTTCAAAAGTGATGTGATATCTTGACATTCAGGCATTTAAAAAAAAATCATTCCTCTGACATGTTCTGTTCTTTAGAGTTGAAATTATTATCACAAAAAAAATTATTTTCCAGTATGAGCTTTAAGAGAAGAAAGGTATGTGAGTGAGTGTGGGCACAAGTGAGAACCTGTGAGTGTGTATGTGTAATTTTTCTAGTTAGAGATATCCTGTTCAAAGCTACCTCCAGTACAGTGATTACTAATACTATCCAAAGTATAAACCAAGAGATACAAATAGAAAGAAAACATCTTGCCCTCTTTGAATAGCTGCTACAGCAGATCTTTTTGTTGGCCTACAAATTACTCTAGTGTTTCTAAGGGAATGAAATACATCATCTTTTACTATTAGCTATTATTGCTACATGCCTGAAGGGATAGAGTAGTGTGTTTCTATTTCAATTACTCAAGCTACTTTACTGGATATGGATTGAGCTGATTTGACCCTATAAGAACAAATGCTGTTATTACATTTAATGATTAAAATCCTGCTTGTACTCAGCTAAAATATAAATCAGCAGTTTGGAAGAACAGGCTTCAAGCTAAATAAAATTGCTTTGGGAGACCAAATAATTCAGGGAATTACCAATGGGCTATTCAGGCTTTCACCTCTATAGCAGGTCACTAATTGGATTTAGACCAGTTTCATAGTGGTGATGTGAATTTGGAACCAAAATTATTATGTCTGCTGTGCAGCCTTCAGTGCCTAGTAGTCTCCATCAAATTCCTGAAAAGTAACTATATCAGGATGGGCATGACAGAAAATGACTCACCCAGCCATATTAGGTAGCAGAGTTGGAGATGTGTCATATTTTGGAGTTGCCTACTTCTCTCCATTAAACAGAGGAAGTATCTAGATTACTAGCTCAGAGCTAGTCTTTTTGTTTCTAGATATCTGAAATTAGAGAAAGGTACAGAGTAGCTGGTTGATGCAGGAAATTTTGTCATATGCAGAAGTTGGATAAATGCTTTTTTCCTGAATTTCTAGACCTCAAATTTCAGAAGTTCTTTTTATAATATGAAAAAAAAAAAGTGTATATATAAAACAAGAGAAATACTGATATCCTCCTTGTCTCACCGTGAAATACTGGATACTAGTAGGATGCTAACAACTTCAGACATAGCCTTTGGTTTTCATTTTACTTTCAGGCTAAATTTCAAAAATCCACAGTGATTCAGGATGGAGATGAGGGCAGAATATGCCCATTCAATATATGGAACACATTTACAGCAGGAGGCGGGTTGGTCCATAATACTAAGAATTTATTACTTCTTTATCTGTTCTATCAGCTGATATGTCCTACTTTCCTCCTTCAATTTACTACAGATTCATGAGTCAGGAAGGGCCCTGCAGAACTATTTTATCCCAGGGGAATGCCAGGATCTCATATCATATCTCTTCAAGCTCCTTTTGATTATAATTGCTTTTGTGATTTCATGCAAATCTTCAGCTCTAGTCTGTATTGTTCATCATATGAAGCTTTACTGGAACTAACCAACTGGTTTGCTGTGGGGCTTGCTGGGCTTTGTTCAGCTAATGGTAGCTTTGCTTGAAAGCTTACATCCAGCACATCTTTGGTACTGGGGCAAAGGGGCTCACTGTGTAGTCTGAGCTCTCAGGGTGTGAAGGGAGCAAATATCCATTGAATGGTACTTGGTTGGGAAACATTTGGTCAGTGTCTCATTACTTCTCCACTCCCTGAGTCTGCAACTTCTCCCTGCCAGATGCTGTGTGAGAATTATTTTTGAGCTTCTAGACAGGGACAAAGCATTTGAACTGTTCTGAGGTGTCTTGGTTTGAAAAGACAGGTGTCTGCTAAGAAGGGCAGGAGCCTCTCTTGAAATGGAAAATGTAAAACCCCTTCCCTCGAATTATTATAATTTTGAAATTAAGGGGTTCTCAGGCAAAGATATGGGGTTCCTTATTATAGTTATAACAGTTCCTTATTAGGAAAAAGAAAAATAAAAATGCAATAATACAAAGCAACACTAACAAAGTCAGAATACAACCTGACACCCTGTCGGTCAGGGTGTTGGTAGCAGTCCCATTAAATGGTGGCTGCAGTCCTCCTGGAGTGACAGATGTGGTTCTGTTGAAGCAGTGATCCTGTAGAAAGGTGTCGTTTTCCTCTGAAGGTCTAGTGGTGGTGTTGATGGGCTTGGTCTTCTGGGAATCCAGTGGTAAAGAAAGCTGCTCCTCTGGAAATCCATGGGAAAAGGCTGCCTGTGGGGTTCCAAATCTCAGATTATATCCAGGTAGGAATGCTTGGCTCCTCCCCATGGGCAGAGCATCTCACAATGGGATGATGTAATTTTATCAGTCATGCAGTGAGGCTCAATGGCCCATTAACCGAAGATATCTCCCCGGAGGGAGAGATTGGTTGTGGAAGACATAAAGAAAACTGCTCAATTAACAGAAGATAACTGCCCCACGTCTAACAGATGGCAACAGAATACACACCCCCAGCCACATCTTTTCCCCAAAATACTTCTAAACAAGGATTCCAAAAGTCTCTGTTGTAAAGGCTGAAGAGGAAATCTCTTAGAATTCAGTTTGCTCCACATTCACAGAGGAGTTTTTCAGTTGTCTTCCCAACCAAAGAAGTTTAAAGGAACAAAATAAAAAAAAAATACATTGCACAGTACAAGCAAGCACACATGAACATTCTGAAAACTCAGTACCTGAATTGCAGGTAGACATTCACTGCTGATTGAAGAGGTCCAGCTATAGGCAGCATCCTATTCTAAATAAAAACAGCATGACAATGCAGCGCTGTACAAACATGCCAAACATTCCTCAGGACTTCTGACAGCAGGCAGCCAATTACTTTGAAAAGAATGGGTTCTGTCTTATGACTGCAGCAGCAACACAAATGTATCTCCCTTGATCCCAACATCAAGGTAGAGCTTTGCATTTCCAATATTTGAATTCAATACAAAGCAAAGGTTTCAATGTTATTTGTTATTTTTTTATGGTGAGTGGCAGCTTGTTGGATTTTTCTGCAATCAGATGTAACAGCGGCAGGGTTAAAAGAGGTATATAAATAATAGATGGCTTCTCTCACCTAAAGAGGTATCTGCCAATTCTTGCCCTCCTTTTAATTTTGGGAAGGTGATATAGTTTAAAAGATGACATATTTTTTTCCCATCAAGTCAGAGAAGAAGGAAGCCTCCAGAAGAACAATGGCTGATGCTATAGCATGACTATCTGACAGGCTTGAAAAGTGCCAACACAACAAGCCTTTTATCTTTGATGATAGTATTTGAAGCTTGTGAATTGCATCCAAGGAACAGGAGGAGATATATGATGTCCTCTCACCACCTCTTTTCTTACTGTTTTAATTATCATTATTTTATAAAAATATATAAATATTCACAAAACAGACATCCTTTTTTTTTAAATTCCTCTAAATTAGTTACAGGAATATCATCATTACACTGCTGAACTTGGCTTTATTCCTAGTATAAAAATACATTACTCTTTTAAAATTTCTTTGCCTTTATGCCTATTTTTTTGAATAAATGGGTAACCCTACATGCAAATGAATTTCTTTGGAAGTTTACTCACAGGCCCATTCAGTTAATGGGAAACTTGCCCCATGTACTAATACAGCCAAGGTCTTCTTTCTATGTGAGTGCCCATCACAGGGCTTTCCTGAGCAGGGTCTAGCCTTCAGCACTCAAAAACCTAATTACAGCCTGGATTTGTGTGTTACACTGAGTGGAATGTGATTAATTAAAAGCTTTTCCCTGCTCCTGTGTGAGCGTGGAGCCCATGTGGGCAGCCCACATCCGCGCACGTTCGGCTCTGGCACTGTCGCGGGGCGAGGCGAGGCTGTGGCATTCACCGGGGTGCCCCGCTCCATTCGGATTCAGCAGAGCTTCCCTTTGACCACAGCTAGGTGACTTGGTTCCTACACTGCAGCCTGCCAGGACCAAGGGGACGGTGCACCTGAAACATGGTCCCTTGCTAACGCTAGAGCACTCTGACAGCTACCAGTGTGCATTTCAGACACAGGAACCTGATCCTGGCTTCAGCTTTGGATTTGCCATGAGGAGGCCTCCACCACAGCTCTCTTCCACGCATCTTATCCTGGAAACGGTAAAGCTGAGTTCAGTGTCTTCCTCAGACTAACAAGGTTTGAATTTATACCTCCCAGAAGTACTGGAGGGTACATGAATCTGCAGGCACACCTGGGTAGAAAGATGCCTCCACCTCTGTTCAAGCTGAATTTTTGTGCAGCCAGGCATGCAGAATTCATGGCACTTAAAGGAAGAACAGCAGAAGAGCCCAATTCTGTACCTGGGAATAAAAACAACTGTGTATCCAGATGTGTTTACAGGATGCTGTGTGCTCATTCTACCCTACATTGGCACTGAGGGGAAAAAGCCATCCAGGAGAAAGAAAGAGGCTTTTTCTTCCCCTGGTGAAGCACCTAATATCTAAGCTGGATATATGCTCTGTCTCAACTCTTCTGACTCTAAATTTTTCACAACTGCTTTAGAGAGGAAGGATATAGGGGATCTTCTTAAGATTATATCTGATTTATAGCAAGGATATCCTTCTCAGCTGTAAAATCTCTCATCTTAATCTGAACAATGTGAACATCAATTTAAATCCTTGGTCTTCTACTTCCTGACCATATGCCCCACATTTGAGGGAGTTAATCATCATTTGTACAATAAATTCCACAAGTTCTTAACTGAGGTCAGTGTCATCCAAACAATGTAAACTTGGACCCAGCAAACTTAGTAATTAGATCTTCTGAGAGAGGATATACATACTTCCACAAGTGGTCTAAGCCAATATAAAGTCTTATTCTCCCAAAAGACTGATTTCAGCCTGTGCTCCACATGTCAGCTTTTTAGCAAGCAGGTGGCCGTATGGTTGTCATCTTGCTGATCTAGCTGACCATGTATAGCCACAGAAGTGCCGGTGCTCACACTGATATTTCATAGGTCCATGTGCCCATGATAGAAGGGGGAACAAGTGGAACAGGCTTCCCTCTGTGGCACACAGACTGGCTTGAACTGCCTGTGTCCCATCATTTAATAGAAACAAGCAATTATAACCACCAGACCTCCATCATAAGAAACAGGCACCAAGGGAGTTTGCTCCAAAATATCAGTGACATTCTGGGACATAAGCAGGAACTTTTCAATCAAGTCCAAGCAGCTTAGAAAGAGTTTTCTGTGATCACTGTCCTCTATTTGGCCTTCCTAGATGATATTTTAAGTGCCTGGAGCTGTTATCTTGAATTTGAATCCTCTGTGGAATAAGGAGAGTTAAAATGGGATTATTGGCACACTTCGTGCATGGCAGCAGTATGCTGAGCTATCAGGGCAACAGGAAAAATATGTGAAATATTCCTTTTCCAGCTTTAAAAGTAACAGTTCTCAGGATAATCTGTGATTTCTTTTACAAGAACATAAAGAGTGCATCACTGAGTTAGACCAAAGGCATGTTTAACCTAGCTCTTGGTTTTGACAGCAACCAATAGCAAAGTCTTCAAGAAGACATTAGGAAAGAAAGAAAAAAGTCAATAGCAAACCTTCCCTATTCAACAGCTCAGGGTCTTCTTCAGCCACAGGTTATATCAGGTGCTCATGTTTGGCTTTCTATTACAACTCGAGTAGGCTGCAAGAAAAATTTCCCCCCCCCAAATCTGCCCCCTTCTCATTAGTGTTTAACTCTGGGATCTCCCAGTACCTCTGTGGATGAGTTTCATAGTTCAATGATGTGAAAATGCAGAATTTGTTTGTTTTAAGTTTCCCAGGCAACTTCAGTGGGTGTTACATTAATTATCATCTATTCACCTTTTCAATGGATTTCACTTTTTTTCTATACCCTTTTCCCCAGTAGGTCCCTCCCCAGACTGCAGTATTTCCTTCTACAAAATAGCTGGGCCAGACTTTCAACCACCGTTGACCATGCCTGGGAATTTTTTTTTTTTTTTTTTGTCCAGGGGTGATGACGAACATTATGCATGAGGAAGAACTGTAAATGATTTGTACCTGAATCCTCACAATCAAGAGCCTTACCCATTCTGCTGCAAATTCAGGCACTCTTTCTGCTCTCACTTCTAGTGCTGTAGCTGTTAGACACAAATGTTATAAATGCCAACAGATTTACCTCTTCACTTGTCTCCATTTCCCCATCTGTTTACTTACAGTTTGCCTGGGACCCTCCTTTGGAGTAAAGCAACTTACTTGCTACTAAATTTGTTTCTTCCTACTCTTAACTCTCCTGGTTAAGACCTCAGCAGTGGCACAGATGAAACCCCCTCAAGTTTAGTCCTCCTCTGGTGTTTTAGGCAGCACTAGCTGCCTAAAACACCAGCTATCTCCAGTTTTTTACTTCAGGTGCTTGAAATATTAGGGCTACTATGAGTCCAGAAGAGCCTGAAGGCCAGCACAGAGGGCTTGGCACTGAACAATATGAGTGCAGGACTCATGGCTGATTTTGGCTTTGACTGCAAGCACTCCTGCATGAGAATGCTGCTGCGGTATCAGATCAGGAGCAAAAACAGTCCTCTGGGAGTGCCTGCTACTTCTTTTTTTCTGTAAGACAACCTAGATGTGAGTTTCTGAAACACAAGACTGACTCCCAGATTAGCGCTCCTGTCTCGAGGTTATTTCTATCTCTCTGAGCTGTATTTTGTGCAAAGTCCATCCTGCCAGCTAGGTGGCTCAGATCATGTCTGACAGACAGCCACACGCATGCAACTGCCTTTACAAGTCACAGACAGTCTGAGACCCACAGCCTCTGGGCATCTGTGCGAGCAGAATTTAAACTGTGGAGGAAAACAGGCTTGCAACTTCTCAGAGAGCTAAACAAACTCAGAGACTGAATCCCTCTGTTAAGAGCTCAGTGGTTAAAGTACAAGTGGCAAGCGGTGTCAAACAACCATTTATTTTTCTCCTAAAAGCTCTCATGAATTTAGGATTGCACTTATATAAAGGGGAGAGAGGTAGTCTGTCTATATATATGTACCTATTTACTGTGCACATAAATCTATTAAATATACATTTTATATTTGTGTACATATGGTACATATACATGCACAAGTATATATGTACACATATACACATGTAGGTTTATGTGCATTAATATATATGTACATTAATAGAATAGATTTTTCTCATTTGGCTATTTAAGGCAAGATTTCTGAATGAAAATTAGTGCCAAAACCCCATTAAGTTTTCTGACTTACTCACTCTCACTTCTCTTAAAACTCAAGGCTTGGACAACAAATATGGTCACAAAACCCCCTATATTCCTTTCCCTTCCTTTCACAGAAACTCCAGCCTCATTTACTGAAGTCTTCATCTGAGCCTTTACATTTTTCTTTTATTTCTTTTTCCCACTTTTTCTTCAATTTCTCTACAGATATTTTAATGAGTTATTATTAGACCTCATTTTTTATCCAGGCTGTTCTTCATGTCTTTTCCAGAATATTTGCATTTATGGTTCTGATTTCCATCCAACAATGTCAATTTGGGTATAAACTCTGCAGAAATGAGAGGAGATACTACATCATCTCTAGATGCCTCATTCCAGTTTTCTAAGCTATGGACTTCATCTCCTTATGCCCTGGAGTCAATGGAAAGAATTAAACCCCTTCCCAAGGGAACAGGGGCCATTAGTTTTGGAACTTCTGTTTTCCATATGCACAGTACCTGCAGAGCTGTGCCATTTCACTTAGACACCTACAGTGGGATGCATAAAGCAGAGCTTGACAATTTTTAGCTGTCTTGATGGGAGTAACTTTTATTCTGAACTGAAATCTTAGACTGAAAACAGGTTTAATTAAAACAGTGAGAGCTTGTGTGTAAACCAGCCCTTAGGCACCTTCACAGAGCCATATAAATCAGAGCCATACAAGACATGTTATGTTCCTGAATGCATCTGCCTGTCAGAGGGAGCCCACCCATGCAGGATATCTTGTAGCATTTTCTTCAGCCTAGTTTTAAAAGCCCAAATCATTCCGCCATTTATTCCAATTTGCACAATACGCTCAGAGCAAATGCCCTGACTACTTAAGGTCATTTAAAAACCCTACAACACTGTACATAAAAATTGCTACCAGCAGTGTCCTGCTCACAAATAAGATAATTGCAGCACTATATAAATTCTTTTTACAGTTTCAGCTTGTTTCAGTGCTTTTATTTATCATGACTGCTACGATTTTATAATAACACTTTTATTTTAGTTGTGGCTGTTTGTGACAGAAGTCTAAATACATTGCATAGGGAAGTAGGTAACATCATTCCTTTGTAAAGGACTTTGGAAAAACTGCTGCCATGGCAGTGCAGAGCTAGAACTGAATACCGAGGCAGCAGCACAGTTAGGACCATATTTGCTCTATCAAAACTTTAAGACAGCCTAGACCAGGTTATAATGGACATTTTGAAGTAGCAGCCATGTTCTACTACTGCCATGAATAAACTTAACCGTTCCCACAGAAAAACTAGTAACATAGAATAGATGAGAGAGGACACACATGATGTTTTCTTTAAAATCATGTGGGGGAACATATCAGAACTGACCTCACTATCCCTGAAGAATCATGATCCACTCTCTGCCATCACAGCCATTTGGCTCCCAAGAGATCTGCCAGGGACTGGAGTAATCTCACAGGTGGGTTTATGTTCCTCTGCAGCTTCATGGTATCCCTCACCTTTCACTGACACTCAGACACAGATAGGGGAAAAATACAGAAATTAAGAAAGGTAAAAATGCCATAAGATACCTCACCAGGGGCAAGTTCTGCAGGAAGGAAAGAATCTCTGCCTAGAAATTAGTCTAAGTTCATGGAATGTACACCGTAAGTCTCCTGGGTGGACCCCAAACTCTTCTCTACATCCCATTTTCCGGCACTGAATGTAAACATAAAGATTTTACTGGTGGACACATTTGTAGCTGTATATCAAAACAGAGCTACAGGGCCAAACTGTACTATAACATATTACTTCTCTCACAAGACTGCCACAAGTTTTAACTCATTTCCACTTGTAAAGGAAAATTTTGGAAAAGCAATAAAAAAAAAAAGGCCATTGATACCACTAGAAAAGAAAAAGCGTGCTCTGAAAAAACATGGATGTGAAAAGAGCTGTTTCTAGCAATCATGCAGCGCCTCTGCCATTTATCCACTTCTCTGTCTTCCTCTCTTTCAAGAAGCAGGTGCTCAAATAGATTTGCTCATGTATTCAGATTTCATGTTTCTTTTCAAAATGCTCATCATCAGGCACAAAAAAAATTAGAAAAGGAGAAAAGAAACCACACCTAGACGTCAGCAAGGCGCAGATAAAAGGCTTTTCCTTGATAGACAGAGAGGGGATACTGAAGAGGGTAATTTGAAAAAAAAAAAAATGGTAGGATGTACTTCACAGTCAGGCTTCAAATAAAAATGGAGTCTGCAAAACCCGAAAGGTAAGAGAGGTTGTCATTTTAGTGTGTCCTGCAGCACTGAACAAGCACAGAAGCCGTTTTCCTTGCAAATGCTCAGAGAGGAAATTATTCTTGCAAATAAACAGTCTCCGAGCCATGGCTTAAGACAGTGTGTAAGAGTGCATATGTTTGAGAGCAGTCACTCCAGATTTTGCTTTACTTGCATTGTAGCATATTGTGACCTACATTCAATGGTTTCCATGCACTGACCACAGAACAAGCAGGCTTCAGTGGCAGAGCCCAGCATGCAGACAGCTCCATTTCATTAAGAAAGCAGTGCAGAATGCTACAGCTTTGCTGTTTGCCATTTTAGAGCAGCAATGTACGTCTGCCACAGTACAGACACACTGGGGAATATCAGCTGGGTACTGCAGCACTGTGAGAGGGGTTAGAGGGGTCTGTGCTCCTGCCTGAAGTCCCCATCTCAGCTGATTCCATCCCAAAGATGACAGTGCACCTCACAGTGCTGTGTGGCAGATCAGATGCTAGTGCCCTGCTGATGTGTCTGCAGAGCTTCCATTCTCCACGGAAGCTTACCAGTGGAGGTCAAACACCAAAGGGCACACGGACCCTCCACGTATTTATTGTCACACATTCACAATGCCTACGAGAGGCAATAAACCTCTGCACCTTAGCTGGCTTCCATGGTTCCAGCTTGAAAATGACGGGCAAAAAACCTTCTAAGCCCTTAAACAGATAACAGGGAGTACCTGGCAATGGTAACAACATCCAGGTGCTAGTCAGCCGAGCTTGTCCGTGAGATTACTGTGAAGAATTCTAAATCCCAGTTTTACAGAAAAGAAACTGAGATGGCTAAAGCTAATTGATTTTCCTGCACTGTAACACAGATATACTAAAATGAAAAAAAAAAAACTAAAAATAAAATATAGTCTTTACTATATTTTTTATAATGGAAAGAAATGGAAAAAAGTGGATGTGGACATGCATATATACAGAATGAAAAGCATATATATCCTGCAGACATACACGAACAAATGAGTAGAAAATAAGCCTTTATAAGAAGAAATGACTGTGTAAATTTAGAAGATGCCAGCTCTAAAATTCCTCCTGTAACCTTCTAGCACTTTAAAGATGCAGTCTTCCATTGCCACAGAAAATGCTAGATTTTTCTCAGGTGTCAATAATGGCTGTAACTAGGAGTAAATATGGCTATAAATACCATAGGTATAAATACCAAAGGGTCAGATGTGGTATTGCATAAATAAGTTTTATAATAACTCTATTTATTCCTAAATACTGATTTTGCAATCTTATTGTTCATTAAATGTGTATGTTGAACGCAGACAGGATCACTTTCTGTATTTACACAAATGTATTCACCACTTTTCTGGAATAAGTACCTTTTGGGACAGACTAGAAATACAAGGTCACCAGCAGCTATGTGATATACAGCTGTTCATCTGTGTTATTTATCTGTGTGGTCAGTGGTCTGATACGTGGTCTGATAGTTTGGGTCACTTTCTTTGTCCAAATGGTCCATCTGACATGTCCCTCATCACACAGGGTACCGTATGCTGGGGTATGCTCCAAGGACTTGGATCAGATGTTATCAAGCCCTCATGTTCAGTTTGCTTCTGTAAAGTAAAAACAAACACCAGCATGTCCATTTGGACTCAGCTGTGGTATTTCTATTTACCACATCAACTCCAGGCTGCCATCATAATTAGCAACCTCATGAAGCTTGTGCAGCATTTGGCTTCCTCCTGCCTGTTTGACTCTGAGCAAATGGAAGGACATTTGGTGTGAGTGGAGCAGACGGGGAGCAGCTGGGGAGGTGTCTGCATTCCCACCTTCATACAAAGGTTCAAAGCTGCCTTTCTCCACCCCACCAGCTCAGTTCCTATGATGACCCTGGACCAGACACAGGGAATCTCTGTGAATACAAGAGTCATAACCCGCTCCTCTCTGCACTCCGGACTCCTACACTACCATGCTCTGGACGCTGTCTGCAATGCCAGACATTTCATTTTACAATTTTGTCATTTCTGACCCTCAAAAAAAGATTGGTTTGAGCTCACTGTAATCCTGGGAAAATTCCCTTTACTCTGCTGGTGCTTTTTGTCAGCCACTGTAGATGGGCAGCAGAGATCTTGATCTGCACAGTGTTATCTTTCAGGCCAGGAAAATGCGAAAGGTCCCAGCACACCCTACACAATCAAAACCTCTGGGAGCAGATTGTCCTGTTCCAGTGGTCCAGTCTTTCAGCTGCTCATTATAGCAATTAACTGCACTCCTTTTTCACCAGGGAGAGCATAATAAGAAAGACCTTTCATTTGTAGCAAAGACTAATTTTACATTTCAGAAGGCATTGCAAATGAAAGAGTAGTTGCACATCAGAGTTTGCTGCAAGGGGCAGTTGTGAAATCTAGGATTCATAATGGTTGGGCAATGGAGGGTTTGTAAGAGTTGAGAAGACAACACTCTGTCACCAAAGGTTTAGGTACACCTGATCCTGCCTTACTGCACATAGTGGCAACAAGCAATTTTTAAGGACCTTTGCAGTCAAACATGCTATCTTCCTATCTGTAAGCTTTGTTTAGCTGATCTTGATGAATTTAGCAGAAAGTTTCATCTGTGACACCAGCTGCCCCTTGTTCCACAGTACACTTGAAAACAGAATGCCACACAATTCAAACTCATCACTAAAATAATGCATCTATCTCCTACGCAGCATCAGTGTGAGGAGGAGAAATTCTTAATGAATGTCTCCAAATCCTCAGAAGATGTCAGAAACAACACTAGCCAATTTTTCTTCCAAGCCCACATAAAACTGAGAGGCTATGGTTCTGCAGGGAAGTGGGATGGTTCTATCTGTTTAACAAGGACAATCTGACAATAAAAGGTAGAAAGTAGGGAACAAAATAAGCTTTCAGCAGTGCAATTTGTGAGAAGTCTGTGCTGTCAGGAGCTTGAAGAACAACATACAGGGACAGCTTCTCCATGATGCTCAGAGGATGGAGTGTTAATCAGAAGAGTAGTTGCAGCTTGTCAGCTAGTCACTGGGTATTGCATGTATGAGAGTTTGGGACAGTTTTTCTGATTACAAAATCCACTGTTAACTTTCACCACATAATTTCAGAGCAGCATCCCAAACACCACATGGAGCAAGTCCAGCACTGCCATACCAAAATATTTTGTCACATATAAAGCCTCCATCTCCCTCATAAATTCCTTTCCATCACCACGCACAATCTGTAACTCCTGATTCTGCAATCAACAGACTGTGGATATGTTGGTCTTGTTTGGCACAACATACTCAAGTATGAGCATTCTTGCTAGGATGCTGACCTTGAACTGCAGAAAAAAATCATTTTAGTATTTACATAGACAGATCTTTGCTGGCTAAGGTGAGAAGAACACTGAGACTATATGTCTCCTGTCTCCAGCAGTAACATGAGAATATGGATAATCCTGCAACATGTCTTCAAACTGTACAATGGAGTTAAAATTTAATAGCTGTACATCACTCTTTACATAAACCACAGGAGTAAATAAACCAGATCTTTCTCCCTTTCTATCTGAAAAGCCAAAAAAAAATTATCTTATCACTTCTAACTACACCTTCTTTGCAAATCCCATATGCCTTCTCTCCTCCCACAGTGTGTTTCCTCGGGAATGTCTCTTTCCCTGTATTTCTTCAACAGTGCCCCAAGGTAAACTAATTATTTTTCCTCAAAGCAGATGAAGATATAATGATGGCTTTACTATACACAGAAGTGATGCTGCAATTTCTCTGTCATTTTCAGGATGTTAATAATGAAAATGCATGCTTCTACTGCAACCATTATGCGGCTGCTTCTTGCCTGTTCTTCAGCCCACTGTGATGACAGGCTGATTTAGATACTATTCCGAGCAAGAGGAAAGAGCAAGGACAAGTTGTAAAATGTAGGTATGAAATCTGAAATTTCAGAAATTTTTATGATGGCAGTGAGTCCTTGCAGACTTAGAAAGACTGAGGTTTCTAGCAGCTGGGGTTGCTAGGCAGAAGTGAGTTGGCTGCACCATGCCTTTGTGGGTCACTGCACAACAAGCCCATAACACTGAAGGTCAAGTCAGGAAGTCAAGTCAGCAAAGCAAAATTTCAAGGTCAGCATCAGCAAAATTAGGGACTGCAGTTTAGCTAAAGCAAGAATATAGGAAAAGGACTGAGTTTAAATCACAGGATCACGGGATAATTCTGTTTGGGAGCATCCTCAGGAGGTTGTCAGTCTGAACTCCTGCTCCAAGCACAGCCAGCTATGGTGTCAGAGAAAGTTGTTTGGGACTGTATCCAGTCAGATCTTGAAAATTTACAGGGATGAAAACTGTACAGTCTCCCAGGAAACCTCTTCCACTACTGGACTGTACTTATAGGTTCTTTTTACATGTATTCTGAATCCATATTTTTTCACTACGGGCCTATTTTCTCTCATCCTATTCACACACATCACTATGAAGAACCTGTCTCTGTCTTATCCATGCTTCTCATGGATGCTGCGGGTTCTGTAAGATCCCCCCACATCCATGTCATCTCCAGGCTGAACGGGTCTGGCTCCCTTGGCCTCTCCTCACAGGGGAGATGCTTCAACACCTGACCATCGTAGCAGTCCTGCTGAGCTTGCTTCAGCTGGTCAATTACTTGCCTGTGCTGGGACCCCAAAAGAGGTTGCTGTACCTAGATGTGACCCAGTGAGTGCTGAGTAGGGGGAGAGGGTCACTTCCCTCAGTTTACTGTCTCCACTCCTGTTCATACCGTTGAGGAGGTTTTTGCCCTCAGTGCTGCAGGGCTCATGTGCAGCCTGCTCTCCGTCAGGTCCTCATTTCATAAGGCTCCTGTCAGCCCATTCCACCAGCCTGCCCCTGTGTATCTCTCTGGCAGCTCTGTCCTTGAGTATATTGACAGGTGCCTCCCAGTCAAGCTTGATGAGTTCATCACCTCCTTTAGGTCACTGATAAATATGTCAGACGGGTCAGGACAGAGCAAAACTGATAAACCTCACTGAAGATGTGGTGGTACAAAGATAGACCACATAGTTCAAGGAACTCTGACCATCCCCTGTAGATGATCCACATCTTGGAGAATTGAGGAACTGCCTGACAATCAAATGGCAAGCAAAGAAAGAAAAACAGGGGAAAAGGAAGACAGAAGATGGAAGACGGAAGAAGGAAAAAGAAGAGAGGGAACAATAGCCAAACATTTGAGTGAAGAGGTCAGAAATAAAAAAGCAGAACGTGTGCTCGAAGGGATAGTCAGGCAGAACAAATAGAAACCTGCCACCGTGCCCAGGGGGTTTTGTACCACACCTGATTCAGTAGCACTAACTCAGTGCATATTTTGTCTGTCACCATGGCTTAAGTATAGATATGATCGCCAAGCAGACTTTATCACATTTTCCTGAAAACACTGATGACTTTCATCTGAAGGTCACTTTTTGAATATTTACAAAGTAGCATAACAGTAAAAGTCTCATAAAAATAATGGTCTTGTATATACAACTTCTTATATTCACACTCATGACAGAACATTTAATCTTGAAGACCAGGAGAAAATTCTCCACTGGTCTCAGGTCCATATAAGACGTTTTTATTTCATTGACTTTATAAATGTCTGGGTTTGGGTGAGCTCATGATTTGAGGCTCCTTTTATAATCAGTAGACAGAAATGAGCACATCCAGAGAGTGATTTATTAGAGCAGTCTTAAATGCAAATCTCCTCTGGAGACTTCAATTTCTCTCTTCAATTTCAGTGAAGGGAAGGTCATGTGTCTAGCTCAGACTTGGTTGCCTAACTTGGAGCAGAAAGCAAGAATTCTTCCTCCTGTAATTACACAGATCATTGGGAATCCCACCTGAGCCTTGCTGAGAGCAGCTGATCCTTGTGAGAACAAGATTTTTATTGCATAAGACTATAACAGGACCTAAATCCTCCTGTCTGCTTTTTTTCATTACCTTTGGTTGACAGACACTGTTCTAACATATTAAGTCTTAGAGATAGGGGGGAAAAACTTGAGGAAAGATGTGGTTGTGCAAGCAGCACATTTCAAAAATTAACACCAGAGATTTCACTATGGCAAAAAAAAATATCCCTGGCTCTTCATATCATAGCAACAACTTGCATCCCATGGTCATTGAGCAGCAAAAGGAAGGCAAAAGCATTAAAATCACTCATGAACAACTTCAACATGATTTTCATTCATTTTTGGTTCTGTGTCAGAAACATCTGTGCAGAGACTATATCATGTAGATGCTCCAGAGAAATGATGAATGTACTACCACCTTGGAAAAAGTAGGAATCCCGAGTGTCTTTGAGATGCATGTGTCCAGAAAACCAGAAACTTTATCTGGAATTCACTTAATCACATCTAGAGGTCTACCAGAGATGTACCAACATCTGAACTAGACATCTTTTGTGCTCAGTGGAGAAAATGAGATATTTTCTGAGGAACTTCCAAGCTCGCAAAAAAGCAGACATCTAATGCTTAAGTCCATTCCACAGATATATAGGTACCTAGTGACATTTCAGGTGTCCTGGAGGGACTGCAGTATCCAATGGGGTTGTCACATATGACAAAGGACCTATGTCCTCCTGGAGTAGGAGCTAGTAGCCAAGTGGGACTTATCTTAAACTGCAGTAGGTGCTACAATAATATAGGCACATTGAACTGGATTTTTACACAGGATGGAATTCCAGAATGTAGAAGCATATTAGATATTTGAAATCAGCTGGTCACATGAAGGTATTTCCTTTAGACTGAGACTATTAGCTCTCAAGACTTTACATTGACTAGACCTTCATCCATTGTGATGGTGGCTTAGACACTTCACTTCCATGCAAACACAAATTTCAGTGCCTGAATGTGCATCCACTCTCAGAGTGACATTGAGCTGTCTAAGTGTCATAAAAGATGCCATAAGACTTCCAGCTGCTCTAGGAGAACTTGCAACTTTTCTTAGTGATGTCTGTTTCATAACTCAGACCCATATGAGTGTCTGAGATTCCATCAGGCACCTCAGATTGAATTAAACACTGTATTTTAATGACTGAATTGAACTCCTTGCAAGTTAATGGGATGGTTTCCAACCCAGGGTTCACAGCAGGAGAATACCAACACATCCCTCAGCAGGTGATATATCTGCACTAAAAAAACAGTCCTGCACTTCCTCCCATGCATGCACACAGCTGAGACAATAATGATGAGCTGCAACAGCAGCAGTGGTTGGACAGCAGCAAGAGCACCTTAGGTACTCCTCACTTTTCCACATGCAAGGTAACCTGGAAGAGGATTTGTCCTATCCCATTTCAGAAAACACCAGTATCAATTTGATACAGATAGGAACTGGGCACTGGAGAGAAATGGATGCTGTTAGGGAAGAGTTCACCTGACATTTTCTTTGGCATAGCATCATTCTTGCTCTGCAAGTGCCAGCTTCCCTTCCCTGACTGCCAAGGCAGACTACATGACCATTTCAAAAGTAATTGTCTCTACTGTGAATATCAAGATCTGGTCACATCCCCCACTGCAGGATACAAGAATCTCAGCAGCAAGGTTGCCTCATGCTTTGTCCATCTCCTGGGGAAATGGATAAACTGGCTCAAAGAACCTGTTTGGAAAGTCTCCAGTAATTTTGCCTATACTTCAGCGACTGCTGGACTGCCCCACGAAGCAGATCTGCCTCTGCCTCTCACTGAAGTGCTTTTACTTCATTTTTTTTCAAGAAATGCTACATGAGGCTGGCAGCTTTTGAGGAAGGACTTTGAGAGACAGAAATACATATGTATAATCTGTGTGTGTATATGTATAAGCTTTTTCCCCACCACTCCACAGTTCTGCCCAATCCTTTTCAATGGTCCAAAGTTACAGGAGTTTCATCATTTCCATAGGAAAGCTATTCTAACATTTATTACTTTAAAAGTTCACTCGATAGTTACTCTGGGCTTAGCCTATATTTTATTTCTGTGAGAACTGAAAATGTATCAAAAGTCAACAGTAAAATAGAAGCAGGAAAAAAAGGAAAAAAGTGTGTAGAGGCATACAAGAAAGAGCTTGTGGCATATGCATGAGCATAAAACTTCAAGAAAAATTTAAATTAATGAAGGTAGTTCACAGTTTAAAATTAATTATTTTTGCATTTCTTTTCCTCAAAGGTTCCTCTTCAGTATTCCAAATATAAATGGTGGTGGGATTATTTGGAAACCAAGTACATTATAACTAAGGCCTATAGCAACCTCACTCAGCAGTGAAATTTGTTGTCTCCCTCTGATCCTCAGATTATGGAGATGAGGGGATGAATGTACATCAGTAAGATTCCCTACCGAGATAGTTTTTCACTCTTTTCAGTAAGAAAAAGATCAAAGGGAAAATAGCTAATTAACATACCAAAGGAGACAAAACCCCTAGAGCTTTATCGTTGTTGCAATCCAATAATAAACAGCCAAGTACAAAAAAGATTATTTGATAGTGACACATAGAATTGAAAGCCTTTGAAATGTCAGCTTCTCAAAAAAAAATATTTTTGGAAGGAAAAAATATCCATAATTATACAGAATAATGCTTAAGCATTGGGGAGTAACTCTTCACTCCTATGAGAGCTTGCTTGTAAAACTACTGTGCTTAAGAACAACAGCTTGGGTTGCCTTTATCTAAAATAAAATAAATTTTTAAAAAATACCACACAGAAGGCTTCAAATCCCTTCCTGTACAAACATTCAATTCTTTTATAAATTAAAAATTAAATACAGTTGTTCTATTAAAAAATATCATCAATCTCCATTCCAAGACAATCTTCCTGCTTTTACAGACGTGAGGGCAGTGAAACACCAAGATTTCAAATGATGTCTGTCTGGGCTGGTGAACTCCTATTCCACGCTGTAAGTTCTAGGTACTTTTGTAAAGCCAGAGGCAAAAAAGACAAATTCAAGTAGCAGTAAATCAGTAAATCTCTTCCCTGGAGAAAGCAACTGCTCAGACTACATGGATGCATCAATATCAATAAAAGAAAAAGGACCGGGGCATGGGCCCAAGGATATTAATTTGCAAGTGGTTTCTCTGGCACACTTCTGGCTCAGAGCAGCTTTCTTTTCACAGCACTATTAAAAAATTAGCACCACTCTGAGGCCATTTACAACAGGTACTTGGGCACAGACAGCCTGAGTTTGGGGATAATTTTAGCTGCATGGATGGGAACAGTTACAGAATCACAGAATAATTTAGGTTGTAAAAGACCTCCAACATCATCAAGTGCAGCCTTTAACCAATCACCATCTTATCAATTAGACCAGAGCACTGATGGGATGTGCCTACAGATGTTGAGGGATCTGGCTGATGTCAGTACCTTCAATTACCTTTAAATGATCATGGCAACAGGTACAGGTACCTGAGGAAGGAAGGAAAGTAAACATCATTCTTGTATTCAAGAAGGGCAAGCGGAGTGATCCAGGGAACTATAAGCCAGTCACATTGATCCTTGGGAAGGTGATGGAGCCGCTAATCCTGGAAACTACATCCAGGCACAGTAAGGACAAGAAAACCATCAGGAATAGTCAGCATGGATCCAAATGAAGCCATGCTTGACCAACCTGATAGGCTTCTATGATGAAATAACTGGTAGATGTGGCAAGAGCAGTAGATATTGTCTACCTGGACCTCAGTAAGGCTTTTAACAGTGCCTCAATTAAGACCCTCCTAGAGAAGCTGATGAAGTATAGGCTGGATCAGCAGACTGTGAAGTGCATTGAAAACTGGTTGCATTCCTGGGCCCAGAGGGTGGCAATCAGTGGCACAAAGTCTAGTCAGTCCAAGCATTAATTAGCAAGGTACCCCAGCCTGTCACCCTGGGGTACAGGTTCCAATCCTGTTCAACATCTTCATCAATAATCAGGATGACAAGACAGGAATGTTCTCAGCATATTTCCCAATAACACAAAATGAGGAGTGGCTGATACACCAGAGGGTTGAGCTGACATACTAAGGAACTTCAACAAGCTGGAGAAATGGGTTAACAGAAGCCTCATGAAGTTCAACAAGAAATACAAAATCTTGCATGTGGGGAGGAAAAACCCCAGGCAGGAGCAGATCCTGGGGGTCTACCCAGCTGGAAAGCAAATTCAGATGTGGGCACCAGTATGGGTATGGGCCAGCAGTGTGCCCTGTTTGCAAAGAAGGCCAATGGTATCCTAGGCCGCATTACACAAAATATTGTCATCAGATGGAGAGAGCTGATACTTACCGATACTTACTCCCTATCTAACACTGATGTGTCCACATCTGGAGTACTTTATCCAGCTCTGGGCTCCTCAGTACAAGAGACATGTGGCCATACTGGTGGAGAGTCTAACAAAGGGCCTAGGAGATGATTAAGGAACAAGAGCACCTCATGTACAAGGTGAGGGAGCTGGGACTCTTTAGCCTGGAGAAGGGAAGGCTTGGGAGGATCTTTTCAAGGAATATGAATAACTGAAGGGAAGGTGCAAAGAAGTTGCAGCCAGATTCTTCTCAGTGATGCCCAGTGACAGAAAAAGAGGCAATGTGCACAAACTGAAATACAGGAAGGTCCTCCTAAACATAAGGTAATACCTTTTCACTGTAAGGGTGAACTGGAGCAGCTTGTCCATAGAGGTTGCAGACTCTCCCTCCATGGACATTCCAAGCCATCTGGACATTGTCCTGAGAAGCTGCCTCTACCTGATCCTGCTTGAACAGGGGATTAGATCCAATAACTTCTAGAGATTCCTCCCAACCTCAATCACTCTGTGGTTCTGCAATATCTCCTCCTGTAAAGAGTATTCTTCCTTTATTAGGGCTGCCATTGTTGCAGGAAAAAAATTAATTTCCTCTGCTTTTACTCCTCCTACTTTCTGAATAAAGGTAAGTTTCAGTTTCTACTGGAACCAGTCATTACAATAAAAAAAATTCTTTGTTTCACTCTACAATTCCTTAATTTATTCAGCATATTTGTGACGCGATACTAAAGTGCTAAACTATAGTCCTCATTGAGAGCAAAATAACAGGCTCATTTCTTTAACCCTTTTTGTGCAAGGCAGGGATGCAAAGGGGATGCAAACGAGATTCAAGGCAACACTCAAAACTCGCTGACTCAGCCATTGAAAGCAGAATCCGTATGAGTTAATATACAGTAAATACTGTATTTTACCTTTTATATCCTAAAACAGGCACACCCATAACACTGGCACTAGAGCATCAAGAAGCAAGAGTAAGTGGAGGACCCCAGTTTTTCAATAGAGCCCGGCCCAGTCTGGACTATTTCAAAACCCAATCTTCTGGAGAGGAGCTAGCTCTCATGTGAACACAAGCCACATTGTGCCACACAAGTCTTGGACCATGGACTGACCTTTGCATGTCTTTCTACAGCAAAGCAACAATTTGGTCACAGTCATAAATTAACTCCTTGGGTGAAAAAGCTGCATCTGTGTTCCCAATTAAAACATGACAGTCACCAACTTGATGCAGAGAATATTCTATATCAAACCAGTTTGATCCAAAACTGAACAAAAAGCCACTTTCAGAGGATCAGTCTTCCACTTCAGTTGTGCCAAGCTTAACATTATGTATACAGAGAAAAAGCTTTCCATTGAAAAGACACAATTATCATAAATTAATTCCTGAGAGATGCCCAGGATATGACATTTGAGAGGTTAAACGTGACTACATTGTGTTTTAGTAATGTGTATTGCTTCCTAAGTGCAGTGCAGGCTGGCCTGAAGAACCCAAAATAACCACCTGTAGCTGCAGTTGGCAGGATTGCCACTGTCACCATCCTGGTACACAGGTCAAAAGCATTCAAAGCCCACACCTCTGAGCCTGCCCTGATAGTCTGGCAGCAAAGGCCTGGGTAAACCCAAGCACACAGCATAATTTGGCCTGAAATCCCAAAATAACTGAAAACTCATTCTACTCTTCAATGAAGAAATCATCCTTGTGTAGCCAGCGTAAGTGCTAAACCCAAATAGATCTGAAACTGTAAAAACTGGGTTTCAACATCTCCCTTCTAGTTGCGACTGAGTCGCATTCCCTATTTAAAAAGTCAGTCTAGAAAGAAAGGAGGAGAAACATAGCAGTCAGCTAAAAAACAAAATTCTTCTATGGGTTCTTTGTATGGATGCTTTGGGCAGGCTGTGAGCACACCTCTGCTCTTCCATAGTTTGTCATTTCAGTGTGGGTGAGATGATAAAAGTACCCAGTTTTAACCTCTATCGTTTTTCCACTTCAAAAATACTCCAAAGACTCTCAGAACGTCTGCAGGACTGCAAAAATTCCTAATGATATCTGCTTGTGTGTCTCAATTCACCCAAATGTGACATTTAGAAGTGCTTTTGCTAAAGTGGAAACAAATGTGTATTACAGACTAGGAGAGATATTATGCCATAATGACTCTTTGGCAAGCTACCAAAACACAAAAGGCTTCTGACAAATCAATATAAGAAGTGTTTTATACAACATAATAATTGCTTTAGCTCTCTACAAGACACAATTTTTTATGTCCATTATCTTTTCACTATAAAAGCATTAGAGAGTTTAGAAACATCATGTGTGTATTTTCATGTCTGACTATTCTCATGTGTATTACTAAAAATAATCCTTTCATCAGTCATTAATCATTAGTACCAGGAAAATACTGCCCTCTTCCCAAATAAAAATCACACACAGCCTTGTAGATGGCAAAATTAATTCACTTCAGTCCCTGTTGTGTTTATTTTCTCCCATTGTTTTAGGGAAATGTTCCTAGAGGAAGGGGGAGAGCTGTTGAGAAGGGCAACTATCTATGAATATCAGAAAACAGAGAGCTTACAGCAGAAGATAACTAAACATTTTTACTATAAACCGAGTTCAGTGTGTTGTGACACATTGTAACATGCCACATTACTTATAACATCAGTCAAAACTATCCACATTCTGAATAACAAACACTCACAAAGAGTCACTTATGAAATGGAGAATTATTTCCATAAATTAATTGGGAGCAGATTTCCTCACATCTATTCCCACAAAGAAGCAGCTTGTTCCACAGACAGGTTTTTCTTGCTTCAATATGAGTAACCAGGAAAGTATTTGACCCTTGACAAATTATTTTGAAAACGAATATGTTTTTAAAATATTCCAACCTGCTCATGGGCAAATTCATCAGCAGAACAGCAGGCAAAATATTCTACCTTCATTACTTTTTATTATTTAGGCATCTATTCTAATGTCTTTTCAAAACCTCACCCTTTATAATGCCCTTGCTCCCTCCCTGTTTAACTCCAACTGCAGCAGTAGAGGCTTTTGTACAAACCTCCTGTTGATAGCATTCATTACATGTTAGTCTGCAAAGTGATGAGGTAGAGAATGCTTGGAATTAAAATAGGAAAATGATTACTACAGAGGAAATGCAGCAGCAATAATTATCAAGTACACTAAGTTTTCACTGTTTGATTACAAATCTCAACCAGCTACCATAATTTTGCATTCAGAGGTGATTGGGTTGGAGGAAAAAAGGACTAAGTTTTTTAAGGCTTTGTGAGGCTCCCTCACTTCCTCTTTATGTCAAGCTTATCTACATAAAAAGATACTCTAAATGAATATTGCTCAGATTGTAAAGTCAAGCATTCCGGTGCTAGTAAATGCCAAAATTAAGATTTCCTGAAAACATTAATTCAGTCCCTTATACATACACATTGTGCCACACTCTTTAATTACTTGATGATGTACTATTTTTTCCATACAGTCCTTGCCTTGTTCTGTACTCATGCTTGATGGTGCTCACTTAATGAGTAAACTATTCAGTCTTTTCTTTTATCCTCCATATTCAGCGTGGCCCCAATGCTTTACATACGGCACACTCTTGAAACCCTGCTATGAAGACGGAATTAATCTTCTCATGGGCTTTTCCGTGGCTGTCATCACTATCATATCTTAAATATTCATTAGGCCAGAGAGAGAGAGAGAGAGAGAGAGAGAGAGAGAGATGCTGTAATTTGGTGTTTGGAGCACTCACCTGGGAGAGACCTCCAACACTGTATCTGCTCCTATGAATACTTAAATAGCATGTATCAAACAGAATACTCCAAAATGAGACACTAACCTGGTACTTGCAAACTCCTGGTTACAGCAGTCACCAGAAAGGTGGGAAACTTGGGTTGGAGACGTTCCCAATCAGGCAGAAACTGTCTCTAGGCCTTCAGAGGGTTCAGTATCACATATCAGACTGCTGCTTGCTTTTCCAACACGAGACTACTGTGGATAACACACCTAACTATGGGAGGTGGCTTACCACTGTGTGAACAGGTGAAATGCTGGCTTTCCTCTAGCTGAAAGTAACTCTCCATGGCCTGCTCAGGAAGCTCCTCACTAGACTTTCTGTCTTCTTCAAACTCTTCTTGAACATCCAGTTCCCTCCATGTCCCCTACCAGTGCCTAGCATATAAGACTGTAAGCCTTTAATGGTAAGTCTAAAGTAAGTACCAGTGAAGGACCTAAGCCTAGCCTAGTCCATAAGGACCTTAAAATAGGGCAAGCCTTCTTCAGCCCCACATTTCCTAGTACTCAGTGCACATGGTGTTACAGCGCTGCATAAGGCACAAAGCCATCTGCTCCAAGCAGCTCAGCACTCACCTCTTTCTCCTGAGGTGTTTAACAAACAAGCACTTGGTGAGTTAAATAGCCTCAGAGTGTGGACAGAAGATAGAGACTGAAATACACAACTCTTTAATTTTTTTTAGGCGAAGAACCAAAGTAGGCTCGAGCATCTTTGTGCTTCTTTCCTCCCCTGCTTAATCACAACCCTGCCTCGTAGCAGTATCAACAGGAGGAGAGAATAACACCACTCCAAATCATGTAGAGTCTCTTGACTAAGGTGACTTCCTGCTAAGCATAGTACTGGGTCCCATAAGCAGCTTTTTAGCTGGGAGAGATTAGCAGCTTGTTAGACTGGCTGTAGATGAATGCAGCTGTCTCTGCCTTTTAAATTTGTTCTCAGCTATGACAGTGGTAAACACCAGTTTTGCGATGTGAGAGTCAACCTCCACCCACTTTAATTTAACTTCTTTCTAATTCAAATAAAACTTATTTATGTAATGCCTCCTTCACAGTTCCTTACTCGTTTGAGGGCTTGGCTTCTTAATTGCGGAGGATTGAAATATTTCAAGTGATTTTCTTTTGCTGACAAATATAAACAGGTTTCAGCTAGCTGTCTGTTCTTTTTTTCGACCTTCCATGTCTGCCTGTGCTCCACATAAAACATTTTTGTAGGTTTCAGACGTTTTTTTCATGGGATTTTCCACCTTTCCCTGAAAATCATCCATTTTGGAATTTCAACTTCTCTTTTAATCGTCAGAGCACACATTTAGCTTGTCATAGAAACACAAGCTTTCCCACATCTAACATCCCAATTTAAATATAAATGAACACTGATGGAGACAAAAATAATCCAAAATTTCATCTTCCTGCTGGGGAACTATTGGAAAGATTACAAGAATATGAAAATCTTTTCTCCAAAATTAATCATAAACACAAAAGCAATCCCTGACTCATTTCACTTATGTCTCCCAGCCGGTCACCAGGTGATAGTAATGCCTAATCACCATTAACAAGGGTCAGATTTTAACTGGTGTCCTTAACTCTCAATGTTTTATCTGAAAATTTCCAATTCTTTGAACTGTCCAGATGGTTTAATAGGCTCTTTTATTCACTCACATCTAATTACTTGTCTCCTCCAAATATTTGGTTATATTCATTAGAACACTGTGTGCTCAGGAATTACCAGTCAATTCATAAAACCTCTATTGAAGGTTACAGTTTAAACACCCTATTGCCATCTCACCGTATTCATCATTCATTGGTCCAGATTCCCTCAGCAGGCCATGGGCCAGCATCATTGAAGGATGAAGTCTTAGACTATACAGACTTAAAAGTCCAATTATTGTAACTCTGTCACCAAAGGGCATCTGAGAATTGGTACTGTTTAGCAGCTAGACAGTAGCCTAATGAGCAGCATGTCTGAGTTTCATCTCAGGGCTCCACAAAACATATGTGGCACTGTATAAATAGTGCACAGGGACAAGAAAACAACCAAATAAAGAGCTCCAAGAGATACAATTTGAGCTGAACACATGGTGCTGGTAATGACTGGCATTCGAGTGCATGCTGAGCACAGGGTTAAAGGAATAAACAGATTACACTGTAATGGCAGGGAAAAAGATTGTTAGGAGAACACATGAAACGACATATAATGAAGTAATTATTTGTATGGGAAAGTGAGTCATTCCTGACTCTTTGGATGTGTGCTGTGTGCTTCTTCACAAAGAGCAGACAGACCCATGCTTCCTAGGTGCCCTAAAAAAAGGAACCTGTCTTACCCTTTCAGTGCTAAGCCAAGCTGTGCCTGAGGCCTCATGGTGTCTACAGGAAATACCAAGCTTGGAGCACATTTTTCTCTAAAAAGTCTCAGTTGTCATGGGGTCCCTGAATGTCTGAAGCACAGGAGAGCCAGCAGGAGCCAGTACAGAAAAAAAAAAAATTTAAAAAAGGCAGATGACAGCATATTGGGGTGGTCCAACAGCATAACCAGCCCAGCAAATAGTAGCTCTAATTGATCTTTCTTTCTCCTCATCTGTGGGCATACCAAGAACCTTGAGTTTGTTCAACGTTCCCTCCCCTGCTCCCTCCCCAAGGTTAATCCTCCCCTGCTCCATTCCTACTTACTGGAAAAACAAAAATATTTCATTATGGGCTGGTTACAAATAATTTCTTAAGCACATACAGGTTATCTAAATGAAAACTGTAATCAGAATAATAACCAAAATTGTCCATTTATGTGTATCAAGGGCCTGGAGTTAGACAACAGCTGCATCCAGATCCTGGGGGCCATCACTCTTGCCATGTCCTCATTTATCACTAGCAGCTACAGCAGAACCCTGCCCAGCCCCAGGGGCAGCCAGGTGTGCACTCCCCAACACTGAGTACCAGATGAGCCTGCAGGCAGGGAGGGGAAAGATAAAGACCTTCTCTTGCTAGTGGGCAGCCACAACTGTGAATGAGGATATGTCTCCCCTTCTTCTCCAAGGCTGGTAACCTGCTCACACCCCCCTTGTCTCTCTAGTGAGACCCACACTTAATGGATGTGTGGGTCTCACTAGATGGAGATGCAAGGAGACAGTTTACTCCTGTAGCATGCTCCAGCTGTCTTCTCCATGGTGCTCTGGTGTTAGTACCAGAGTGGGCATTGCTTCCAAACAGCTTGGGGACAACATCCTCTGGGAATTTCATACAGGCAAAGAATTCAGCATAGACTTATTCATTAATGTCAAGGCTTCATCTCCTGCCATCCTTAAGATGTCCAAGCTCCAGAACACAGACTTGTCAGAATGATGGGTATGCATCCCAGGGAGTGGAACCTTTTAACTCTGCAGCATTCAGAAATGAATGAAACCTTCATGGAAGGTTGAGGAGAGGAAGAGGGAAGAAGGTGAGATGTGAATTTAGTAACCCAGCTAGTACATAGCTCACCTATGTTCAGTCTGAGCCCTGGGGTCTCAGGACTATGTCCTTTTTCATTTACACTCAGGATGTGTCTAAATGATGTTTGTTCCCTAACTGTGAATACACAAACATTATTGAAAGCAATTCATGACAATTGGCAGCTCAGGTTACACTCTTCAGCATGATGGAAGGTGTGAGTAGGATTCTGTTGTGCTAAGGAGAACCCTAAAAAAACCTTTTCTTCAAAGTGAGTGCTCTAACCACTACATTATTATGCAGAAAACTGGCAGAGATATTGCCTCTTTTGACTGTGAGATTGAGAGGTTTTTTTCTCCCAACACAAGAATAACATTTTTACAGCTGCAGGGATTCCAGATCAGTGCACTGCAAAGGGAGACTAGGGTAATCCCCTGAAATCTGCAGAGCTGCTGCAGGAGCATAGGGAAGGGTAGGGATTCATTCATCATCATTTGCTCAGTGTTCCCCCACTCAGTCAGTCCATGGGTGGGTTTGGATTCCAGCCCAAGGCATTTTGCCTCCCTCACACACAGACGAGGGAGCATGTGGTGTGTCTGCTTGGGGATTGTGTAGTACATAACGAGAACCAAACTCTTCATTTCTAATAACATCTGGCTTCCCCTGTTTAAGCCATAGTCTTTCACTCTCTGATACTAACATAAGATCCAGTCTTTCTGAATATTGTATAATTTCAGAATCATGATTAGTAATGTTACTATTTTTATTTCTTTACTGCTATACATCAAGATCTTTCACAAACATCCCTTAGTTTGTCATTTATCTGACTATTTCCTTCACTAATTTATCTCTGTGTCTATGAACTTCTCTATTTCTCATTCATTTCAAAAATATCTAAAATATATTGATGCCTTCTTTTTCTATCTGGCAGAATGTCTTGATTTTAAGGGGAGGAGGGTAACACCTACAGAAGCATTCATTAAAAAATTGCAGTTCTCAGATATGTATTCTTTTGTTTAAATGTTTTCTCTCACTGTTTCGTTCATAGCTATTTTCATCTTTGGTAAACTGGCATTCTTAGGACTTAGGATAGTCATGTTTTGTTCAGAACAAGTTCTACCATGCTACAGATCTGCTACAAGTCTCAGGTCCCTGAGTGCACAAGTGGCCCTGAGCTGTGCTGAGTAGATTGGCTTCATCTCAGACCTGCCTTGTCACTGAGGACCTGTCTGGAGGCCACTGGGCTCTTGGACAATCCTCAGTCCCTGTCACCACTCTGCTGGCCTCACTGGGGCACCACAACTTGAAGGGGAGGACACAGTTCCTGCCTGCCTTGACATCACCTCCACTCCCATTGTCGAGCAGCCCTGTCTGTGCACTGACACCAAGACTTTTATCAAGCCTTTGTGCTCTGGCATGCTATTTTATGTAATAATTAGATCCTCTGAACCAATTCCTCTTAGTAATCTTGGCATGGGTCCAAGTGACAAGAATGCACCAAAAACATGAAGAGTGTTTCATGAAGGAAGTGCAGCAACACCAGGTATGGTGGTTGCCCCACCAGGTATGCCTGACCTCAGGTATGGTGGAGCTTTCACAGCAGTTGTATTTACTGAAATGCCCATGACTTTCTCTACTGGGACTGCTCACCCATGTTTCTGCACTGCTCAGAGTTGGGGCAGCCCACACAAAACAGTGCGAGTAATTGATTTCTCAGTTCTGCCAACAAAGGGGGAAAAAAATGAAGCATCATTTCAGACCCTTTGGAATATCTTTCATCTCTTCATCTCCAGAAGAATAAAAATAATTAAATTATAATTGTTTTTTCACTGCATATCATTATATTCCACCGTTTAGATCAACAGAGAATGAGAGTATTTTGGACACCAAAAATGAGTAAACACCCCTTCCCCCCTAAAGAGAAACAGACAAATTCACAAAATTTATTGGTGATATGATTTCCCCTCATGCTTGTTAGGGGTCAGGATTTTGCAGTCCTGGATTTAAAAGTCTGCCCATCTTTATGGTCTTTGGAGCTACATCTCACAGACCCACAGGCTGGGCCAACCTGGGGTTGAGAGCACCCCCGACAGCATTTCTCCATATGTTGTTAGCAGGACACCATCTTAATGTCTGCTTCATGAAGTGGAACAGCTCTGGAAGAACACTCAGCAACATGCGCCTCCCCAAAACCCTGCTGCTCAGAGATATCTAATCAACAGGATAGCCAAGCTCAAGGCCACCTTCTGACCAATTTGTCACAGACATAAGATCCAAGGTTGCATGTCTTCACTGAACAACCCAATCACCATGTGTCAGAGTCCCCTGTATGGCTTTCCCTCAAGCTGCTAGAGGAAACATCCTGTGTCCTAAAAATTGCAGTGCTCAAATGCTCAGGTGATGAGACATTTTCCACAGCAGACGAGACCTACCTAGCCCTGGGTAGCTTAACAGGAGGGGCCTTACCGGGATAGAACAGGAGAAATGAAATGTGTTTTAGTACAGCTGAAGTTGTCAGTCCCAAACCACCCAGAACCTGGGCAAGTGCTGCACCACCCTACACTGCTGAGTAAAAGTTATTTTCCGAATTAAACCTCTTACTTTATTCTGTCTCTCACATTATTCTGACAGATTTACACTGCTAACCCAAGTTTATGACTAGATTTAGGAAAACTAAGATCATATTTTCCAAAGACTTTAACTAGTCACAAAAATAAATACCAGTTATCACCTAGATTTTCTACTTGTTCTACTTAAATTATAGAAAATCATACCAGTCCATGTAAAACAGATTACAGAGATACTTTGAAACCAGTCCACTACCCAAAATCACTTGCACAAGTTCAAAACCAGTGCAAAACGTTAATAATCTCAATTAACAGAATTCTGCAGCCAACTTATATTGGCAATATGTATTTTAAGAGAGAAAGGCTTCAGACTTATTTATGTCTGTAAAACTGTCTGGATGAGAAAGGACTCACTGCCCTCTTCTCTTTTTCTTGTCATCTCTCTCAGTCACCACCCTAATCATAAGCCATCTCTTCAGATTTCCTTCATAAAATGATCTCTACATCTATCTGTCATCCAGCCTTGAGTGAAGTGGCTCTTTCACTCATCTGACAGAAGTAGAGTTGGTTTGCCAAATTTCCATCACTATCACTGCATGGCACAACTCTGGGATATTAATAAATAGTTTGTTACCTAAGGCCACCCAACATGGATTACTTTGGAAGCATCTCTTATCTTAGTGCAACAATTATAGCATTTAATAGGTTAAGGGATATAGTGTATGTAGGATTTCAGGAAATCCTTTCTCAAGGTTTTCATTCCTTAGTTGAGATGCAGGGCACAACTATATAAGGATTAGCTCGTCCTTCTCCCAGCACATGCTTCTTTGATGATACCACATCCTTCTATCTTCCTCTGTGGAACAGAAATGGAGAATAGTCACGCTAGGGGAATTATTAGCCTCAGCTTCCTTTATACCTTTAAGGCAATTACATTCCAAGACAAGAGTACCTAATGTGCAGCACTTTCAGCATGTGTAACTTAACGTAGTTTTACGAAGTCATGAAAACCTCCAGATATATTCCTCTTTTAAAAACTGCTGTATGCTATAAACCTTAAGCCAGGTTTAATGCAAGTGTTGATTTTTTTTAGTGTTTTGAAGATGGAACATGTTTTCAAATAAAATGTATGGGCATTTTTTTTTACTCTGGAAAGAGCTCTGTGAACCCTTTTCTTCCCCTGGTGGAGAACTAAAGGCAGAATTTCCTAATAACCCAGGATAATTAGTTTGTTTGTTTGTATGTTTTAATTTGACACTCAGCACCATGGTATCTGAATGGAACATTGCTGCAATGGAGGAGCATACAAAATATTTTATGAAGACTGACAACTTTCAGCCCTGTACATTAAAGAACAAATACTTCTATACACACATCTCTTGCACAGTACCCTGGACTGGGCAGATAATGTATGTCTGATTTCTGCCACAGATCTCCACTCCAAATGTATCAGTCTTAGTCAAGATGTAGGGAGGAACCCAGTTCACATATTTCTGAGCAGACATCTCTGGCATCACTGCCTAAAGTGATAGGAGACTGGGCATAATAACAGGCACAGAAGGTACCAATGCTCCTCTGTGTTAATCAGGCAGAGCTGCTTGAAAATTTCCCATCAACATGATTTTCTGAAGGAAAAGGGTATGTCAGATAGTTATAAACAGAAGAACACCTATCTCTATGTATTTTCCTGCCGAACCAGTCCTGATCTTTGTTCAACTTCATCTGCTCAGAATTGCTCTTCTCTCTCATAGGTAGAGCTTCTCAGAATCACACCTCCACTCCCACAGTCAAATTTCTTCTTTCTTGGCTATGAAGTATTTCTTCCCACTCCCTCTATCCATTCATGGGCTTTCTTTTTGTCTGTCAGTCCTTCTGACTTCAGCTTTGTTGAGAAATTTCACCAGGTTAAAACCACTTCCTACCAAGTAATCCATCACTTGGTTAACCCTCCTAGAAGTGCAGAATTGAAAAATTGCTTTGTCCAATGACACTCTGCCTTTACTGGCAGCCATTCAAGGTTGCTAGAGTTCTGTTGCTATTCATACACTAGATGCAAGAATTTTTCCTATTACAAACAATGAATTTCATTCTACTAGATGAAGAAAATCATATCAGAGAACAAAACCATATCCCCAGTATGTATTTTTTAGCCAAGCACTTGTACGCATGGAAAATTCCCATTATCAGTCTGACCTAGCCTTTGTACACAGGCAGGATGTCTTCACTGGACAAAAACTGTCTCTATGGGAAAACATCAGTCTTACACACAAACCCACAGTTTCCATCAGGAGAACAAAACCAAAACCCTTCATTTTCCTCCTCAAAAATAAGCATGTTCTCAGTTACAACTTTCCGTTCCATCAGGATTTTTCACAACAAAAAGACTTGTCTCTCAAGGTGTTGTATCCAAGGGGCTTTCAAGGTCATAGCTGACTGAGTTTCACCTGGCAGCAAACTGGAAGAGATAGTAGAATGCAGGGAGACCAATATTGCAATGGTATTTAGTGACCAGCCCACTTCTATTTCTAGCAGATATTTATAAATCCTTTTAAGGCAGAACATGTTGCAGAAATCTTGCTCTGAACGACAAAGACATGAGTAAGTGTGACAAGCTCCTTGTCAAAGAAAAAAGTGTTTCAGTCCTCTGTCCAAATAGATTTCAAAAGACACAATGAGACACAAGTTTTGTCTGGAAATGGACACAGAGTGACAGGGCAAGTATGGCTTTTAACTGATGACCACATTGTAAATAGGAAGAAAATTACTCTAACAGACAATTTAGACACCAACATCATCCAGCTTTCCTGATACTTCCATAACCATTTCTCTCTTGCCTAATCTGTTCATCCTAGTCAGCTGGGGTCTGGAAACATGAAATTTTTCAACAAAATAAAAAACCAAAGCAGCACTTCCATCAGCTGACGTCTTTGATGGCTCAGAGCCTAACCTGGTGGACCAGCTAAGTCTCTGAAGGGAATGAAACACATCTGACCTTCCAGAGTCTAAGAAGCAAAATATTCCCTTTGAAGAGGAGCAGATAAAACACCTGTACACACACAGACACGTGTGTACCTACACAGTCTGCACTGGCAGAGGCTCGTGGTGCTCCAGCCACCCTGGCCCTGCCTGGGTTGTGTGCAGGGTGAACATCTCACCCAGCCTCTGTGGAAGCTGTCGTGGCTGTACCCAGCAGTGCAGCACTGTCCTTTTTCTCCACGAGACATTGAGGGCACCTCTCCAGCTGCCACTCCAACATCACTCAAGTCTATAAATCCAGCAGCATATCTCTTATACCTCTGCAGATGTCATTTGCATTCATTTATCTGATACAGAAAAAAAAAAACAAAACAAAACAAAAAAAACCTAAAGCAAAACCAAAAACACCTGTTTCAGGCACCTGTATCATTCCCTTGGGTTAATACTCAGTCTATAAACTCCAAATTTAGAAGCAGTATTCAGCTGACTAAACCAACCCAGGTGGTGCCATATCAGGCAGTCTTCAGTATCTAGGACAGTCGGGTGGAGCATCCCAAGGCACCTCTAGTGGCAGGTGTGGCAGGACGTCTACTCCCCTCCTCTCTACCACAGATAGCTGGTGCATAAAGAGACAAGCCAGGCTGAAAGGCTCAGCAAGGGGTCATCTCTGGTGCCAAAAGGGCTCACACCTCAGCTAAGAATCAACATCTGAGTCTGGAGAGCTGATGTGAGAAGAGATAAAGGAAATATTCTTTACTAACAGACACTGTTTTACAAACTATAAAAGACAGACGAATCATCACAGAGGCAGAAGCCTTCTACACAGACACCCTGAAAGTGTGGGAGACCTGGACACAGGTTCTGCGGTTATTTCTCTAGGGTTGAGGGAAAGGCTCTCTGCGTGTGCTGCACCAACAACTGGATGGTAAGATACATTGAATCTGAGGTTATATTATTTCTGTGCTAGCTGTAACATTAATAGCTACCTTTAACCTTACACTGTATATACCTACTAGTAGTTTTTCATTTATCCTTATTCCTGTGTAGTATTAGTTTGTTTCAAATCTTACGTCTGTTAGTTTTGTGTCTATTAAATAAATAATTCATTCTGTAATAGACCGAATCAGCCATTATCAAGGAATTTGTGAATGAGAATGGGTTTTGGAGTGCTGGCCACCTCAATAAAGTTAATGCCTGCTGCCAGAGGCCTGGGCAAAAGGCAAGGACTTATCTAAAGCCCCACATCCGTTCATAACAGCAGGAGACTCTATTGTTTATCTCAGATGTTTACCTGTGACATGTACAATTCCCATTATAGTCAATAAAGATCCTGACTCAAGTCAGTTGCACACATATACACTTGGAATTAAATTTAAGATGCTCTATAATGTGGAAGACACTCATGTGAGGAGGATGGATATGACAGCAGGCCTACAACAAGCAATAACTTTCCATAGCAGCAAGTGAAAACCAGAGAGGGTATCTCAGGGAATCTAAAACATCAGAGAGTCTGTGTGTGGGCATCTGAATACAGTTGCCAGTCAGTACATTCAGCAGGGCCTAGAAAGTGACTCAGGTAATGACTAAAACCTGCAATAGGGCTTTAGCAAACACCTTCATTTAGACACATACATTTAAGCATCTCTGTCTGGAGCTGAATCCCATTTTACTGATCAGACAGACGCAGTCAGAGCAGACACAGGATCAGGTTTGTCCACCATTTAACAGCAAGTCTGCAAGCCTTGGTTCAGAATGGCAGGAGAAATTCTGGGTCACTACACCACTCAGCACACTTGGACAGCTGTATAGTCCTTGTAAAAGGGAAAAACTAGGATGAAATTCTTCCAAGACCACGTCTGTCAAAGTGGTGTGGATACAGACACTGAAGTCCCACTCACTATACAGAGCTGGTAATTAAAATGATCCTGGCAATTGCACTGTTTTTACCACCTATGTGATGACCACATCACTTACCTCAAGTGACCACACAGCTGAGAGTAACTAATAAAGCAAATTATTCCATGGTTCCTGGAGGTAAAAGTAGCTGGTTCACGATAATTTCCGATCTCTACTGTTTAAGAAAGATTCAGTTTATGACCAGCCTACCAGGAGAACATAATTTCCTTTCCTCTTCTCACTTTACTATTAAACTGCATAAATTGGAAGTCACTAAATGGGTAATGAATGCCCCAATGCTGTAAGAGTTCCCACCATGACCTGCAGGTGTACATTTAATCTTGGAGAGATGGAACAGACTAATCAGAGAAGATATTAGGTCTGCTTACTTTCCATAGATTCCATTGAGATTCAGGTCAAATAAAAATATGTCAAATATTTAGGCTGACCTCTACCAGAGGGGAAACCAGAGAATTCCACCTGATACTTTTTTGTCAAGAAGTTCTTCCATTGTGGCAGTGAGCATCAGTAGGGGTAAGAGAGGACTACTACAGCTGCACTAGAGTTCCTACATGACTAACAAACTGCCTGTGGCCAGGTATATATAGGGAAACATCGCCATTCATAACATCAAACCAACAGCAACACTCCAGTTATTTATAAGTTTCGTGCTGTTCTTGTTTGTGACCTAAATTTACAAGAAGTCTGAGGTTAATTTTCATCTTGCTGGAGTTCACTGCTTTTGGGAACATTAAATGTTTCATTGCTATGTGGGATTCTGGCTTCTGCAGACTCTACTGTCATTCTGCCACCTCTGTGCATTCCCTTTAGGTGATGCTAGATCTATAATCTATTACATTCTGCAAATAAACTGCCAGTATACTGGCACTTGCTAGTCTACTTTAAAAACCTTTCTTCCAACAGTAGCTGACAAGGACTGGGCAACTAGTCAAAGCCATTCCCCTTTGGGGACCAGGAAGGCTATGCCTAGGAGATGTGAAAGGAAAAGCCAAATTGTGTTAAACTCCGGTATTAAGAGAGCCAGGAAATGAAGGAAAGCAAAAAAGAAAGAGATGGAATTAGTGTAGTAATTGTGCTGTATTTGTTGTTATTATTATTTCTACCTAATGTTTATTCCCAAAATCATAAGCATGAAGAATAAACATGCATCTATCCAGATTAGACCAATTTTTTTTAAGTAGCTAAGGTGTGCATATTACTATAAAGGAACTAAAAAAATTAAAATTAACCTCCACTAAATATTCTGAAAAACTTGGAACAGACAGTGCTATGTCAGTAAACCTTTTTTACTCTTTGTTCATTATTAAATGAATATATTTATTATTTACAAGACATTATCTGCCTTAACTGCCTCGCCACTTTAGGACCTTCAGAGTTAACTTACGGTCTTTCAGGACTAACCTTGATAAAAGACACTGGAGTTTTTTACCTGCAAAGCCCTGGGGGTTTGCCAGCACTGAGAACGGCCATCACAAATGTACAGACAAACACAGGTTAACTGATGGGGCACGGAATGTTAAAATCCAAGGCAGACAAGGACTGCTTTGTGTCAAATCGCAGCTCAGCAGCAATTAGCTGGCACACACCTACGCGCTGCATTGCCCCCATCTGAAGCAAACAACATCGCGTTACATGGCGAGAGACTAAAACATTAAATTATACCCGAGCAAAGGACCTGCCAGAAGGACTTGTGACCATGCCACCCCTCTCGGGAGCTGGCAGCCTCCAGAGGCTCAGTGGCAGCGCTGGAAGCAGCTCCTGGCCCCGGGAAGGCAGCCGTGCCCCGCTGTTTCCCGGAGCTTTGCGAGCAGCCAGCAGATGGTAGCAGCTGTCGGTCACTGCTAACCTGAGCTGCGTTCCTGCCACAGCCAGGACACAGAACCGCTCTGCCTCTCGCTAGCAACCGCGTGAGCTGCTCAGCATCACAGCAAACAGCCTTCGCTATAGCTGACTTCAATTGATAGGGCAAAACGCTCTCAGAAATAATGCTGACCTATATGTGGGCTTCTTAGGCTACGCTGTTCGCTGCAGTCAGTATTCAGGGGAAAAGGAACGCTGGGGCAGAACTGCATTGTCAGAGTGCGTGAAAATGTTCTGAACAGATGGAAAGACAAGAAGAAAAAGACTGTCTTGTCTATCCGTGGCTTTGAAAGAAGGGAAGTTAATAGAATAAGAACAAAAGGGTTATTACATATGTGCACAACTTTCAAAAATCTGTATCCCCATGTTTTCAAAAACCTGTCAAGTGTCTTAAACATTAATTATCTTTATGAGAAAATATAAAAAATGCAATCATCATGCTATGAGGAATACATGAAAGGAGCTAATATCTCACTGTTGGAGAAAATAATGCCAAGATTTCTTTTACAGGAATACTCTCTGGTCCATGATGACTGTTACTGATCGAAAATTATTAGCTTGAAACTACAGGATGTGTCTTATAAAAAAATTTGTAAATTTAATAACATACTTTCTGCATAAATTAAAATATTTTAATATAATGTACTTGCTAAATAGTTGAATAAATGCTAATTGAGGGAAACATCTGCTCTGAACAAGAGCATTTACCACAGGCAAAGTGCTTGTCTGCAGTGGCAGTTTGCATGAGGAATAACAGGATGCAAAGCCTCAAACTGTATTTTTACTCTGACAGGGAGTTTAAGGATATGGCACATCGAGTTTAACACACATTGTGTCCCTGATTTCCATACCATACTTGCTTAGTTTTCACAGGAAAAACTGAAGGAGGTGGGAGGAGGTGGGAAGGAGATGTGGTAAATGATGGCACTCAGACGCTTAAACTTAAATACTTAAGTCAAACTGTAGTTTTCTGGCTCTCCATTTTCTTCGTTATCTCCACCAACAAAGGATATTAGCACAACTGTGCATCCTCAGAAACACCTATGTCATGGTCACCTGCTGACTGTGAAGAAGGTACAACTTGCTTAGAGGTCCTGCAAACAGCTTTCTATCAAAAAAGAGGGCATATGATGCAAATGCAGCCTAAAGAGCCTCCCTCAGTTTTTCAGAGCTGCCAAGTTATATGGCTTTGGAATCCTTTTTTTTTTTTTTTTTTCCTCCTTTTAGAAAAGCAGCATCTCCGTCCCTGAATAGACGCAGAGAGCAGAGCTGCTGAGTAAGAGGACTGAGAGCTGGTGTAGATAATAGGAAAGCTCTGCCTGCTATTTTCACATCCCTGCTAAGCTGTCTTTAATAAGCATCACAATTAACTTCTGATAGCTGCTCGGAGGCCTGCACCGAGCAGGCTGCCTGGCTGAGTGTGGGTCTTATTAGCGAGTTGCCTCTTCACAAAACTGCCTTCACAAGTGACACCCTTCTCAGCAGCCTCCGCGGGAGCAAAGGACTGAACCCATTCAGAGACTGAACAGCCTGCAAAGCCCGTACCCTAAAGGACACAATAACAAGAAAATAATGTAAAGGAGAATGAAGGAGCAAGGACAGGAGTGCATAGGAGAAGCTGTGCTGATGCTAAACGGAACATGATTGTCATAAGTGTGTATTTTTGACCTCTAAGCTATCAACCTGATCATTTTCTCTTGAGCTAAATATGCTTACAGCTAGTTTCAGCAACAAGCAATTCTCATGCCAACATCTGTAGCTTATAGATATGAAAAAAAAAAAGCCTCCTTTTAAAACTTTGATTTATTCTCCACAATAAAATAAAATTATGGTGTAGCTGAAAATAACAGCAGCCCACAGTTCTCAAATATCTGGTAAAAACCTTTTGGCTGGCTGACCTCTCGCCTGTGTTTCCTGATTATGTTGTCACTAAAATCTAGTTATAATGATATTTTCTTTATTAAATTATGTGTTCCTGGCAGGTGTGCTTGCTTTTGTAAAGGACAAAGAGTATAATGCATGATCTCAATGCAGTTAAACATCTAAGTCCTCTTTAAAATACACATTGTGTAGAACAAAAACAATGCCAAAATGAAAAATGTACATGCATTGAATGAGCAAAGTTTAAAGCAGGGATTGGGGTTTTTGTTTTCTCTTTTCATTATTATGTTATCTGTATGTAATGATATTCCAGACATCATCAAGGATTTCTCAAAAAATTCTGCATTTATGGAATAATTTTTTTCTAACCTCCAGCTGAGAAAATGTCTTTTAGTTTCATTTAAATCTGATCATTATTTTCCTTCCCATTCTGCATACATACTGCCTGACACAAAATCTCTCAACAGAAAAGTGAATGTACAGGCAATTGCAGTGTTTTGTTTGAAGACTTGTAGTACATAATTCAAGGTTTAATTCTATTAAAAGGCAAAACTGACCAATTTCCAATTTTTGTCTGAAAAATCAAACTTGTCCTCCAGAGTGGTCTCTATCATAGAACCATCAAAGTGAATATAAAGCAGAATTTTTCCTACCAATGTCAAGCATTTTATAACAGTTCTCTCTTGGATCTATATATAAAGGCATGTACATACTTATAGCTGGATTCATACCTACTAGAAATGCTTTCAGCAAATTTAGGAGGGTTACATCAGCTAAGATCTTGACCAATAGTTTTGTGTAATGCAAATTAAATATTCTGAAATTGCAATGATGCAGGCACTTCGAATAGGAATAATTATGTTGGCAAGCCCTCCCTGAATGGTAATGTAATAATAGTCTCATTCTGAAATCTGTAAGAACTGTCCTCAGGGGAAGATCAAGGATTCACAGCAGCACAGACAAAATCAAATTTTACTGTCCCAGGAATGAGGACTAATTCTTGCAGTCTCAGTACTGGATAAGGAAATGCAGTGCCACAGCAGCCCCAAGCTCCACCCTGCCACAGCCAGTTGCTGAGGATGCAGACGAGCTGGCACGGTGGAGGGTTGATAGTAGGGGTGGCTGTGCAGGCAGTGGGATCATGGCTAGCCACTAATGGGGACATGGAAGTCCACCAGTCATGGCATTCTGAGTTGCCCAGGAAAGATGATACCAGCAAGAGAAATCTGCCCTGCCTCAGGTGAGCCTGTATAAGCTCACCTCATGAGTTCAGCTGTGCAGTAGCCACTATGACACCAAACATCCTTCTCATTCTTTCACTTGCTTTCCTGGCATGATTTTTTGGCTGCCATGCCAGTCCTGGACATGTCTGATCATGCTGAAAAGTGCCCCAGAGCAGCTCTGTAGAACAGCTCTCTGGCAAACCAAAGCATCTTGATCAAGTAAGCTCCACTTCAGATGAGAGCAAAATGTGAAAGTATGAGGTCTTAACAGCCAAGCAAGACAATCAGACAATGCCATCTGACAGAAGTGACCAAAACCAAAGTACACACCAGCCCTGGAGGAATTTATTTCTGCACTGAATCATCTCACTTGCTTATCTCCAACAATGACATAAACCAGAGCCATGAAAACAAGCTTTCTTAGGCCTACTGAAATGTTTGAATCTCAGGGTTTCGGCTCAGTCTGACCCTTGGTGAAATCTTGACATCTGCAAATACAGGCCTTTCACATGCAAATAGAGGGATGTAAATAGGGAGCGCAAGCATTTTGGATATGCTTTGACACACTGGGCCCTTAGACCAACTTTTTCTGTGGTCACTTTTTTCTCAGTAGTTAAGAAATGTTAAGACATATGCCATGCAACATTGTCAGGGATTCTTCCCCTCACTACCCATGTGCCTAATGATTTACATGGAAACATATTCAAAAGGGTCATTCACCAATCTCCCCGCAGGCTTAAATATTTTCAACTCAGTGTCAAAGAGTACTAGAATGGGAGTGATACTCTGTCCAGTCCTTTTCACAATACAAATCATCCAAGCCATACAAGCAGAGAGTGTGTGAAAAAATATGGACAAGCCTGATGTTATTGTAAGGTTTCAGTGTTAGCACCCTCGTGCTGGGAAAGGGCTCTGCTCAAGTTCTCCTGTGGTGATGAGAGCTGCCTCTGCATGCAGCACATTTCCAGACCCTGTGCCCCTGTAAAGGCAACTGCATGCCTTCAGCAGATAATTCAGGTTTTCCCTGCACAGAACCCTCTGATGCAGCACTCACACCTCACTCTCTCTTCTGGTCGCAGTCTGAGTGCTAAAAGGACTCCCAGGTCTTTGTATGCTGCTTTCATTTTTGCTCGTTTAAATCTGAAATTGTCAAAGAGCAGGTTCCAGACACTCTTAGAGTCTTGTTAAAATCTCATGAGCAATTATGATTTGTTGAAATAACCTTGGTCCTCTCTTTGGGATACTGGCTTAAGTTACTTTCCATCTCATTCCAGCTGATTTCCTTGGTCACACATGGACCTTGTTATTCAATAACTCCTACCACCTAGTTAATTTAATATTATTGAAATGCTGGGATTAGCCCAGAAAGCATGATATAGTCTGATTTTTACTTAGATTCTAATTTCCTCTTTCATGGAACTCACAGCACTTATAATTTCACCAGTTGAAGAGCCTTTAGCGAGTCCGTTTATTTTTGTGCTTTTGATATCAGATTTATAGTCAGGTCACTAAGAACTTTAATGACTACAATGACTTCTCCAGGGAAAGCCTCTCAGTAAGAAAGATTTCTTGGAAGAGTTTTAACCTTTCTTTAACACAAAAGCATTGTAAAATTCCATCTTAAGGCAATATGTGACTGACAGTTTTTTCCATTTTATTGCAATAATCTTGCAATCCTGCTTTACAATACATCTTAATCTTCCACTTTCTTCTGCACTATTGGATTGAGATCACCAACATCAATAAAGAAGCGGAAATAGCATCTACTTATATTTATCAGGAGGAAAGAATTTCTGTTGACAGTGATGAAGAAAGATTAAATTCTGTTCACTTTCAGCCTGTTCCTGGGGATTTTCTGATGTATTTTAATTTGACGGATTTTTGCAGGACTTATAAACAAACTAAACTAAAAATCAAAACAAAAAAACCCTGCAAAGACCCTACTTAACGAAGTTTTTCCTTCAATTCACTGTATAAATCTTTCTTATGCACTTTCCTTATACACTTTCTCATTTCCAGGTTAGAAATCAGTGCCTGCATTCCAGATACAAATGTTTTTAAATAGCACTGTAAAATATAGGGGTGGCCAAGACACTCACTACATATATGTAGTGACAAGTGACAGAGTTGTTTTTGCTGTTATAACGGATCCATGAAAAGGAAATAAATTTGGGGTTGATTTAGGAGGGGAAGGAAGGAAGGAAGGAAGGAAGGAATTTGAAAATATGACTGCACGTCCCCAAAGGGTTTAAATTTGGCTTATTCTTCCCATGCAAATAGGTCATAACTCTGAAGGACTAGACAGCATTAGCTTCAGGTCTCTACAAGCAAATCATTTATTTTGCAGCAAGCATGGTACATTTAGGGGATGCATACTCCAGTTTCAGCTTGGCATGGCCTGACGCTTTCTTCTTTCTGCCAGCTCTGCTGTGATCTTTTAGAACTGGTCAAAACATACAGGTTTTTGTAGCACCCAAGTTCAAAGAACAGCATCAAAATTTCTTTAAAGTATTCTGTTTGCTTGCTTTACTCTTTTTCTTCTCCACCTGACCACATTTTCATTTTCAGTGGAAAGCTTCTGTACTTCAGGCTGGTTTTCTTCTTGGTGGACTAAGGTAATCAGGCCTCTTGTCAAAATCTTTATGAATTTCCAGGAAGACATAATTTCCCCTGCTGTGCATGATCCCACAAGGATGGACTGGCCTGATAATTTTATGTTCTTATGTTACAGAGCACTTACCACTAAGGTAGAGGGGCAAAGTACAGGGGAAGTGTAATTTTACTGTTTCAGTCTTGCAGAAGGGGAATTTAGGTCAATATTAAATATCATCTTAGAATATCATACTCTGTTGCAATAGCCTGAAGAAATGTGCAATACTTGGCATCACAGTCAAGCCTTAAGACAGTAATACTTCTGTTGGTTTCACTGGTGCAACAAGCAGTAGATCCAGCTGAAATCAGGAGTTAAAGTCAGGGAAAATGCAGCCTAGAGATTCAGTGGGGAAAAAAAATGTAAGCCTGGCTCACTGCAACTTGCTACCTCATGTAATCATTGTCATTTCTACGGGACATTGTGCAAATAGGAACATGTGACAATGGAGGGTTCTGACCAAGAAACATTTTGTACCCACATTATGTAAATGTCAGACAGAAGAGACTGTGGCTCCTGCATGGCCAAAATTTGTGTTCAGGGCCAGAGGATCTCTCTAAGGACTTTAGCAAGCCTTTTGGACCACTAGAAGTGGATCTACAGGCCTTAAGGATTGGTACGTAGGGGTTCTGGCATCCCAATAAGCATATTTCTCAGTATTTCACTTATAAGTAGTTCTAGTCTGGTTCTATGGACTAAGTGCCTGTCTGTAGCTCATGCATAATAGGTGATCTCCTCAGTCATCACTTCCAACTCAGTTCCAAGCTAAAAGAATCATGGATTGATCATGAATGCTGAGATCACTTCATGATAGAAATCAAAGCACAGAACATGACAGAGAGTTTGCTTTTAAGGTTATGGAGAACTGTTGGAGGTTCCTAAGCAGTAGAAACATATTCGACTTACTAATTCCAATAATGCATTTACAGTAGGTAGTGCCTATCACACCGATGACTCCTTCAGTGGTATTAATTGCAATTTGTTATGCATGCATTCATTAGGCCCATTCCTCCAGATCTGGCTGTGCTCTGCTTGATTCAGCACCCGGGTGCAGCATAATTTTCCTTGCACTTTCCGGTGCCTGTACTCATCATTTCAGCCCTTGGCATAATTAGATTCCCTGTTGGGAATTACTGATTCAGTCAGAGATTGCTCAAAGCAACAATGATCCACCAGTGCTCTTTCCTTTAGGAAAATTTATCTTGGGGTAAGCTTGGCTCTGCACCAGCCAGGGATTACTCCCAGCTTGGGTAACCTCTCATCAGCTTGAGAAGGACAGGATCAGTTTGATTGCATATTTCCAGATTATCATACATTGTCACTTACTGTTATTCTGATTTATTAATCACTGTATATCAGCAGCAGACATTAGGCTTTTGTTCACAATTCCAGATTAAATCTGGCAACATGCAAAGTTCTAGTTTTCACTTTTTTTCCTACAGCTTGAAAAATGCCACAACCCTGTGTAAAACTCTCCCCTTTACATTTATTAATTTTTTTTAGTTGTGTCTCTACTCTATGCATGGGATGATTTCTGTAAGAATGTAAAGATGCAGCTCTAACAGAAAAATTGCCTAGGAAGCTCAGAGCATTTGAAATCAGAAGATGAGAAAAGAAACCATTCTGCAGACTTAATTAAGGCTTTTGCTAGCAGCAAAAACTATAATGCAATATGACAGTTATTTGAATGATTTTTCTTAAGATGACTATTGCTTTTCATTATCTAATTTGACATTAAGGTTGGTGCTGTGTGTCTAGCCTGCAAAACAAAAATAAAAGTTAATAAAACACATGCTAGAAATAGAATACAAGTTCAGAGGGAATGCTCTGGGGGTTAGGCCTTTCTCATGCTTTGGGGAGAAATATACTACCATACCCTTGTCCTAATTTTTTCAGTGTGGTTTAGAAAAGGCCTTATGGCAAATATGTCACATCTAATATAATTTTCTATTTCTGCCTTGCATATTATTGAACCTTACTTTTTCATATTATAACTGCTCTGCTAGAAGGGCTAAGATAAAGTTGTGTCAGCATTTCATTATTAACACTGGCTTTTCAGTGCTTTTCAAGTCACACATTAACATAAATCTCATCCCTGGCTTTAGACTGGTAGATATTTAAAACTTAGGTGAGAATCATTTGGAATTATTTTTAAAGAAACATTCTGACCTACTTTTTATCCAAAGATCCATTTTTTCTTCTTGACAGGAAACAAAGCAGGATTTCTACCGAATGCTGGAGCTTAAACCACAGCAAAGGCAATTTCTCCTTGTGGTTTAACCTTCCAGGATCTCTTCTTTCCAGTCCTCCAAAGTATGCCAAAAGTTTAGTGAATAATGAAGTCTGACCTTTGCAGGTGCTGAGTGCACCTTACACAAAATGAGGATCTAGTGGATCACTCAGACTCAAGAGTGTGCTTTCGTAGGAAGGGAGCTGTCTCTGCAGAATCAGTAGATCCACACAATTGCCACACAGTTCAGTTTCAGGCTTGAAATCAAAGATTAAATGCAATGTTGTCTTAATGGTAATATTTTTAAATAAAACTGCATTACTTGTGAAGGTTTCACTGCATGGGAATAAACGACCAAATCTTCTGGGACTTTTACTTAAAACACAGCAAGAAATAAATAAATAAACACAGTAATTCTCCCTTGAATTATTGAACAATTGAATTGGGTAATACCATCAATGCCAGCTGCACGAAGAAAATAAATAAAGAAGTATTTTTAATGAAGAAAAAAGGCTCTTGTCTCAACTGTGCCCTTGTCTCGAGCAACGTAGATGCTGAACTGGAATACTGATTGATAGGTAATTAACAAAACATATCTAATTTAGCTGATGATTAAAGATCTAAGTATCTCTTTCAAGTGTATTAAAAGAAATTCAAATATAAGTGTTTCATTTGTGAAACTGTATTGCTTAAGCAATTCTGTATTAATTACTTGCAAATGAGGTATTTTTGTTTCATATGCTTTAAACCTCAACAAATACCCTTAATGAATTAACTGATAATGAGTGTCTTTTTAAAGCAGATCAGATACTAATTTGAAGTAGCTTAATAGGTTCTTACTGCTGATATTGTCATTACCTATTGCAAACGTCTGCAAAATATTTTTTTTCCTTTTTTTAGTCTCCTTTTACTATTTTCTACTAATGCATTAATGTTAACCCTACAGTAAAGAAGATTTCATTAGTTTATGTCTTCAGTATGATATTTTACAGGATAATAGCAGGAGGTCTTTGTGCACATAATGCCAGTGAAAAGAACTTGTGCCCCTTATTGATGGACAAATTAAAGAAAAAATACCATGTCTCTATAATTGAGTTGGGAAAAAAGGTATGAAATAACAGAGTAGCTGAAGTTGGAAGGCACCTCTGAAATAATCTCATGTGACACCCTGATGAAACCAGGGTTAACCTAGCTCAGTGCTTGAGATTTTCTCTGGGCTTGAGATCTGAACACCTCTGAAAACAGAGAATCATCAAGTTCCCACGGAGCATTGCAAGAATTTAATCTTCTCTGCCTTTCTCCATGTATTCTCTGTCTTCCTTTGATGGCTTTCACTAGCCATCCTGCACCTTCTGAGGCTGACCCAGATTCTTTAGATGTTCCATTCACCAGTGTCTCCATCTCAACTTTCTCTCATCATTCTCTCACAGTATTCCCTCCTCCAAATTTCAATGTTTGTTTCTTGGTTTCTGTATTGCTTATCAGTAGGTACTATTGCAATTTCCTTAACTGAAAGTAATGGTTTTCAGACATCTTTCACACCCTTTAGGTCAAGGTCAGGATACTTCAAATGTATTCAGGTACTTCATTGGGGTTCTCTTCTCATGTTAAAATACCGCATGTTTATATCAGCCTTTCTTATTCTCAAAATTACTTTCTAATTCACAATTATGTGTTGATTTAAAATGCCTAAAATGTTATGAAAAAAAAAGAAAAAAGAAAAAAAAAAACAAAAAAAAACCACCAAACCTTCTGGCCAACAAAACAAACTCTGAATACTCTTAATGAAAAAAATGTAAATATTTTGGTAAAACTGAGTGATGCTGGCACATGGAATTTAAACCCGCAGTGTCTCATGCTCCAGTTCATAGCCATACTCTACTTCCCACTACATAAACATGTACTTTGAGACAGCTATTTAGCCAACTCTGATAGTTAGTAGAAAAGTATAATTGCTCCAGAGAGAGATCCAGCCATTTTACGATGCTTGTCCCAAGGTATTATTGCTGCAAATGCTTTCCTCTCCTTCTCTCCACCCATGGGCATCTCCGTCCTTTTTAAGATTCTACTGTCTATCTCTGTACTTTAATAATCATTGACTTCCAAAGATCTTGAGAGGATATTTCTAACAAGAAATGCTTTGTATCCTCAAGTCCCTTGGACCATGGTTGGCTATTGTTCTTAGACACAGAAAATGCAATCTGTGAAACTGGTTTGGCAGAGCAAATATATGTGAATGACAACTGCAAATTCATTATGCTCAGTCAGCGAAACATGGGGAAGGCAGAATCAAGGCCAAGACATGAGAGAAAGGAAAGGTGAAAATGCTGAAGACAAAAAAAGAAGTGTGGTTGATGCAGAGAAGCAGAATGGTCTGAGCAAAGAAAGACATGACAGTTAACAAGTTTGAAGTGTTCAGAACAGCTTTAGAAAGAATGAAACAAAACTCATCCATCAACAGATGACATGACAACTACATGGAGAGAAGAATGCACAGCCAGAACAATGAAAAAATTAGGGTGAATATGTCTAGCAATTATTGCTAATTATCAGTGTATCACTCCTAAGAGCACCACAGTGACTGCACACAAAGATGTGATAAATTGTTTAGCACAAAAGGGAAAGAGATGAGGTAAAACTATTCATAACTGATCCTATAAATATAAATTCAGCATGTCTCAGTCTGTGTCCACTGAGAGACTCAGCCAGAAGGTGCACTCACAGCAGACAATCTCTGAGTGCCATTAGACAGGCAAGGTACACTGGTTGGAGGTAAAATGGAACCTCTTTCCCAAGACCTCTGCCTGGTACAATGTGCATCCACCCACTCTCCACAAGAAAGTGAATATAAATCTGCTGCCTATAGACTGCTTCTCATCTTTCATGTATTCCTTCACAGGCAGGATACAAGCCTCTGGGATTCTGTGACACAAAGCTACTGATTAAACACCTTTATTATGGAGCTCACAGGCACAGCTTAGAGAGCAGCACTTAATTGCATGGTGCAAGAGAAAGAGGACAGAACAGGCTACCAGATAATTTGGGAGAGTTTGTCTCTGCCTCCCCATTCAGTCCAGTGAGAGTGACAAAGGCACCTCCCCACTGCCATGGGGTTCCCACTCTGAAGGACAGGACTGTACACTGCATCCTTTTGTAAGGAAAGCTGGACAGCACTGAAAGAACAGAGTAGAAGGGAAAGAGAGTATTCAGTTCACCCCTCACTTAATACAGTTTAACACATGTGCTGTCTCTCTCTCTTGTTTACTATCTGTATCTTCTGGAGGAGAAGATTCATTTCCAGAAAACTACCTAGCTAAAAATATTATACTTTTGAAGGGGAGATATTAACTGCCCTTCTGATAAGAGCATATGTAAAAATCCCTTTTACACTGATCTTCCTATGATTTCATTGATGCCTTGAGTGTTTTATTTGAAATGTTAGACATTCCTTAGACAGAACTATAAGGTTTGGCTTTTAGCAAGACAATCAAGGTTTTATTCTTTTAATCACTGTCTGTTGTTCAATAAATGTCAAATCGTTCCTAATGCTATCTTCTAGCATATGGAGTTTTAATTTGAGTTTGTATTCTGTGTTCATTAGTGGCAGCTGAGAGCTTGTCATGTAAGATTTTCGTTCCTTATACTGTCTTGATTCCAGTAGGAAATAAATATACACATGGATTCATACACAGACAGACAAGCATGCAAAAGATGGGAATGCTTTTCAAAGCAGAAAGCATACAAAATTGTTCTTGCAGTGGTCACTGTGACTGAGGACCCCACCAAGAATATAAAAAGAACAAGATAACAACAAATCCCTGCAACATTTTTGAGAAACAGAATTGTCGGTCTGCATGTTTCAATCAGAAAGATAAAAAGACATTTTAGATGAATATACTCTGCATGTTACAGTGAGGTTCAGGATGCAACCAGAGGACTGTGTCCAAGCCACTTAGAGAAAATAAATCAGACATTGACTCAGAAGGTGGTTTGGAAGTCACAGAGAAAAGTCAATACACCCTGAAACACCATGTAAGTCCAGATTGGTTGGACTGTGATATTCAATATGAGAAGGTTTTCTTCTGATCACAGCAGAGAAAGCAGAAATGAACTGCCTTTGATGAGCTTCTGCAAATGTCAACAGAGATAGCAGAAATTCTATGCTGCTCCCTGATGTGGGATATCAGGTCATCTGACAGTGACTGGTTAAATAATAGGAACACACTGTTTTCCTAAAGAGTTTTACAAATATTTCAGGACTCTCTTTTTGAAGAATTTTCTTTGTAGTCATCAAGGAGAGGTGAAATACCTTTCGACGGTCAATGTGCTGTTAAAAATTTGAGCTCTACATGACACATCTGATTGCTTAGGTCAATTCTGAAATACCCTAAAAAGCCTTGGGAAACTGTATGTTAAGCCAGTTGGGACAGATTCAAGGTTAGAAATACAGAACACCAAGATAGGTCACTGTAAAAAGCATCACAACTAATCAGGCTGCTACTGTTTAGATCCTTGAGAGGTATAAACTGATTAAAAAAGCAAACCAAGGTGTCTTGTGAATGTATATAAGACAGTAAGTGGCAATTAGCAAAATTCAGGAATGAAGCTGGAGCTCAGTGTTAAATCTAATTCTGGAAATTGATGTAAGTCAGAAAAAAGAAAAACTTATTTCTGAGCTACCAGACAGGAAATGGATGCACAAAAACGAGAACAGGACTTCAGGCATGACAAGAGACTGTACAGACTAGAGCAGCAGCACACCACAAGCAATCGAGTTTGTGGTATTCTTCACACATATTTGTGCAGCCTAAAGATGCTTTTATCCTCAGTCATTTTCTTAGGTAGTTGGCTGTCCCTACAGTTAGAAAATCTTCCTAAATCTTGATTATACTGGTTGCTTGCTGTAACTGAAGGCTGTGACTCCCTGTGCTACCTCCTGCCGACATGTAAAATATTCCTTTCTCATTTGCCATAGCCCTTTGCCTCCTCTCAGCACCATTTGTCACAAGAAAGAAAAGCACTGATAGAATAGGGGATTTCTCACACATTTTCAGTTGATAAGTTCACATTCTGAAGTTGTCCAGGTGGGCCACAATAAGCAGCACTTTTGCAGGGTGAAGTGGAAAGAAGCACCAAAAAAAGAGCTAAGAAAATAATAGCAAAGCAGTACCTCAAAGACAGCCAAACACCCCAGCTATTTTTTTCCTTGCCACACATACAACTGGTCATCAGATCAAAAGGAAAAGCACCATAGAAACAGATAGCACCACCAGATAAATCTTCATTCTTTTCCCTTCCTTTGTAGCTGAAGTGCAGCCACAAACTAGACCGGACTCCTCTTGCACTGCTGCAGGAGTCTGCTCCAAGGACCTGGCTGATATATTCAGGTTGTAGCAAAATCCATGTTGCCTCACCCCTCTGCAGCCACAAACTGTTGGTGATTCCAGTTCAGGTCAGTTGGTGGGCAGAACTAAGTCCTACAACATTCCAGAAATGCTGCTATTCAATGTGCACAGCTGCTGACTGGAACCATGGCTAAGGTTTTGCTGAAAATGTGACCCAAAATTCCAATCCAGCACTAAATTTTACACTAATTTTTCAGAAATCTTCCTGAGGTATCTAAACACAATGATGGTTTGTGAAATGAGAGGTGGCATGGGTGGGAAATAAGTAGTGGCAGGGAGGAGGGGGGAGGACCACTATTATTTTACAGGAAGAAACAGAAAGATTTTAGCATGACCTGTATATTGGGAACTGGAGAAAGGATCCAGTTGAGAAAAGTATCATGCCCAGTGGCAGAGGAAAGGAAGAGGGCTTTAGGGGTGGCATTAAGAGCTCCACTTTGTTTGCGTTAAGCTTACACTGATAGCTTCAAAAACATAATTGCTTCTAAAATAGTGAAATTATGCATTATGAATACATTATCTTATGGATTTTGATTGCTTTTTCTGCCAAAAAATAATTCACAAAACAAAAACCTTCCAGATTTCTGCAAATGTACCCACTCAAAGCTTAGCAAGTGGTCTAAAAACAGATCTTCACAGCACAGAGAGAAACCCTTCAGCCAGCTCAGCTCTGTTGGTAGGTCAGAAGATAGATCTGAATGATCTATCTGAAGGATAGACAGTCATTCTCTCTCACACACACACATGCACACAAGTCAGGACATACTATCCAGCTTCTATATTATGGCAGCCTCCTAAACGTTTCTCAGCTTACACGAGCAATTGCCATGGAAATGTTGTGACAATCCCCTCAAGGCAAATGAGTGGTCTACACAACAGCATTTCTGAGCTCAAGAGGTCCCTTTTCAAGGCTATATTGAATTGAGTAAGTCACACCATTACTGAGGCAGTCTCAAGACTGGCAGTGCAAAACTATACAGTGATTTGCCAGCCTTAATCGCTTTTCAGCTCTATGCAGCAGCTCTCTGGAAGTCCTGAGACATGCTTTTCCAACACTTCCACACTATAACTGAAGCATCCATTGTTAAGGAGCTGTTTTCAATTTTTCTTAGCAGTCCCTTTTGTGGCAGGGTCAGCTTTTTAAGGACGGCTAGCACTCCTTTAGTGTCAAAAGGATCCCAGTATCCAAGAAAAAAATCCCACAAATTAAAAAGAATTAAACAGATTATTTAAATAACCTAATACTGTATTATCACAGCTCAGATTACATCTGTCCTCATTCTCCAGCACAGCTAACCTCCTCTGCCATTTCATATAGCTTTCAGGTATGAGCCTTTTAGGGGTTTAGGATTCATTTTATTCTTTCCATTCTTTACCTCTTTTTTTCATGCAAGGTTTCTCTCTCCTGCCATTTGTGTGATACATAAGTGTTAAAAATTAGTGCTTATCATGACCTGCTGTGCACCATCATCTTCCCACTGCCCTAGAGCTGTTATAACCTACCCCAGATCAGAATATTTTCTTATGTCTTTTATATAGGAGAGACTCCAGTTTTCAGTCATTGCTTGTAACCAATACTTCTTCGAGATCAAAGGTCAGGAGCACTTGAACTGAGGAAGGGAAGCTTGCCAGATACATAGACCAATTGCAAGCTCTAAGGTCCTGTTAGCTTACACTCCTCTCTGGGGTCTGGTTCAGTGCCATCTCTCTCTGTAAGGGGAGCAACTGCTCACTAGAAGAGTAAGAATGACAGTCTGGGAATTTAGGAGACTTGCTCAGGGACAGAAATGATGTAGCATAAGTAAGAACAGGACAAGGACTTTAGTTCATGGTATGTGTCAATGCTGAGTTTGAGGAAATATACCTATAGGAGTAAAAGACATTCATTCTTCTCTGATGTGTTTGCTGATATGCCCAACAATGCAAAGCATTACAGTGGCAATGCTGATGTGGGGATAAACTTTCTTTTAAGAGCTAGGCTGGAAAATAATTCATTTTCCATAAGCTGCCAAATGGCCATTTCCACACTCACAGCCCATGGTATGTAGGTGGAGACTTTTGTATTTAAACTGCACTTGCAGACACCCTGCTCAGCTCTGTTAGGAATACGTACTCTCTTAAGGAGAGGAACCATGATGGTGACAACAAATGTAAGTAACCTGCCCATAAGGAATTGCCTCCTAATTCTCTCCCTGAAACTGCCTCCTGTATTGTCACCAGACCAGTCCCTCCTCACCAAATGGCAATGACTTCCAACGTCACGGCCCAAGCAGAAGCTGGCTCCCTCTTCCCACTCGACAGTTATGCTCACTCCTCCAGTGTCTACAAAGCTTGTGCTTACCCACCTAGAGGTGGGCAGATCTGACATGGTCATGACAGGCTCCATGATCCATGTGCCCTCCACCCACACACACAGAGATGGTCTCAGCTCACCAGGTCCACCAGCACCCTACTCCACCATCCCCTGTCTCTTCAAGTGGTCATATGCCTGGTCCCACTGTAGCCAAACTCATGAGGAAGGTGCAGGTCCATCTTTAAAGTCAGGAGCCTTCTCAGGTGTCCCTTCCTAGAGAAATGTGTAGCTCTGCTTCCTGATTATAATCAACAGGCATAGAAAGGGAAGTGGAAACTTTTGTGACTAAGCTTGGACCAGTTTCAAATTTGCCTTGCCTGCCCAAATGCAATACTGTTTTTCTTGAAAGGCTCATTGCTAATATCATAATCCACACTGGCAAATAAATGTACACATCGCATTGATTACTAGAATGACTGAAATGAAATTACTTACTTCCTCACGTCTTTCTGTCTTTCTTATCTCTGCACATGTAATTTTCCACTCTATTGTACTTGCTCTGAACTCTGCTTTGAAGAGTTTTTCCATTTACTGAAATACTAACCAGTCACAACAATTTATTTGCACTTCTATTGTGCCTGCCTCCCCTCAGAGAATATCAACACAAATTACAAACATCAGTGATTTCAGCCTCCATTCACTCCAGCAACATAATCCCCAGCCTACAGATGAGGAAACTAAAGTGTGACTTGTCCAAAGTCATATAGGAAACTCACTCCAGAAATCCATGGTGTCTTAAGGATGCTGGAGGCCATGGCTACTGTGAGCATGTGCATCAGAGACACTCTCTGTACGTGCAGTGAGGCAAGCTCCCTGAGCAGGAGGTGTGGATTCACTCCATCTGACTCTCCAGTCTTGCAGTGCCACTGCCCAGAAAGTCTGACCTATTTGGCTGTCAGGCTGCTTTTGAAGGAGAGACACAAAACCTGAGCCTTATGGTATCACAATTTAAGAAATCACTGCCAAAACTAAGAACCTAATTCCTGCACAGGTCTCTGCCAGCTGAAGTTTTAGGCTACACTTAAGAAAGTGATGTGCACATCAGCAGAAACTTCATTTCATTTTCTTTTCCTCCTAGAGGTGTCTATAGTCCTTCTATCCTTAACCCTCACCAGTGGTCTGGAAAGAATGTCATTAGACAATTAAAACAGAATCCACTCAATCATCTTGGTTCATAAGTTGAGATTTAAATACTAGGCTTATGATGAAGCAGATCTCCTAAATTGTTTCAGTCCCTAAATAGCAAATATGGAATAGTGAAGACAACAATGTGTACCTATATCAAGTGATCAAATATAGATGAACTACATAGCTTTTCAGAGTTTTTTCAGAAGCATTTATCATTCCCAAATATTTACATAGAAATATAGCCTTATAAATACTTAGATAATTACTATGGAAGGATAATTTAAACAGGAGCTTAAAATATAAGCTAAAATTAAATACATAAAGTAGAAGAACTAGATCTTATCTTCATCTTGTATGCCAAGTTCAGTTTGTTTTGGTTTTCAATTCAAGCAAAAACACAGTCAAAAATTATTTCCTTAGAAGTCAAAATTATTTCCTTAGAAATCAAAATTATTTTCCATTCATAATCTATTCAGTAAAAATCATCATTCAGCCAACCTTTTTAACACAAATACCACAGGAGCTGAATTTTCAGTTGTTCTTTTACAACACAGAGTCACAGGGAATGAGTTGTCATCTTCCTCTTACAACTGAATTCACACTGTGCTAGTTTTATAAGTTTCCTGCTCACACATCAGACATGGATCTATCCTGAAAATATAGGTGAATAATAGATTTGATAAAATATGTAGTTTTCACATGATAGAAACTGTGTAAATTTGATTTGCATTTATTTGACATTTCATTTGAAAAAAACAGGAATGAAACTTTCAAAATGGCACATTTCATTTCAACACTTTCAAAAGGAATCTTTTGCATTTTTTATTTCAAAATGGCTTTTTCATATCAAAACAGACCTCTTTTAAAAATAAGAGGATTCAACTATATGGAGAATGGGTGGTTTTAGTTAGCTACACATTTTAGTTATGCCACTATTAAGCAAGTTATATTGTTTTGGGGTCCTGCATCTCCCCCCAGAAAAGGAGACATGCTCCAGTTTGATGTGAGTTGAGCTAGCTTTTTTTTTTTCTCACAGTTTTTTGTCTCAGCCTTACGTAACATTCATCTCATTCAACCTAATTTCCCCCAAGTGCAACAGTGGAATTCAGATATTTATGTGTAGGTGTCCAGGGTGCCGGTCTCTACATCTGAGGTGGGTTTCATCCAAGAGCTAAAGAGAATAGAATCAACAGAAAATACAAAGGTACTGGGCACAACCTAGAGTAAACACCTACACCTGATTATTAAGGAAATCTCCAATTTCAGTGACCATGACAACTGAGGGACCTTTGTTTAGGTATTGCCACATGCTGTAAGCACCCACAGTATGTAAGCACCTAAGTGGTTTGAAGTGCCCTAGGGTGTATTGCCTTGCCTCTATCTGGTCTAGGGAGATGCATTTCCCATAGCCCCTGTCATAAGCACCTCTTCTAGGGCTCCTCAAACAGCCCTAAAAATATCAGGGTGGGACACAGAAGTAAACCCCACATGTTTAATCTAAGCCACCTAACATGCAAAAACGCTCTGGAGTGTTATCTAGCCTACCTATTTTGACTACTTCATGTTTTCCTTAAGGAAAAGGTGAATCAGTTGGGCAGTGTCTAACTCTTTCTGTGGATAGTGCCTATTCAACTAGCTTAGAGCAATATGTGTTTTAGATTGATAGAGGTGCATAAAATAAATTTCATTCCATTTGATTCATGTGGCTTTGTAGTACAATAACAAGTGTGAACTTTGAATATTCACAGCAAACTCATCACACTGAGAGGACCGTGAATGTTACACAACCAGTCACAACAAGCACTTCATGAGCTATTCATTAATATTTTGCAAAGAGGAAAAGTGGGTTCAGTTTTATAATTAAAGCGTCCATGCCAAATCATTTGCTGTATTATAAGAAAACTACTCATTATAGAGTCATAACAGCACTTAGTTTCACTTGTGGAAGCCCAGGCACTGTTCTAAATGGCACTTGGGGGATTCATGTTGCCAGCTTTAGGCTCCTCAATTAGGAGGCCAGTTTCCCTGGGTTTCTTGCATGATCCACAGGGAAAAAACAAATGGAACCTATCTCCCTGTAGGACACCTCAGTCTCAAACAGCAATCCATTCTGCAGGCTTTAGAGCCCTCCTAGCCCTATAAGATGATTAAAATCATTAATAAATTAGTTTGTGGTTGCTCTCACATGGGTATTTAGGACCTTGCAACATACCCTGGGGTATCATGGCTATCAGATAGGAAGCACAGACCCCTCTGGAATTGCTGTGGGGACTCAGACAACTCTAGACCTAAACTACATTAAGGTCTAAGTGCCTTCCACTTCATCTCAAAATTCCCAGAAGTTTGTCCTTAATTACCCATGAACACTAAAAGGGAACTCTGTTTTGAGGCTAAGTATTTATTGACTGCCTAAAGCTCTATTGCAGTCCAGGATTAGGCAGACAGGTGACATTCAGGAGACTAAGTCTCTTGGAAAAGCTCAGTGTGTACTGGTCTGGCAGAAATTCCATGGGAAGACAAATGTCCCTCTTGCTGAAAAGGCTCTTTGGTGGCAGACGAAAAAAGGTAATGTAACGATTTAACGGTAATATTTGAAATTCACTTCACTGTGTTTAGACTTGTTCCCTCCACAATTGCCTCCCCCTTGTCCACACTGAACAATCCCCACGATGTAACTATGGAGGTCCTTGAGATGTGCACCATATTTGGGACAAAACAATGCTATTATCATACAAATGATGCTGAAGAGCCTGCCTCTTGTGCAGGCTACACTAAAAAAATGAATGAAAAAAAGATTAGATTCTGTGAGATCCTTCCTTGCAGGAACAATGTATTGTAAAGCAGATTTGCTTCATTTCCTTCAAAATCCCTCAGATAATGCAGGACAACGCTTTTCAATGGTTCCCACTATAAGCACTGCATGTCTGAGTAAATGGGAACATGGTACACTTCAGAAATCATTGTAAAGAATTACTGTTTATCTGGATAAGGAAGGGTAGTCTTAAGACCTGATTATGCCTACCGATCCGAATGCATTGAAAACTCTGTTCTCATTTTCACATTCCTCAAGTAGCAAAACTTGACATCTGTGCAAAAACTGTCCCACCGAACAAAAAATATGGCTACTAGTGCAACTAAAAGGGCTAGAGTTTGTTGCTAATGAAAGTTTCACCACATTTTTATCTGTCCTTCAGAGGAGTTTGTGGTTATTGTTTTTTTAAAGTTCCCACAGGAAATCTCTGTGGTTTTATCTGCACTTTGAGGGTCATGTAAAAGGTTGAGGCATGTTTGAATGCTGAAGAAATTATTCAGAATGCAGATTTGTAAACGAGGGCGGTTATTTACTCAGAACAATTGAGCCTGGGCATAAAAGCCAGGAAGCACATATAAAGTAAGAGGGCTAGATGCCAGCCCTATGTGCTTGCTGCCTATCTGTGGTTCTGAGCAGCACTGAGTATCTCTCAGTCAGTGACACTAGTGAGAGATGAGGATTTTCAGCATCTCACAGGCTCTGACTGCTGTAGGGCTGTTTGCATGGACCATTCCAGAGTGTGCATGCCTGCCATAGTTCATGGAAATATGGCTGCAGGGATATATCAGCTTGCACCTGGACTTCTGCTCTAGCTTTAAACACATGGCACTGGTTTTGACTGCTGTTATTTGTTCATCTCTTTAACACTAGAACTGCCACAGTCACAGTTATCCTCTGTAACTTGATAGTATCCTGGCAACAATTTTAATTAAAGGATGACATCACCAAATATTCCTAAGCAGTCTTTCCATCCTGTAAAACACGGCTGATATATCCCTGAAAGGTTTGTATCTGTTTCATGGAGAGAAATGCTGAAGTCAATCATTTGGTCATTTGTGTAGTGAAATCAGTTGTCAACTGTAGTAGGGAGCAGGCTGCAAACGGTGCTGATTTCATTATGCACAAAGAGCAGGTATTGAAATGATGCAGCATTCAGGCTCTGCCTCCTAAAGATTGCCCACCACACAAAGCAGAGTAATATAATTGTTAAGAACAGAGGGGTACATTTTCAGAGTGCTTTGCTCAGCAGTTTATTCTCCTGACTCTGATTAAAATTAATGGGAGTCATGCAGCTGAAACCCCATGGATTGCTCATGGTTTGATGACACAATGCAGCTGCAAACGAAGGCAGGATTGTGAAGAGTCAGGTACAAAATGGCAATTTTTGCTCCATTTAACCATAATCTCTTTTCCAGCTCTCAGCACATTAACCACTTTTCTGCTGATCATGTCTGAAATATCTAAAACTAGGCAGTGCTCTTTAGAGTGCTCTATTTCAGCAGTAAAACTGAGACCTTGTCAATACAGCCACTAGTACCTATGGTAACACCTATCTTGTAATTTGTTCCCCAAAATAGAAGGAATTTTACCATGTGGATTGATGCAGGATGCTTTTCATCCTGTTGCAGTCTGCTAATAATTCCTTACTAAGGTATGTGAAGGATTAACTCCTGGGAATGCTCCACAGGTGCTACTGCTAAATCCTGTTTAGTGCATTGCTCAATTAACAAACAGTATTTTTCACTGTATGAAATAAACTTGTATGATTTATGGGTACAAAATAATTCTTGGCCAAAACTACATTGTGAATGTTGTGAACAAGCTATAAGCACACACTATTTAAAGGTAAAATGTGTAAAAGCTTACTTAATAAAGTACTTAACTACCAAGAAATTTTGGTAAAGCATTATTTCTCTTGAAAACTGAAAGTCCAGAAACCTTCTGGTCTGTCCTTGTTATTTGTTCACCCCCAAAAGCTTTTCAAAGCCAAATAATTCAAACTCCTTTTTTCCATTTTGATAACAAACGTGTATCTACCACTTTCACTCTTATCCTGTAAATATCATCTTTAGACTACCTTGGACACACCACTTAGGACACTCAGCCCAAACCCCACCTTAGGCTGGCAGTGGAAAAACTTCTTGCTCATGTTTTACAGACACATTTCATATGGAACTCTGTTTCCCAAGCTGGAAAAAAAAAAAAAAAAAAAAGTATATCCATATGGTATCCTGTGAGGCATAGAAATCCCAACACTGGAAGCTGAAGCTATGAACCAACAGAAGATCTCTACTCATAAATATCCAAGGAGGATGAGGAACCATGCTGCACTGCTGATGATCCACACAGTGTTTCCTCACTCACTGTCTCTGCTCTCCAAGAAGATTTCTTCAAGACTTAGCTATGAAAGAGCTGGGATCTCTCACCAGTACGTCAGTCTGTGTCACTTGGACTCAGTCCTATCCTTCTTGCAATATACATAGTGCCAACCTTTTCCTGAAGGTTTCAACAATGGATTTCTGTGATCTGCTTATGAATCCACCTCCACTCCCAGGAGGAATAAGTGCACTTAAAAAGACATTTATTTATGAATCTAACTACATTCCAATGCTTTTAGGAAGGTTGCTTTGCAACAGAAAGACATCCCTTGCTCATACTTCTCCATATAGAAACATGAAGAATTAACACTGGATAAAAATAAAAATCAACAGATCATTCTTTTGTCTTAAGGCTCTTATGCCATGACTATCACCCCAGATTCCAGACATCACTCCAGGGATCAGAATAAGAAAAGTAATTGCCAACCTCCTTGAGCCTTTTTCTGTGCTACAGATGTACATCTGAATCTCTCTGGACCAATTCTCTTACAGCTGATACAAAGGGGAAAGCAGGAATTATTCTGAGCTACGGAAAAGAGAAAATACTTCCCATCTCCAGCAGAGAACAGACACACAGTTAAAGCCCCCAGGCCCTCAATAAGAAGACATCAAAGAATCACTTCCAAAACATAATCCGGTTGCCAAAGATTTGCACTAAGAAATCCCTTCAGGAGCTGATGATGCCAGAAACAGGACCATTCCCCATCCTGGATCCTGTCCTGCATGGCAGGGCATGGTGTGAAGCTGCACAGACTGCACCCCCATGTTTTTAAGGAAGTCATATTGCTTGAAAGGGAAAAAAAGTCTCAGTAGTCTGCAGACAAAAGCCCAGGTGCGCACACTTCTTTTGTCCTACAGAAACCTGACTGTCCCCCATTCTGGAAAGCTGCAGATTCTTCAAAGGAAGAGAAGCTATAAAAGGAATATTTTGCAGATAAAGAGATCTTTCACAACTTCCAGCTGATATTTCCTCCTTCCCCATTTTTAAAGACATGGAATTTTGCATGAATATGAGGATTATTATTATATCTTCCCTTCCTCACATTGAGGTTTCCAAGTTAAATTACTGCTTGTGAAAGACTGGGTGGCCCACAGAGGAAAACCACTTTCTGAAGAGCTAACCATTATTATTCCCATTTTAAAAGCCAAACTAAGCTTTTCCTTTTTCCTAATCTTTAAAATAGACCAAAATGGAGATGCAGAAAATCTTAAATCAAGCTGCATTTTATCACTCCAAACTTTTCTGAGTTTCAAAGACCTGGCATCTTTAACATCACTGTTTCTTGGGGGTATCTTTCATCACAATAAAACAATTCAGCAGAGAACGTTTCCATTCAAAATGTATCAAATTGCATTCCTGTCAAATATATAAAATGTCCTGCATTATGCATAAGAAGGATTTGTACCTCAGCTTTGCTAACATAAAACAGTATTTCCAGCATAGGCAACTAATAGAACAGGTTAATGCTCTGGGGTCTGTTCATAATACAGATGGTAATGATTTGAGCAGCTTGTGTATGTGCTTCCCACATAAACATCAAGAACCTGAGCTCTTTTTGTCAATCTTTCCAACAATGATCTTCCATCACACGGGCAATGGCAGCAATCTTCCATCACCACAGTCTTTCCAGAGTATTCTTTGGCCCTCCCTGATTATAGGTCAGGAGCTAATTAATTGAGTCACACAGATGCATGTAAAATGAGCCAAGAACCCAGTAGGTTAATCAAACTACAGCTCACTAGGTAAAAGCACAAAATTTATTCCCACCCCAGCTGCAGAGTGTCAGGCTCTGAAGAAGTCGCCTGTGGATGTACCCATGCCACACTGCACTGAGGGGCTCGTCAGGAATGTCTAAACAAGCTGGGTCATTTCTGTGGCAGAGTGCTTGCACCCTGGAAGCCAGCTAGCCACATTAGCATAGCCTGCTAGCCAAGTGCTCATGTTAGCATCTGCTAAAACAGCTATCCTGTTCTTCAGCTTCAAGAATCTGTCTATACTGCCAAATGAAAGACAGCAAAGAGGATTATGCCCTTGGTCCAAGAGGCACTGGCAACTTTGCAGCTGAAGTGTCACTGTAAGGACTTGCACTGCAGGGCATTGACATGTCTGCACCTCCCCACGTAATACCCTGAGAGACCTGAGCTTCTCAGAGGAGGATGCGGAACAACCAACAAACACACTGAGCCAGCCAGAAGGAAATGCCAAAGAATGAAATCTCCCAGTAAGTTGGCACTGCAACCCTAGGAGTCAGAGCCAAACCCCATACAATCCACATATCCTTCAACTCTCATTACAGCACAGCAGGGAATAATACAGGTGCTGGGGTTTGGGTGAAAATTCTCCATTCCCCTTCTGAAAACTGTATTACCATGCAAGCAGGAATGCAATATCCCTGTGCCCTAAGAGATAATGACTGCTCAATTCTTCTGCACTTCTCTGAGGAAGAAGTGCTAGGCCGGTTGCTCTATAGGGCAGCTTCTGTGTATCTCATGCACACCATTCATGAACATCCAGTGCAGGAGGCAGGTTGTTGGACTCTCCATGTTCAGGATATTGCTTGGGCTAGGGTGTTAGCCCTATCTTCCTGTTTTTTTTCTCCTTACGGCTCTTTAGTCCTTTCCTTTCAAACCAGATTGGGCCAAAACTCATCAGCAATAGAAAAGATGGTGCCAGTTCAAAGTGTTATAAACTATGAGATTACAGGTAATCGGTCCATTCTCCTAAAAGATGATTAAAGGTGCTGTAGGTCAACTGAAATGAGAATCAGCACACATTTTGTAAGGTTTAGAAAATTTGACCAAGGTGGAAGAGGCAGGAATCTGGACTTTCTTTATCTAGAAAAGAGAAGATATTGTAGCTTTATGAAAAGCATTATCCACTACACACTATCATTATCCACTACACACTATCTTCTTACACAGAAGAGAGTTAAGAGAGTTGTGCTTTGAACCTCTTGCAGACAGACCAATAAAACATTCCCAAACTTCAGGCTACAGAAGTCCAGTGGCAGGATTATCACTGCATTCTTGTCCTGTTGCTATACACTTCTGTGAGGCCTCTGTTACTGGCCACTGCTGTGTAGAGATGCTGGGGCAGCTGAGCCTTTGGTATCAGCAACATAGTCATGCTTATCTCCTTAAATCCACTTAATTTTCAGCAAAGAAGGTTTATGAAAAATTTCCTACTTGTGAGGGTAGTTAAGTGCCAAAAGAAGCCACTAGGGAGAGTGTGAAATCTCCATCATTAGAGATTTTAAAGAACAGATCACACAAACAGCTGTCAAAGGCAGCTCAGACATACATGCTCCTACCTTAGAGCAGAGGGGTGGACAAAGAGACCTCCTGGGACCTGGGTCTAGGATTCTGCCCTCTTTTGCACAGCTCTAGCCAAAAGCAATACACTCGGATGTCTTCTTCCTATGACACTTCCCATCATCAGCAGATCCACTAGCGGTATAGCACTGCTGTCCAACGCCACCTCTCTCCAGCATAACACATGGACCCAAGGCAGAGAGATGTATGTGGGAAATGGCTGTGTCCAGTTACCTAGCAGGCAGAAGTTAAGGAAGTTTAGGAGCTGCTGAGTTGGGGACTGGGCCACCAATTTCCAACCTCATTGCTGCAGAAGAGCAATGGTTTAAAGCCAGATTTGCCTTCACATGTGTTCCAAGGACAAGTACAGCCAACCTGGCCAAACATACTGGAGAATGTAGGCCAGTGGCAGTAGCCATTCCCTGAAGGCCTGAAAGAAGGGTTGCCCATGCATCCTCCCTCACTCCATTTGCTTCTCTGTACATGGCTGACAGCTTGCAAACTGGCAGCAACCCAGAAAGCAGAGGGGAAGACACACACATTCACCCTCACACGTGCTCACTTTTACAAACCGTCATGTTGCATGTCCTTAATTCTCATCTCTCCAAACCCAACTCACCAACAAAGCAAGCATTTTGTCCTATTAGGAGAACTCCTAGTCCTGAAAAACGACAGGTTGTTTGGCAGTATGAAACAGGTTGTGGCTGCAGACTCTGCACATGGCTCACATTTGTGTCATTGGTCTGTGGCTTTCAGGCAGCAACTGTTGTGCAGTGACAAAAACGCAAAGAAAGAAGGGAAAGAAACCAAATATTTACAAGAGAAAAAGTGATTCTACCCCACATGGTACAAATTTAGGGATGCATTGTAGCTACATCATGTGCTATAGCTACTGAAACAGTTTCCAACAGAATGTTTACACTGTTGTCTGGAAGCATATTGTTTGCCTACTTTTCAAAGCCAATTTATATGCAGCACACATCACAGCATGCACGAAAATTCAGACAAAAACACAGATGCATGCAACAATCCCTGGCCAGCTCTTGTTGTTCCTTATTGTTTGTTTCTCAGAAGTACCCAGGAAAGAGGAGGAAGGTAGCAACCCATTATGCTGAGTGCTGTACTACCCCAAACTCAAAGACAGGTATTTCACTTGAGGAACATGCAGTCTCTGTTTAAGACAAGATATAACAAGTAAATGTAACACAGAGTGAGGGAGCGACATATGGGAATGAATAATAAGAGAGTTTATGTGTGCCAGCTTTATGCACTCATGTGCCAGCTAATTGAATACACGATGCATATAAATACCAGTCTCCTATTGAAGGCAACAAGTTAACTGTAGCCAGTTAGCAATTTACCAGGAGCTTCACAGAGAAATTAATGAGAAATTTGAAGGAGTCCAGGCAAGGGCATCCCAGAGAAAAGTATCAGGTGGGATAAACAGAAGGATACGTAACAAGGGAGCAGGAGTATGAAGGAGGTTGGCATTGTTGCATTGTTTAGGCAGCAAAGCAAGGAGGCTCAGGTAACTTGGTCGCTGAGAGGAAAGGATGTTAAAGTCCTGGATCAAAGAATAGAGAGTTTATAACCAACCTATTAAAGAAATAGTGGGACCAAAGAAGACTGCAAAAGGCAAAAGAGGATGTCACTGCACTTTGAATAGACCAGGCAGAACAAGGTCAGTGAGCGTAGGAATGTCTGAATGAAAAGGGTCAAACTGCAACTTACGTCATTGCAGGCAAAAGCTTTCTCAAGAAACACTGTAGAGCCACCAAAGCAGAAAGAGTCCATGCTGGGAAGTGTGGGGTAGGATCTTCACATCCAAGGAAGAAGGAAAGGAGGGAACACTCCTCAAACAAAGTAGAGGCAGCACTGGCAACAGGAGAGCAGGCAACAGGGACAGTGAGTGAGACCTGCCCAAGGCTGTGCGCCATGGCCAGCTCAAGAACACACTTTAATTTTAACAGCCAGCTCTACTGAAACACCTTCAGCCAAGGCCTGAAAGGACAAGTCTAAGAGAAGAAGTGAAAAGATGTATTACTCTCAATTCTTGAAGTGCTTCTTTGCAGAAGATCCCCCTCTCCCTACACACTATTGATGCATGGATCAGAGCCAAGTCTCCCACCTTAGGTGTCTTGAGATAGGTGGTGGGAAAACCACTCATCAGGTAAATTGCCTCTAAGTCCCTGTACTGCAGTTCCCTGTGTCACCATGCAGACAGATGTCCTCTCCACCTACCTCTGTGGCAGGAACTATTTATGTTCAATATTGTTTATAGACCCCAAAACCTCCATGGGGAAATGCCAAGTCAATAGGCTAAGAGCTGAAATAAAGTCATTGTGTGCTTTTATGTTTTCTGCTTTTAAAAGAACAGTGATCTTTTTACAATTCTACAAAGTGTCTTATTAACAGACAGTTATTATTAACAGTGAGGTACATAAGTGTCCCAGAGGCACTTATGTACCTCACTTCCCACCATGCCCACCCGCTGTGGCTCCCCCCATCCTGCCCAGGACCCCATGTCAGCCCCCAGCGCCATCAGCCCCCAAATAGTGATGCCACATCCAGCTCCCCACAGCCTCGCCCTGCCCAACCATGGACTGTCCCCAGAGAGGTGCCCATGCCTGGGGCTGCCCTGGTGTCCCCAGGCTGCCCTGATCCTGGCAGGGGCAGTGGGATGGTCCCCGGCTGCCTGGCCTGCCCTAACAGACCTTAGGGGGGTCCCCACTTCACCCTGGCAACTGCCACCTGAGAAAAATTAGCACAGGACAAAAATCAAATGACAAACTCAGCCTTGCCAGCACCAAAATATCCTGACCCAGCCCCTCTACACAAGATATTTTAAAGTTTTGAAAGTGCAGGGATGTTTCTGCTTTCCTTCTGGTACTGAACTACCAAGGGCCAACCCAGTTGTGCTTTATCTACACTGCAGTGACATTGAGTGGCATCCTGAAGAGATGGCTGCTGTCACGATCTTCCCCCCTCAGTGGTCACAGCTGGAGCCTGGTGCCAAGCTACACAGGGTCTGGGCCACACTGCAATTGAACATGGTGGGCAGCCAGAAACATCCCCACTTCCAGATCACCATGGAGGCTTCCAAAGGGGAGAAAGCTGTCCCCAGGAATCATAGAACAATAGAACCATAGAATGGTTTGGGTTGGAAGGGACCTTAAAGATCTTCTAGTTCCAACCCCCATGCCATGGGGAAGGACACCTTCCGCTTGACCAGGTTGCTCAAAGCCCCATCAACCTGGCTTTGAACAGTTCCAGTGATGGGGCATCCACAGCCTCTCTGGGCAACCTGTTTCAGCATCTCACCACTCTCACATAAAGAATTTCTTCCTAATACCTAACCTAAATTTATGCTTCTTCAGCTGAAAGCCATTGAAACATTAAAGACATTGAAGGAAGGACTTGAGAACCACAATCAATTCACTAGAATCTATTACTTGCATGCTAACATCAACTCCCTCTGTAAAAGGTGGTGAGCTGAGGAGCCTCAAAGCCTATGCTGATGGCATTTCTTGACAATAAGTGGAGAGCTATTCACCTTCCTTGACACACACGCACATGAAGAGGGAAAAATATTTTTTGTAATATTTTCTTCTTTCTGCCTCAGCCAAATCCTTATTTGGTCTGTTGCAGATTATTCACACAGCAGCCCTGCCTGTACTGCCTGATCTGATTACTGCACCAACGCCTCCATGGCTTTCAAATTCATTTCACAGGTTTCCAAGAAACAGATGCTGATACCTGATAAGTGGCAGCACCTGGATTCAAAACATGTTATCAGTCTATCTGCCTCCAATATCTTGAGTAACATCTCAGCTTGGTGAAGAAGTGTTGCCCTCACCAGCTAACATATTTCCATGCAGGGAAATGAAGCTCCCCTTCCATACTTGTTGACATACAGATTCACACCTTTCATTGCTCCTACTTAAGCACACAGAGTCCAAGTGAGTGCAGTAATCCTGTTTCAAATATTTTGTGCCCAGGGTTCCTGTTGCATCCCAGAAGTTACCTATTTGTCACAAACAGCTTTAAATGCTCTATAGAACAGCTGAGATTCTTTGAAACAATTTTTTATTAAAATGAAAGCAATCATTTGCATACATGTTGATTTTGATTATCAGAGGACACAGACACAGTTGCATATGTAACAGAGGAAAATGAACCACATGAACTGCTTTCTTTGTAATTTCAGAGCTCTAAATTTCAGCATTTTAGCTTGCTTTCTGACATGATGAAAATAAGAGATTGTTACAGTGCACATATTCAGAAACTATCACACAATACCCATTTAAAAAAATGAAAACCATATAATATATTCAACTAGTTTGACCAGACTCATGTTTTCCACAAGACCTCTTACCTTCTTGTAAGACAGAATTACCCAGGGAACAAATAGGAGCCTAGATTAACAAGGGTCTCAGGAATCTAATTGCAGAATGGCAAAAATGTTGAAACGAGGCACATCAAATAACATGTCTGTTATGCTATGGCAATGCATTATATACACCAAGAGGCACTCGTGGCCAATAAAGTCAATGGGAGGATTTGCATAAACTTAGAAGAGCATAAAGAAAAGGAAAACAGTGTTCTTTGCACTGCACTGGCTGGAAAATGGAATATATAGCTAGATTGTAGTAAGACCATTCGTAGGGCCAGGTTTAGACACACAGAATTAATAAGGGAAGCAGAGCAGGACAGAAGGGAAAACTGATAAAAACCACACTGCCAGTTTTGCCTCCACAAGCACTCCAATAAGGCAGCCTGGTAGTGTGGCAGCTTGGGAGAGTGTTGAGCTGCTTGGAGGCAGCGATAGGTGGGGGACAGGGGCCAGTGTCCCACTGCATCACTGCTATCGAGGGCAGTGAGCCCTGTCCCTTCCACAGTGCCTTCCCTTCCTGTGGTAGGGCTTACACAGCAAAGTGCATTTTTACCCTCCCTCCTGAAGTCTTGAGCCAGATACTGCTGCTTCCAACTAACAAATGGATTGCTGTCTTCCGATCAAGTCTACTTCCTAATCTATTTTAATCCTTGAATTAATTTCTCTGAGGCCTCATTTCACTCTGATGAAGATCAGTGGAAATTCATTCTGTTTCTGAGTGCCTTGCTTGTGTTACTCTGACAAATGCAAATCAGAGGGTAATTAGCTACTCGGTCACCAGATAGTCTGTGCCCAGCTATTTCTGCAAACAAAAAGCACTAAATCTATGCACTGAATCTACCCCCAGAGACAGGACAATTGTAAAGCACTGAGCACCAATAAACACCAAGCAAAACCTAAAAAACACCAAAGTGGCAACTGCTGTCAGCAATATTAGTGGTCAGAGTGGGCAATCCCTTTAAAGAGTGTAAGTACCTCTATGACACCCCCACATACAGGTCATCAGACCAGATGAACTCTGAACTGGCAGTAGCATTGTCCAAAGGTTCATTGGATCTCTCATATTGGCTGCTGCCAGTTTTATCATACACATATGTCCCTGAGGTACTAAGGCTGAAAAGTCACATCATATCTTACAAGGTAACTATCACTGTAAACATACAGTTTCTGATCTGTGGGGCTATAATCAATACTCTGGATTGTATCTAACTTCTTCTCCATAATGATACTAATTCTACCTTCTTGGCCAGTACTTGTGTCATACATGTAGAAGATCTCCTCTTTCTTAGTGTTCAACGGCCTTGTGGCATAAAGAACACCACATAACATGAAAGCATTGGAAACAGATGGCTTGTACTGTCTCGTCTGCCAAGTATTTAGCACATCAAGTGTGGTCTCATTGAGCTTGCTAATCACAATGTTGCCCACGTTATTTTCAGTTGAATATATTACCCATAACCCACTTTCATCCACGGCAAAATCTATGTCCTGCCATGCTACACCTGCATAAGAGAAGCGGTTACCAATAGCAGCACCTGGAAGCTCCTTCCTCAAAACCTCCGTGTTTGTTTTTATATTGTGTTTCACCATATATCTCGAACCATAAGCATGATAGTACAAGTAATTTTTATAAAGGGCAGCACCACTTCCTTCCCCATATGTTATTCTCCTTTCATACGTGTATTTAAACAGCAGCAAATCATCAAAGGAACTATAAATTCTGAAATATTCTAAGTATCTCCCATCGGTGTTCAATGGTGCAACCCAATAGACTTCCTTCTCTGGGTTAGAGGGATAGTAATCTCTGCCCCAAGAACCATATTTGTAGGAAAATCCTCTCCAGTTCAGCTTGGCAACATAAGGCTGGCTAACATTCATCGGTCCACGGTGAATGCAGGTACCTGTAAGTAAAGAGAAAAAAAACCAAAACAAACAGGTTTTCCAAATGTCATTACTAGGGGAGAGACTTCACAGACCGTAGCCTCTAGACTGTGCTTAGTAGGGAATAGCTTTGTGACCAAACACACAAATAAATGCACAGCTTCATGTGTAAAAGGCTCATTTTGAGCCAAGGTCAGCAACTGGATGGCACCCAGTGTTCCAAGTTGACTCAAAAACTCAGACAAAAAGAAATAGAGTACATATTATTACACTTATTTTAAAGGGGAGGTGGGAGATTAATTCACAGAAAGTGCTCGCTGTGCTGCTCCATACAAGGGACAGATTTCTGTTTCTACCCATTTGAGGCAGGCCAGCCTGATGCATTAGGAAATCCCTTGGAAAATACAATTTCAGAAGCATTTTAGGTTATTTTCTACCTCAGTGGAACTGAAAGCATGGGAGTTGGGGGGAAAAAAGAATGAGGAGCATCTGATTTCTGTGTATTTCACTGTGGAGGGGAAGAAAGGAGAAGAAGCAGCAGTAATTCCAGAGTCACATTTCAGATTAGCATTCTGCTGTCAGAATCACAGCTTTACAACTGTGTGTCACAGCCACATGGTGCCTTCCACCTCAGGCCCTCAAAGAAATCTGCAGACAGTAACAATCACAGCCCAGGAAATGTACACTGATATTACTCTGACTTTTCATGTGGGGTGACTCTAAAGAAAATATGACTTCAAGCTGAACCAGAACAGCTCTGTTTTACACATATCAACCGCAAAACCATTTTCAGGATCACGGAAAAAATAATTTAAATGCAAGAAACAGTTTCCTTTTACTCATGCTGAATTAATGACATTCCTGTTTCCTGATAAATTCTCAATATTGTAAGTCACTGGTAGGAAAAAAACTTGACTCAGAAATGTCCCTGGGCTTCTGATGAGTGTGAAGCTGCCACTGGCAAAAACCAGCATGCACTTTTCCAAGTGCTAACATTAGCTTTTTGTATTACTGCCACAAAAGTGTCCAGATTTTTCTCTGTAAGGTTATCTTCACCTGAGGTAATGGAGACAGAGATATCAAGTGGCTGGCACCAGCTCACAAGCTTAGTGGTACTCCAATGTTTCCCAGTTCACCAGGATGTTCTAGCCACTAGATGGTCTTCCTTATTAAAGATGGAGTATAACATGAATAGACCCAAGTCTCACACATCAATAAGTGAATAAATTAATGTCCACAAATTTTGGTGTTAATAATACCTCCCTCAAAACAGGAACTCTGTGCACTGACAGCTATGGTGCTGAAGAAAGTTAAGACTAACTTTTGAGGTTTTAATACTTTGAGTGGGAAGCATGTCACGATTTCTTGCAGCTTCTATGACAAGAATGGCTCATAAGCTCAGTCATATGAAGGGATGTCTGGCATATAAATAACCTCTATCTTAGCACAAAGAAGAAAGAGGAATAACAGAGAAAGATTTTTTCTTTTTCCCTCAAAGCTGACCATCCCTAAGCATGGACAGACAATACTTATGGAGATGAACTGGAAACTCCTGAAACCACGGACAGAAAAAGTCTAGGAGACATTTTGTTCTCAAAGGCTTTGCAGTCTATCTCACAGAAAGAAGGAAAATTAGAGGCAGACCAATCTGAAGTATTCTACTTGGAAAAAGACTGGGAAATAAGATAATCGGTGAAAAAAATGCACAGTTGCAAAAGCAGAGAAATCTTTTTCTGATCTGCTTTGCCCAGGAGAAAGGTGCTCTACGTGTGGAACTAGAAAACCTGTGTCCTGAATGTTAGTAGTGTCCAAGCACTGTGCCATTTGTGCACATTGACATTTGTGCCAATGTATAAAGTTGGTTTGGGCAGTGAAGCTCTGCGTGTCTCCCCCTTTCTCAAAATGTACTATTTCTCTGCTTCTACTACATAACACCTTCTCTTCTCACAGTTTTGTACTGTCTTATGCTAGTGACTATGACCTGAGGGACATGTGATTCACCCACAGCCTTCTCTCAACATCTGTGAGGAAGATGGGGAGCAGTTTTATATTAAATATAAATCCCTATGTCCCCAGGCCATGTTGGCAACTTCCTTGGGGTCAGTATTGCCCACGGGAGCAGCTCTTCATCACTGAGTCTCCATCTGATGGCAGAGAAGGTGGCACAAATTATAAACACTCCCATCTCCTCCCCCAGACACTTTTGTGTCCTGGGATTCTTGCAGCTGAAACATGGCATGACCCTGGTTGAATGCTGCTTTCCTTCGTGCCACCAAGAATCCATTCGAATCAGCGTTCCTGGCTCGGAGCAGATGAGCATTTAAGCATGCACTTAAGTGCTTTACAAAGGACGAGGCCCTGGAGCAGAAACCTCATTTCCAAATATAGCACACAAGGCAAGCACTGCTGTATGGCTGGCCAGGCTGTATCTCTGGAAATGGCACGTAGCATGTCTAGTAACATGGCCTCAGCACTTGGCACAGCTACCAGCATTTGGAGGTGCCTACACCTCAGCTCATGCAAAGGAAGAAAGCTAAGGCAGCCAGTGCAAAATGGCTTGCAGCCTGCCAACTTCATAAATCAATTTGTACTGGTTTTTTCTCATATCTCTATTATGTATTGCTACCTCCGGCATGAGGACTTCTTTAAAGCTGGTGACACATTGAATATATTACTGTGCTTAAATCACAATAAACTTATCTCAGAATTAAATGGTTATTAAATGCTCCAAAACTCTTCATTTGTTTAAAAAAAAGTAGCACCAAAGCTTGCAGGTAGTGAAGCACTGCTAAGCTCATCTATATGCGACCTCAAATAATTTTTCATGTCATTAAGCAGAACACAATTCCAGATTTATTTTAATAATTTATACATTGTTTCATAAATAAAAAACAAACGTGTGTTCAGCAGAGAGACCTTTTTTACAAAAGAAATAAGAAATTATTATTTCTTCCCTTAAAGAGATCTCTCTGCTGAACACTTGTTTGGTTTTTATTTATGAAACGATGAATTATTAAAATAAAGTTAGAAGTGTGTTCCGTTTTAATGACATCAAAAATTGTCTGAGGTTTCTATAGAGTATGTGCTTGATTTTTATTTCCTTGAAAATTCTCCCATAATTTTTTTTTTTTTTTACAAAAATCCTCTGTGGTAGTTGGGGGTGATCTGTCTTTCACATAGGTTCAGAAGAATTCATTGTTGTTTATTTAATCTAAACTTGCCTCCCTGTCTAGATCTTGTGGGAAAAAAATGCACAAAGGAAACAAAATGTCATGTAATTTTGTAAATATTAGAAGGTACTTGAAATAAATCCATATGCATTATTCAAACTGTCAAGTTTTTAACTCCTTTCTCCATTGTTTTGGGCCACAGATAAATGACTTCCTGGTATTTCTGCCTTCCTTTGTCTCGTGCAAACAGAGAAGGGAAGGACTAGCACAGGTACTAGCACATACTTGTCCCCACATAAAGAACCAGTATCTCAGCTCAATTATATACTAATCCTTCTGATCCATCAGAAAAAGAGCTGACACCTAGCTGTCAGGACTGAAGGGAGTCTGACTTGCTTGGCTAACATGCTGCAGAACCAAGCATGAGGCAGATGCTGCTGGGTCTCGCTTTACCCACTTTGCTCTGAAGCACTGGCAGTGCACATCAACTTCTTACTCCAACAATACAAGAAAAGTTCCAGCAGCCTCCTCCCACCAAGCAGCTGCATCTGATTGCAGAAAAGAAGGGGCCACCCTTGGCCTATGCAGCCAAAGGTCACGAGACAAGGTGGGACCCACACTGGAAGGAACTCCCACGAGGGGCACAGACACCAGAAGCAGGCTGGTGCTACATTCTCACACAGGCTCCCAAGCACCAGATGTGCACCCTCCCCTCCCATCAGATCAACCACTGCATCCAGATGTGGGAGCTGTTACCAGCCTTACTAGGGCTTAAGATACCAAAGACAGAGCTCTAAAGGAAAGGCTTATCCTGGCTCCTACTGTCTCACTGACACAGGAAGACCCACAAAGGCACTCCAGTCTTCCACCAGTATCACGGGTGACAGACACAGGCTTGCAGCTGTGTAAAAGAAGACCTATGTTGGCAACATCTAATAGGGGATGGGGTGGAGGGAGGGCTGAGTTTCATCTGACATGTCTTAGGGCAACTGGGCAGGTAAGGTCCTTCAACTCAGCTCCCTCCAATGCCAGTGAATAAATGCATGTGTCTCCAGGGGCAGTTCAGGAAGTCCTGGGGAGGACAATTGGCCAGTCCTTTTCAGGTGCCTCTAGGCATACCTCTCTCTTTGTGTATTAATTAATTCAGTTCAAAACACAACCCCAAATATTCAAAAAACACAGATGGCTTGGGTCCATAGGAGGTAAAACATGAGCTAAGAGTGAAATCACTATAAGACTCCAATAGGATTGCCTGAGGTTGAGCGTTAGGTTACTCCAGGTATTCCTCCTGCTGAGACCTACTCATCAGTAGCTTGAAATCCTTGATTTCTGAGTGTATAAAATCCAAGAATAAAAAATAAAAATAATAAAAACAAAAGCTGCTCCTTTTTTTCCTTTCTTTCTATTTTGCCTTTGAATTTCACCTGACTCACTTCTCTCTGCTTCCTCTCTCACTTCATTTCAGTGAGATACATTACAGAATCTGCTGCAGAGTCCTCAAAAAACCATCCTGGGGTCTTTTCTCTCTATACCTACCCAATGCAGAGAGAGAGAGAGATGCCATGAACCATTGCAGATAGGCAAGCCAGTGACAATGATGAGAATGACTACTTATATATCAGACACTCAGACACACAGCTCTCCAGTCAGAGGGTAAGGCAAATGGAAACCAGTGATTTCTTTCTGCTATGTTATTTGAGAACAGGCCTGCTCACTCAGAGAAATACAGCAGCAAAAGCCTTGGGGGACAGAGTCAGAAGGGCTGCATACTACAGCAGTGTGAAGCAAGGAGCTTTAATTAAACTTGCATTTAGACTCATGATCTTAGACAGCTTGGGGATTAGCCAAGCTCTCTCTAGTTCATGCTGCCTACCCAAAATATGCAGGAGAGAGGATGAAGGGGGAAAGAAAAAGCAATCTGAAAACAGGACAAAGAGTCAGTTTAATACAAACATTATAAATATAATATGAACTAAAATCGGGGCAAGGCCAAGAGGTTTGGCAGGAATTCAAGGCATTCAAGCTTGCAGAGAAAACATACTGAAATTGTATTCAAACACACAAATGGGTGCTAGAAAGCTCCAGAGGCTTAGCTGTGAGTGTCCATGCACCTCCAAAATGACCAGCTAGGAGATGCAGCTTTCTCACATACTTACTCCACCTTCCCAAGCAAAAATATCTTACTGCTTCTAGGTGTTTTCAGACACAGTCTGCAGGACATGTAGTTGCTCTACAAAGTCCTCTGCACAGATGATAGATGCTCCCCATGAGTCAGACAAAGTCACAATATGCTATTCCTGTGTGGATTAGCAGGGATCTGAGCCTACATAACACCTGGGTTATCTGTAGAGCTAGCATCTCCCAACACAAAGAAAACTTGCCAGCATACAACAGTTTCTCTGCCAGTCCTTTCTGGCATCCTCAGAGACCACACTCACTCAAAAGGAGGCCATGTGCTAATACACTCACACACATCCTCCAACCCCTCCCAGGTTCCTACCTCTGGACAAAAAAACTCACAGACAACACCAGAGGTTGTCCTCAGCTAATGTCAGTGCTGGTGCTGGTCAACTCCAGAGAGTTGGAAGTTGTTATACCAAGTAGGGTTTTGACTTCCTTCATTCTTTTCTGCTACAATGCAGTGTTGTCTTATGCAAAGGTGCCCAAGCTGTCTGACCAGTCAGGAATAAGGCAATGCCAAAGCAATACCATTTTGGGACCAGATAAAGTCTGTCCATCTCCCTGCCGTGTCCTGAGAAACAATGCTGAATAAGTCTATTACAGTCACAATTCCATGCAGTTCAATTTACCCATCCCAGAGCTACCATCCTGCTCTAGACCATGACTTGCCTATCCCTGCATGGAGCTGCACTCCAAGTGTAGTTTCCTCTTTCCTACGCAGTGAAAGCTGCTATGTCCCACAGACACACCAACCACCCAGATGATAAAAGCAGCCCTCTCCTCCATCACTCATGGAAGGACACAGTATTCTTGTTCTGGAGCTCAGTACTTTCTCACCAAAACAAAAGCTTGCTGTAGGCTTGAAGAGAACGAGATTGTTTCTTTCCACACACCATCACCCTCAATAAATCAGTGAGATGCCCTTCAAGTACTTCTAAAACATTGTGGAGTTTTTTCATTGAAATATTTTAAGCTCTTCCTTAAGAAGCAGAGAAAGGCCTTGAGATTTTTTTACTGCAGGTTTTTGTTTCAGATTTCTCTCCTGTCTGATTCCTAGACAAGGTGTTACTCATGCATTCTGTCAAAGAAACATAGCAACTGCTTGCATTGCTGTGAAGCCCTAAGGAGGGACTGCTCACTCTAAGGGAAGCTTTTATTTCTGCCTCTCACCTTTCCAATGAGATGTTTGAATTAGCTGAACTCAAGGTGATGAGAGGTAAATGCTGGTAGGTGCAAATTTGTGCTCCTTGAAAGCAGAACACGGCTCCTTCTTTATTATGGGCTCCTCTAGCTTATCGTTAACCAGCTTATGTGAAAAAACAAGAATCTTCCCCTGGGTATTGTATACAACACAGCACTTTTGCTCTTACAATACTCTGGCTAAAGGAACCCCCTGTGTATAAAACACTCAGGGGACAAACATGGTTTTAGAAATCCTCCTGTCTGTTAGCAATTGGGATTCTTGACCTGGCATACCTAATCTAGTGTTTCCTAACAGTTTTGCTCCAGTAAATCATATCTGACTCTCAAAATCTCTCAGACTATGATTCACTCACAATGTGATTTTTCAAACTGAATGCAATGTCCAGACAAAAGTTCTTTCAGTTATAAACTAATTACCACACACCCTGTAACTCTTAACACCATTACATGAACTGCACTCTGAGAGCCATTGATCCAGGCCCCAGAATATAACCTTTCCTAGCTAAGAAAACTATAAAAATCTTAGTTCCCCTGAAATCAGTAATACAGCTCCCTCTTATCTTCCTGAGACCAGAATTTTTCCCCAGGTCCCTTCACCACCTGTTTTAGAAGCATGATTTGACTGTGAAGCAAAAGTAATCTTCATGCAAAGCTCCCTTCTAGAGCTTGCATATCAACAGCTTTAGTACATCAACACTTGCTCATACATCTTCCAAGCAGCATTAGAGCAATATTGCCATGAACACAGGTCACTTTCACAGGAACTACTAAAAATCAAAGCTAGTTAGTAAAAAGACATTGTTTCCCACAGGTAATTAATTGTTCTGAAAAAAAAAGAGAAGAGGGATAGAGATTCACTTTTCAGACTATAGCTAAGAGGAAGACTGCAACTTCTTCTAGCTGAAAACAGCTACTGTGCTTGTAAGAATCTGATTTGTGCCTGCATTTTCCTTTTGAACCATTGATGAGAAATTAGGAGCTGTCAGCTCAATTTTTCAAGAGCTAAAGAGTATCATTACAATTGTATTTAATATTAACAAAGGGAAGTCTCTGCATTTACAGTTCTAACTGTGTATCTCTTATGTGTTACCCAACAGAAATGCTTACCTGGTGGGAAATATGGGGGTGGTGTAGTTTTAGTTGCATTCTCTTGACACTCTTTCAACCGATTCTGCAGAGACGTAATTTGCCGACGAATTGCAAGGACATTGTTTTTGTCCAGTGACTCTAGTTCATTTACCAGTATAGTCAGATTGGTGATCTAGAGGAGAAAAAAAGACAGCAAGTTTAATGTCAACGTTATTTTACAGATATTTGCAGGTAGGGCTGACCACAGGAGACGCTAAAGAAAAAGGTCCTAAGAAATCGACCTTATCCTTGTAGCCTCAGCTTGACATTTCCAGCAGAGTCTATAACCACAAGGGTATGCTTTAAGACTAAGTTGTATAACAGTATGCAAAAATAGTGTTATTTTACTCATAGTGTAAAACTATCCAGTAAGTCTTAGGCAAGTAGCTGTTAAACATAAAAAGTACTTATTCCAGCCTTACAAAAGTATCTGCAAATTTTATTTGCAAAGATAAATAGTGTTTTTAATCACCTGCTTGATGATATAGAGGACAATGGAGCAAATAAGATTTCACTTTCCATCTTAGGTAATTATTCTCTCTAGGTGAGTGATTAACTACAATTTTGAAAATGTGATTTATGGTCTGCTAGGAAGGTGATCATCATTCCCACTTCTTGATTTCTTATTGATTGGGCCACTGCCTTAGCAACCAGCAGCTAATTTTTTAATTATCTAAATTAAAGCACAGAGGCTTTCAAGCATGGGGTTCTGTAAATTAATATTTATTATAATAATTTAATCAGCTTGTGTGTTTAATACTATGCAAAACTTTTAACTTTCAGGCAGATATTTGCCTGAAAACCAGAGTGGACTCCATTTGCTTTGGGGTTTCTTTACTTTTCTATGGTCTATATCAAGGAACAAGGTGTTAATACATTTAAGGTCAAGCTTTCTTTTAATTTATGCTGATGAAATGCTAAAATAATTCCACTAGCTGCAGTAGAGACAGACTGCATTTCCTCAACCTAAACACTAAAGGGAGAATAGACTATCTGTGTATTTGAACCCTCTGTGGCTAATTAAGACCTTGGCAATACCTCCAAATATATTTGCTCAACGATGACATTGCTTCCAGTAAGGCTGGGTTTCAGCTGAGCGACCAGTCTCTCAAGGTCACTGATTTCCACTTTCAGTAACTGGAAGTCCAGTTCCGTGTAAGATACACCACCCATCTCCACTTGCTGCACTCTGATGGTTAGATTGAGGATTTGCTGCTGATACAGTTCAAGTCTTTTTGAGTACTCCCTAACCTGAAAGAAAGGAAAAAGAGATACATGTTCAAGTCCAGGTTAGCAAATAAGACAAGCCTGTTTGACATCCTTATTATATTTCTGAGTACCCTATGCATAGCTTCCACACACTTGCCATATATATTCTTCAAATAAACTGCATAAATGTAATTTTCATCACATCCATTAAAAAATATGAAATTTAACCCTCATTTATTGTCAGCAGCTTCACAAAATCCCCTCAGGAATGCCTGGGGATAACTGAAGGCAGAATTTTACTCACAGTCTTCCATTTTTTTTTAATTCATTGCCAATATTGTCTCTGTGAGCTAATTTTATCCTCAGTATGCCAAGAGCTTACATTGGTGAAAATTTTATTAGGAAATCTGCAGTGTATTATCTCTCAAAAGCAACCAGAGCAGGCTGCAAAATGCAATAAAGAATTCCCAAGTTTTTCAACTTCATTTCCTATTAACTCTGAATCCAAATAGGACTTTACCCTGTGTACATTTGAATTGTGTCAAACATTGGCAGAACTGATTTGATGCTTGTCTTTGAGCAGGGAGGAAATATTTAAATACAGTTTTAAATATCAAATCTGGTTTAAATGCAAGTGTTAAATATATGACAGGCATTAGCTGGAGTAATTTATATAGCAGCCTTTTCAGTCTTTGAACCATTAAATAGTTGTCCAGATAAATATATTTTCACACATATATCTGCTGAGGTAAAGGTCACAGCACAAGCATTGTGAAGCAGAATGTTAAGAATATTATATGGATTTGGGACTTCTCTTAGAAATGTTAGTTCCTTGAAATTTAACACTTTGGTAAAGGGGCATAATTTCTCTCCTGTATGCTTCATATATCATATCACAAAAGATAAGTAGGAATAAATAGAAATAATTTGTTGCATGAGTAACTTCATATACCTTCAGATGGTATTTGTGCCTCTATCTACAGCACTGCAATTTCCATTACCATTTTTTCTTCAGCTGAAAGACTTAGCCTACATCTTCTCAAGCATTCTTGCATTATCTTAACAGTCACTAAAAGTCAATACTTTTTTCCCCATTGTCTGAAATCCTGCCGTGGTTTGAAGGCCATGGACTCCCTGTTTTTCTGCTCGGGCAGCAGCCCTTGAGACAGGGACACAGAAAAAAACCCACATTTATCAAATAATTCCTTTCAATCTTGATTGAATCCCTTGTGTACCAAAGAGGAGGTACAGGAGCTCATGGCATGGAAATTTTTGAAGAGGATCCTTTAAAATCATAAGTTATTTAGTAATGTGGATTAAGGAGGAGAAGCATAAGAGTAGATCCTCTGTTCAGAAGTATAACTATCAATAATGGCACAAATGCGATATAAATCTTAAGCCACTACAAAAACCCTGCATGGACATACATAGTATACACCAAAATCAGGATGCTCAGTTCCATGTATTTAAATCTGAGTTTGAAACAGATCTTCTGTTCTAAATGTGTGCAGCCAGACTTCGAGCTGCTCAAAACTGTCAAGTTTCCATAAGCTGTAGCAGAAGCACCCTGGCTCACAGCACTGGATGCCCTAGATCTCCCAGACCAAGCCAGGATAAATTCAGGTTATTGAATTAAGAACCAAAAGTTATACAATTCAAGTTATACAATTAAGAATCAAAAAATGACAGCCTAAAAGACTTAGATCTAGTTCCTTTTAACTGGCTAGCAACAGTGATAGCTGGGATCCCTTGCCCTAGCTGCCACCATCATCGGGTAGGGAATAACAAGAAGAACCAATCCTTTTGGAAACGTCAGAGGTACTTGGACCTCACACTTTCACTGATCACCAAAATCAGTTTAGCGTTGAAAGAGAACCTCTAAAAAACCATCTGGAAAAATTATTCAAAGGCAAATGTTTAAACTGTGTGTCTAGAGTTTGTTCAACAATATAAAAAAAAAAAGAAATAATATTATTACAGCCTGAAAAGTATGAAGCAAGTCCATCTTTGAGGAAAATTGCACTGCTGTATGAAGCTATGTCTATCACAGAGGTATCTGGAAATCTGTCTGGGTATTAATAACCTTTCTCACAGTAATACTGGTAATAATAATGCAATGCAGACCAAATCTACAAAACATTGAAATAAACAGGCTGCTGGAATTAGTGATGACTACTCATTAGTGAGAAACCTGTGAATCTGAAGTTTTCTCCAGGGTTTTCAGAGCCTGGACAAAATGCTGAGGGCTGTAACAAGGCATACATAGTTATTTCAGCCCTGACTGCAGAATGCAGACCTGAAGTTCTCCTCCCATTTTAGAGGATTTTCACTCAGTCAACCATCTAGGTCATTTAAGGACATGTCAACACCATCCAGCAGAGTATAGCTGAGCCTGAGCTAGCACCATCACTCTGCAGTGCTCTGCACAGCCACACCAGCATCGCAGAGAACTTAAGCTAATAGCTCCCCTGGCGAATTATTGGACAAATAAAATTTTCTCAGCAGTGCTGCACTAACAGGTCTATACTGCTTTTGCAGATAAATCCAGCACATATGTTAAGCATTGCAGTGCTCTGTGTGGAGATTCCCACCTGCTCAGATCTGGTTTAAGAGTTTCTGTGAGTTAGAAATATCAGTTGAAAAAAGAACACGATGTTGCTCTGTTGATTGGCAGATAGATTTAAGCAGCTTGTAATCCCTGCTCTTCTACTGCATCTACCTGCTAGGGACTGCCTGTATTCTCTTGACAGGCTGGCACTGAAATTCTGTCCATATTCTATTTTTAGGGATACAGACCAATAACTAATACCGATTGCTGCTGCATTTGTCATAAAAGCCTAAAGTAGGGTATGATGAGTGCATAGGGCCTGGATTAGCCCTTTATGAGAAGAAAATGGAACCATGTGAGGCATATGTAAGGGGAAAAAATCCTCAGTTTCAGTTTTTCCTCATTCCAAGCATTGTCACCTTCGTTTAATAAAAAAGGGCAGGAAAAATCTGCAGTGCTCATTTAGTGTGTCAGTTACCTGCAACTGGTATTTATCAAAACAGGTTTTGCAGCATGCAAGCAGACACTTCTCCAGCACACATTTGGAGAGTACAGAAGGGGGAACAAAGGTGCAAGATGAAGATGTAAAAGAAAAAATGTGGGAGGAATGAGGGAAGATAAGAAAGAAATTACAAACCCAGCAACTTTCTAAAATCACTCAGCCCAGGACACTGGCTTCGAGCAGGTTTGACCTCTACAGATCCATAAGGAGCAAGGCTGTCAGTCTGCCTTCTGAGATGGAGAAGAATTCCATTGCAGGTTAACCTGTTTTGAAAAGCAGGGGGCTTTTTGCTCCTGTTTCTGTTAAGTGAGAATGTTGTGGCCGTGTTCTGAAAGGCACTTTCCTTGTGATCATGTGCTGATCCACCCCTGTTATAGAATTGTCCTCTCCCCTTTCCTATTGAGAGGAACAGCCAATTCCCACTTTGCTTTAAAAGGTTAATTTTCTTCTGTAATCATAATTATGCTGGCAAAGGTTGATGTGACAGAGGAAAAATTAGTCTGGTATTTTCAGCCTACAGTTTGTACTCACTTGGCACATGAGAGCATCTCTTTATCTGCAAGCTTCCTTGCCTGCTGATTCTATAAAAGGACCCCCTTGCTTTCTGAATTAGCCAACAATCAGGCAAAAGGTTAATGATTCAATCAGGTTGTTTATCTGCGATTTTTAGCACATGGAAAGCATCCTTAAGAGGGTCCAATCCTGCAGCTCTTATCCAGGAAAAGTTCCCATGAGCTTCAAAGGGTGTTTTAGAAAAACAACAAAAGCATGGATTCTCAGAGTCATAAAAGTAAGCACTCAGTAGAAATTCCCACTTCTGTGGTGAGACTAGGTTACATCTGAATGCAATTCCCTAGGAATTCGCTCAGGATCATTTCTAATAATGATCAATATTGAAAGCTTGGGTTTCCTCCATTTCATTATTTCCTGGTCTCTGAGTCTTATCATGACTGAATTAAGATACAGGATTGCATAAGAAGCATTTTTTCTACAATTTGAGAGGTTAAGAATTTTTGAGCATGGAGATTTATGTATGGCAGGATCTCAGAATACTTCAGATATCAATAGGGTAATGCTCAAAACCTCTCTTCTTTCTACAAAAAAAAAAATAGAACATTACAACTGAGAAATCTTACACACATAAATTTACACCAAAATTCAATCTGATCATTTCAGTTTCTGACCTAAAGTGTCTCTTTGCCCACATCACACCAAAGTATATGTCACACTTCAACTAGATGCATTGTAACACTGCTCGGCTGATTGGTCTCGACAGGATGAAATTCAGTGAAGCCTGAGCTAGGTCAAGAATTTTCACTGTCTGCAGCGAGAACTGCAAGTCGAGGTCAGTGTCTACACTGTGGTACACTGCTGGGCACGGAAGGGTGACAACAGCCACAGCAGCTGACACCAGTTGGCAACCTAGACATTAAAGTCTAGGGTGGGGACTCAGCTTGTCCTGAATTTAGAGGTGAGTTTCAGGTACAAACCTGGACACCTAATTTTAGGTATCTATAGCAGTAAAAGTAAATAGTGTTTTTATATGAGCAAGATGTCTGAATTCATCAGAGATCTGAGGTTGTCCACACAGAGAGGTCAAGCAGCACTTGAGATGCTCCCATATCTGCCTGGCAGTAGTCTAAAGGGAACATGCACCATTCTGAGGGAAATACCAGTAAGAGATAGGTTACATCAGTGCAAAAGACTGGGAAAGGTGGTACACAACCACCTTGAAAAATCATGCCAATATTTGGCTTCCCAATATTTGGGAATCATGCCACTCATCCTGTCCCAGCACAGTTACTTTCAAATGCTGGCACTGACCACAGTGGGACCAGTACGGGGGCCTGAAATCTCAGGGATTTTCAGGGCTCATTAACCCTGAGCTGCACTTCCATGCTCCAAGGGATCAGGTAACTCCTGTGCTTGGAAGCAGCAGGACTTATGTCAGTTTGTCCTTCATATGCCTGCTGACAGCTGAATGTGTTTCACTGTTCCAGCTCTTTCAAAACAAACTATTTGAACTGAAAGATCTTACCACAGGATCCTACGCCTGTTGTTGTGGGTTTTATGCACAACTTCTTATCTGTTCTTGATTATACCAGAGGAGGGTTATGAATATTTATGATTAGAATTCATAATTTAATGCTTTGCCTTTTCTGCTGATTAATTCAAGGACACTTCATTTCTTAAGATGCTTGGTTTCCAAAGAAAACACTTTCTGCTGGACACCCAATTTGAATCCTGAATATTTATCCACCATAAAAAGTCAAAGGCAGATTCCTGTCTTCACAGGCAGCTTCACCCAGTGCACTTCAGCATGTGTAGGTTTGCCCGAGTTCCTCAAAAAATGGATCTCAATTCATGCAACAAGCAACCAAAACAGTGTGTGTTTGTCTTCAACAGAAATGCATAATTCAGCAGTCTCACTGCCACAGCTTCAGATGTTGAAAAGAATGATTTTTTTTAAATTTATTTATTTTTTCCTGTGAGAGCAGAGGCAGTGAAGGGGCAATTATTCACCTACTTCTTCACTCTGGACTGTGGTGACCTTTCTCCTCTTTCCCTTCACTGCCTTCTCACAATCTGGCTGGCTTGATACAAATAATAACACATGAAAGAGCAGGAGGCTTGGCTTCCTATAGCATCGTGTAGCAATCACAAACTAATACAACTGAGCCAAACGAGGAAAAACATAACCATTCTTCCAAAACATACCATATGTCTCTAGCTGAAAAGGCCTAGAAAAGAGACCTAAGAATTTTCAAATGTATGACATGTTATAATGTCAAAGATTAGAGATTTAATCACCTTTCTCCTTGTTCTTGCAGAGCCCTCTTTCCTACTGTTTTAAAGACACACCACAGAAAAATGCTGACTGCTATACTTTTTGGTAGGCAACCATTCTTCAGAAAAGATGCAACTGTTATTTTTAAGACAAAAGAGCACCTTACTTTAGAAAGCTCTGCCTCAAACTTCTCCGAGAGTGTTGTGGCTATAATTTCCAATTGCTCGGCCTTCTGCACTGGAAAGGTAGTATCTGGCAAGTACACAGAGCACTGACAAGTCCCCTCTTCATTCACAGAGCCGGACACGTTGGCAAAGAGCTGCAAAAACAAATTGGTAAGAAAAAAAGCGTTAACATTCTTCTCTAGAATCACTACCTAATAATGTCTGGCGAAAATACGAGTTGTGCCAATCATCAACAATTTCTTTACTAGCGTCTTTCACCTTTTTCTCACAAGGAACTCAAAATATCTAGCAATTTTTATTCCAAGGAACTCAAAACATCTAGCAATTTTTATTACCCATCCTTACAAATCTCTCTAAAAATAGTTAAATATTGCTTTAAAGATTTTACCATCGGAAAAGTGGAGACATATAATAGTCCTTACTTTCCCAATCTTGTGGACAATATTCCTAAGATAATGAAAAAACTTTTCCAGCAGATAGAAAAGCCAGCAACAGCAGGAAAATAATAACGTAGTAAGTTAGGTCTTACAGCTACTATTCTGTTCATCTAAATTGGACAAATCATTTAGTCATTTACATCCATAGAGAGGAAAGCACTGGAATAGAACTAGTAACAGGGAATGTTTTGAAAAGAAAAATCTTTCATTTGAAGATTTGCAGCCAGCCACAGCAATCAGACATGTGCATTTGATTATACACCACTGAAAGGTGATGAATTAAATATGCAGGTTTGGCCTAGGGTAGAGATTCTTATTTTGCTACAAAATACTCCTCATAACACCCACACATCACAGCCCGCCCATCCATCCTTGTGGATAGTTGGCAAAGCTCTTGCCCATGGATTGCCTTGTTCCAGTTGTCTGCGTGCTCGCAGCATCATCACCAAGCAATGCACATGAGGGATGGAAAGGTCAGGGCTGGCACCTCCTGATCTTGCCATAATTTGCAGCCAAGGTACACTGAAGTCTATAAACAGTGGGCTGAATACTGTGTGTGTTCGGAAAAGTTCTTTTTGTTTGTACACAAAATGTTTCCAATTCATAAACCTATCACAAATTTATTAATATAGATATTTGATGTTACTTTAAAATATTCTGGCACACACTTCAATGCAGCTGCATATTTTAAAGCTACAGACTTGCTCTTTAAAAACACTTCCTTCTAATCTCTTCTCCTGCCTTGCAGAAATCCCAGTGTTATTCATGTGTTTTCTCTTTTTCTTTCCCTCTTAAAAATAAAAAAGCAAACAACAAAACTTTCCCTCTTAAAAGTAAAAAAACAAACAACTATGTCCTGAGAGCTGGCATTTCAGCACTTCTTCCCTTGTTTTTTCACAATGCTTTCAACTAAAGTCCTCACTGAAAAACCAGCCTAGAACACACAGTGTTGACCAGCAGCAAAGTAGTCTTGATCTGTGAGCCCAAAAAGAGAAGAGCAGCAAGCAGGAATGATCCCAGTTCACACTTCTGGCAACCTCTTTACTGCAGCTACAACAAACAGCATGCATCTCATTTTGAAAGAAAGCATGGAAAGTCGTTTTATCTGTGTTATTCAAGCACCATGGGCCTTAAAACTTCACTCAGACTGCTGAAGACATTTAACATGAAAGGAAGCAGAGAAGTATCTCATGGCATTCTAGAATGTCCCAGCACATAACTTGCATTGATTTCTCTGCCAGGCAGGTTACCAAAGCCCTTCTGAAAATCCCACTGAGAACACATTACCTCTAAGTTTCCATGTATTTTTGAAGATATGGCTATCAGTATGTAAATTACAATGAAAAATTAGTTCCTAAGTCACTTAGGTATTTCTACACCCTATGAGTCCTCAGCACATTGGCATGGTTGGGATGGGAGGCAAGTTGCTCAGCAATAAAAAAAGAAACAGATGGGAGAGACCAAAAGAAGAAATAAATGTGGCTTAGTGAGTATATGGGAGCTTCTTGGAGACTGTTGCACATTAGCATGCTAATTTTTGTGTGGAAGGTGTTGTGTTCTGTTCCTTCTGTGTGTAACACAAATATGAGTACATGTATACAAGAGATAGTATGCTATACATTGTATAGCAATAGTGTGTGCTATACCTTTGTATGCATTATACACCCTGCTGTAAACTACAGTCTCCACTGAATTATGCCAATCAGTTTTCGAGATTTATTCCTGCCTATTTCATGTGCTAAAAAAAACCATTCATAAATGTATTCAGATATCTCCCAAAAAACCTCCAACTCATGCTTTTAACCTCCCTGTAAAAAACAATCATTATATTTTAACATTTGAGTTAGGAGGGAGCTTTGAGATGAAGGCAGAGCTTCACTGCAGTAAGTGCCGCTTATATTGAAGCCAACAGTTTCCCCAAAAGAGTGGAAACAGCCTGGGCAGACATCACTGCTTCCATTCTTCCATTGACATTACAAACATTGGAATCATGATGTTGACAAGACCAAGAAGCATTGTTTAGTTAAAAGCCCCTTGGGTCAATAAGTGCTTCGATCAAAATATAATACCAGCCGAATGACAACCATGTAACAAAAATGTCTTCCATCATCCTGTAGAAAAATACATGAGATAGACTGCTACTTTTGATGGAGTTGTATGGTTTTTAAAATTTAATAACTTATACAGAACGCTTAAAAGAGAGCAAACTGTCCTGGCCTACAGCAAGGACTTGACAGCACATTTCACTCTGCAAATTTGTTACATATATGTATTTGAAACTATGAGAAATGTTCCTTCTCCACATCCCTTCAAATTAAGAAAGGGAGTAGGAGCAAGCAGTTACTCAATTTTCTGAAAATCAGGAAATTTGTCACTGTAGCCTAGTGACATTTGCAGCTCTAAATCAGCTATTTGCTCATCCTAAAACAAAGAATGGGATCTACAAAATGCACATAACAGGGCCACAGTAGGGACAGAAGCTACCTCAGATGGGCAAGGAAATGGATAAAGTTTGGGTCCTGCTAAACAGACTCTGAAAGAGAACCCTGACTCCATTTAACTCTCTAAATGCTCTGCTGCAGCCAGAGACTCAACTCTGTCTCAGAAGAGGTCCCTCCACACACCCCATAAGCCACACTGAGCTTGCCTGGACATACAAAAGAGCTGCTGTGAAGCTGAACCTATGCCTTGGATGAACTCTGTTTGTGACAACAATTTGCAGGACCACACAGAGCAATTGTGACCCCATTGAATCTGCTCCAAAGTGAACATGTTATTAAACAGTCACTGATAGAAAGAGGGAAAGAAACTGAACTTTGAAATCTGCAGACCATGGACTTAAACACTGTACCAGAAGGCACAGAAATAAGATTCAGGTCTCTCTATCACCAAACAGCTGATAATATTTTAGCTAGGTAGAACAGGGAGAATCAAGATTTTCTCACTCCCAGCAACCACAAGTGGGCACTTCTCAGAAGATGCCTTCAAGGTCCTGTTCTAGTTTATGAGAGAAGGCTTCCTCAGAGAGACTGTAATCACCAAACTGTTTACCACATTGGCATTAAATCCCCAGGGCCCCATCTATTTCATGTCTGTGGTCCAGTTCAGTAGTTACATGGTTAATGCCAACCTTTTGGATCTGCCTTAAGGCATTGAATGACATGGTAACAGTAGTGATGATTTTGGAGATTCACTACTTCCTAAAGTACTGGATATACAACACATAAATGCTTCTTCCAGGCAGCACAACGGGCTTACTTGTGTCAGAGTTACTAAGTGACTGTGTAGCATTTAAAGAAAAGGACACAAGTTCCTCAATGTGGTCTTTTCTGGACTATATTGAAGAATAATAATGGTTATACCTTTGGGGAAGTGTCCAATTTGCCATTCATACTCCTAGGCTGAGTCACATATGGAAGCATCGTACTGAGATGAGTGGTCTGAAAAGCAAAGGAAAGATTTTTTTAGTGTGATTTTCTGCATATGGCACCGTCCCTTCCCCACCAGATAGCCCCCATCCTGCAGCTCCAAAGCACTTTGATTTTATTATGGGAGCTATTCTGAGCAACTGTAAAATTTCTGATCTGCTACTGAGGCGACAGTTTCGCTGGGCACAGTGTCACTTCACAGACACCTCTTCTTGAAGAAAGGCTCTGTGTGACCAGAGCAAGGCAGGGGACGCTCAGCCTGTCCAGGAGGCGTGAGCTGAGGATGTGACAGGCAGCCATGGCAGATTGCATGGCAGTCTAAAAGGACAGTGCTGTGCCCCTCTGCCCTAAATCCAAAGAATACTGTCCTCCCAGCAGGAATGTCCCCTTCTGACCACCCAGATCATGCCCCAGCCTCTAAGCAGAGGACTCGCTGCCCCTTTCACACAAAGCTGCCAGGCTGTGAGCTGTGATGGCTGGGAAACATGTCCCACTCTGCTACTAGCACCACGGAGGTGACAGCATCCCACTGTGGAGAGGGAGCACCGGGAGAAGACACCACACCGCCAAGGATACAGCCAGATCCACCTTGGGAGCCTTTTAGGTAATAAGAATATATACATTCCCTTTAACTTCCATCTGTGGCTAATGCCTGCCTTCCTGCCACAGCAAGGACAGCAGCTGTCACCCTGGCACCATCCTGGGGGTTACCACAGGCCCACACAGTGTGAAGAGCACGGTGCATTCCTGTGATGCAGCACACTGTCACCCATAATGGGATCTCACCAAAACCTATGTGGAACTGGGAATTGGAGCAAGACACCCTCAATGTCAAATGGTGTAACAGATGGAGCATCAAATGGGCTTCCCCTGCAACAGGACACTCACCACTGGGTCTTTCTGCATTTCCAAATCCCAGCTGGAACCCTGTTCCTGAGCCAGGGGACAGTGGGGAAAGCCAAATGGCTGGCAAAGGGCAGGTCTATTAAGTGGCACAGTGTAAACAAGCTTTGTGGGACAATTTGTCAAATAAACCCTCTTGAACAGGTACTTGTGTGCTCATACAATTACACTGAACATGACGGGCAGCTGGTAGCAATTAACAGTGTTAGGGTAGAGAGCATCCCAAATTGTGCAAATTACACAAACTGAGGACTAGCTTAAAGCTAAGCAGACTAAGGAGGACTTTCTCCCCTATTAAGCTTTCTATCCTCAGCTTATCAACGTATATTTACACCTCCATCTTGAATTTTGCAGCTTTTCATTCCTTGAGCAGATAAAAGCACCTTCCCAGGAGGTGCTAACTTCACTGCCTGCATCCACAACACTCCCAAACTTAAAAAAATGTAACGAGGGGCACAGAGGAATTTTCTGATTGGTGAATAAACCAGATAAATTAGAAAGAATTATTGAGAGCCAAAATGGTTTTTTCTCAAATTTTAACTAATAAACCAAAAAGGCAGTAATTTTTGGTCAAACAAAATCAAAATGCTTTGCTTCATTTGAAAAAGTTCTTAAGATATTCACAAACTATTTTCCTGAAAACTGAAGCCCCATTTTAAATTTGAAAAAAAAAAGGACAGTACAAAATCAAAACTATCTTTCACTATTTTTTTTTTTTTACTTTAAAAAAGCATTTTTCAAAGTTTTCTCCTTCCTCCCTTTTTGATGTAGCTTTTGGTTGGGGGTTATTGTGAGGGCTTTTCTGATTGATTTGGTCTGCTTAGAATTTCTCTCTTGCCCAACCAGATACAGTTTTTTAAGGAAGAGGGAGAGCACCCAACAATAACCAACCAATATGGTTTTCATGTGCCCAGTCACAGAGTATGACAGGAACCATGAAACTGGGAAAGCTCCCACCTCCCAATTCCTTCCACATCAAAGATGTGGATCTGTTCCTGCTACAAGCCCTTGCTAATTAATTAGAAGCTACACAGAGCATTTAATATCCACTCAGATCCTCACTGGGAGTTGCACTCATCTAACCAAAGGCAGAATTTGACTCTGACTTTAAACCTGTGCCTCACTTTTACATTTATTACCCAGTCCCTATACATTAGCTGGGGGGAGGATGGAGGAATACTTTAAACTTTCTCCATGCAGAGACCTCAACATTTGTCTAATAATTTTCCAGTAACCTTAAAAGAATTTTAATCAATCTAAACTATGTGAGAAGACAAGAAGGCACCAAAGCTCAGGTTATGAGACCCCCGTCTTACCACTCCTGCTGCTGCTGTCGTCCCAGCCAGAGCACTCATGCCCTGCATGAGGAAAAGCACGGCCACCAGTGTGTGCTTCATCTTCTCAGCCTGCAGATGTGGCAGCAAAGGGAGAAAGGATGTCTTTTATAGTACAGTCTGGGGATTTCCCCAACCAAACCTTAAGGAACTTGTATGATATTTTTACAGGTTTTGGGTAAGTGATGTCATAAACTCATATAATAACCAAATTACTAATGTACAAAGAACACATGAATTACCATCATAAATTAACTATATCCAGTTTTCTAACAGGAAACCTTTTCCACAGTATCTGATCTTAATCTTGATTCTATAGAACATCAGGTGCTTATTAGCTACGAGAGGTAAACAGACATTCCCCTTACAGTGACCCAGTCATAAAAATTCTTGTCGATTCTTTGAATATTTCCTTCAAAGTTGTGCAGACACCACACATCATTGTGGTATTTATTACTTCTTACATGTACAGAGAAAAGCAGGTCAGGCTAGACTGCTCACACACCAGAACCATGTTTCCCTTTTCCCAAAGGCCAACAGACTCTTGCCAATAAGTAAAATACACAGAGGTCTCTACAGTTTTTCAGTTCCCTCGATTCTCACATAGCACAGGTGGGACACAGACTACCTCCCATTTCATTCCCAGCAGTGAGTCATATATTAACACTACGTGCCCATTAATGCTCACTCGTGCATTAACACTGTGTACCCATCTATGCTTCCTCACCTGCTCTCTTTTCATGGAGCTGCATTCCACCTGACCACGACGATTCACTGTCCTGTCTCTAGAGCACTGATCCAGAGAGACAGAAAAAGGTCACATGCAATTAGCTTGGCCCCCACACTCCCCAGCTGTGCCACACTACCCTAGGAGAGGCAAGCAAGTTTCCACAGCACTGAACCCACCATGGGAATTCTCCACTTCCAACAAGGTACTACCTTGAGAGAGTTAGCTGCAAGCCTCCTGTGCAGAAGAAACTAAAATTTCTCTCCTGAGTTCTTTGGGTCACTGGGAAAATGAGCTTGGTGTTTGGAAGGAAGTTTCTAGATGGGACTAAGGGAATTGCTATATCTATGCACTTGTAGAAGTCAAGAAGTCTCTAGACCAAAACATGACCATGACCAAAACATCATTCTCCTTTTCCTCCTTCATTCTGTCAGGCTTAGCTCTTCTACTGAGTCAGCAACAAAAGGCTGAAGCTGCGCCTAAGTGAAGAAAGGGGCTAGGAGAATCTTATTCCTTTCCAAAGTTGGTGGGCAGAGGTCAGGGCAGCAGTGCTGCCTCATATGAAACTCATCTCCCTGGTGAGGAGCTCTTAAGGCTTCCTTGTATTACTGTAGCACTATCAGCTCCAGGTGGCAATGGGAAAGCTGAGGCTTAGGGCAAATCCATACTAGAAAACTCTTGAGAGAAGCCATGTCCATTGGAGTAACATGTTTTTTAACCACAGCTTTGCATAAGCATAAGCTTCCTGACATATTCACAAGGCTGGCAGCAGCATCTTGAAGGGTAAGGATATAATAACTTCTTGCAAAAACATTTTTTCACAGCAGAAGCTGCATCTTTACTGGAGGATTTCATGGCTAATAATTCAGTATAAGATAGACAAGACCTGGAAGGCATGTGATAATGTGTAAGCAAAAAGAACCAGAGCCATGCTGGTAGAGCAAGAAAATGAATCCAGGCTTCTTCCTCTCAGGTTTCAGTGGTGTGCTTTCCTGTGTAAATCACAGTGCTGTCAAGGGAATGGAGAGACTGATGCTGTAAGTACAGTCAGGACTAAAGCCCTGAGCTCCAAGAGAAGCAGATTGGCCACTGTTAGAGCAGCTGAAGGCTGTGAAATATCCTTTGCACTATAAGAAAAACTCTTTGGCCACACCAGAGCAGAGTTCAGGTGCAAACCAGCACATACATGTTGCAGACATGGTAAGTTTATGATGCCCACCAGGGTAGCTCTTCTCTCAGGTTGTGATATCCTGATATCGCAGAATTGTCACTTCCTTCCCAGAGGTTTTTTGTTTTGTTTTGTTTTTGGGCTTTTTTGAGTGAACCAACTGATCTCCATACAAAACCAAGGGAAAGTCTGGAAACAGATCACTCCCAAAAGGTGTCATGGATGAGGGTTTGCTCCTTATCGGCCCTGCCCCATCCTAACCAGCCCTCCAACTCCTGACATAAGCCCTTCTACCACATCACTCGTTATGAAAATGCCACCCTAGTAGGCTTCAATCCATGCCTCAGGCTCTTTCTGATGCTCCAAACAAAAAGAAAGACCCACACCAAAAAGACCTACACGAACCCACACAGAAAAGTAATTATCACACCTTAGCACCAAAGGGCCCAGAAGAGATCTAAGAGGATGAGTGTTTCATCATGTGGGTACAAGGGAAACCACTGGGCTGCTGTAAGGCAACAAGCTCTGAGCAGCATACCAACAGGCCACTTTTCCTGAGGCCCAGGCATTATTCTGAGGGGTGAATGCATTTAGATAGATGAAGATAGATGAAGCAGCAAGGGAAAGCACAACAAAGAGACACAGGTAAACCAAGCTGACAGTACAGATGCATCTGTATATATGAAGACTCCATATCAGTAGCGTGCTCCATGTCCATGCATGCAACAACTCCTTGCCAGCTGGCAAACTGCCTGAAGGCAGCTGCCCATGGCACCTACAACCCCACTGGCCTTGCTAAGGCACCACGAGTCCTGCTGGCTACAGAGAGGGCAACTTTGCAGCACACATGGCCACACTCACACACTCCACTGTGTAGCAAGCAAAATTTTGTAGGCAGCTTTGTGCTGTCAGCGTAGACATAGCCTAGAGTTTGGAGCCTGATATCTAATCAGGAGAAAAAGCCGTTCTCTGATAACAGTGCATAACAGTGAGTCTCTGTTCCTTCCAGAGGCTGGGACTGCAAATCACCCATGAAGCATAAAAGTTTCTCAGTGGTTTTCCTTTTATGTTTAAAAGGCTGTTCCGAGATAGGAAGCAAATATTAGCTAAGTAATGATAGTTAATCAGTTGCTTTGGCATTTTCTGCAGTATTTGTGCTTGCACATGACCTCACAGAGATGATGGGGACCTACATTTTTATTCCTAATTGAAGAGCAATTAATGCTAAATAAAAATACTTTCTCTGGATCTATGTAAAACTCTTAATCTGAAAAAATAACTTGGATGCATTTTCTACATTTTAGAGCAGAGAAACTTTATTTATATATCATATAAGAAAGTTGTGCTTACTTAGGAAATTCCACTTGAGAAAACAGGGAAATACAAGGATTTTCTCTTGGTAGAGCTGCACCCTCACCAGTACTTCCTTGTTTGCAACAGTCCTAGTGGGCAATTCAGGGCAAAGTCCCTCCTTTTGCAACAGACCTTGTCTTTGATTTCACTGGGAGCTATACAAAAAATGCCTTCTCAAAAAGCACACTTATGTCTCTCAGACACCTGTTCATCAGAGCCCTTCTCAAACCAGCCTAACTTATCACTGCTTTTATTACAGCAGAGATTATCAAGATTATTATTTAACAGAGAGGTAGGTGATTCATATCATCTGCTCTCTAAAGCTTGGTCCAAAGTCACGGGAGTCAAGTATTACTTGATCATGCTTGGTGGTATGAACATAAACTTTTACATCTCAGTTTCCCATCAATATTTGGAAAAGATGGTATTTCCCTGCCTCAGAGCCATGGTTTGCAATTATATGCATTAACAAGACTAAGAGGCATTCAACTATAAGAGAACAGGGACCACATTAAACATGCAGAAATGCAGGCAAAAAAAAAAGAAAGATAAAATGTCTCCATTTATTAGGCCAAAAACAGGATTAGTTGAATGTAGGTTATGTATCTTGGTGTTCTATCTATCAAGTAAGCATCCACACAGATATTTATCCTAGCTGATGTCACAATTTCAAATTCTGTCTGAATTGTTCAGTACATTCCAGGACAGGGGTATGACCTGCACTTTCTTAAAACAAGAAAATAAAAATCAGTAGATCCAAAGTGAGATGTAGTACCTCACTGTGCTATCTTGCCAAAATGGTTCAGACAGAAAGTACTGCACTGCACAAATACATTTTGCAAGTCTAATGTAAAAGCATTTCTGTGTTTGCCTGCAGACGCGATAAGACTCCGAGCCTCATGGAATCAGCATTTCAGTGCATGTCGTCCAGTACCCTCTATACTGTGGATTTAGCAAAGCTTGCCTAAAGCTTGTTAAATCCCTCCTCCCACCCAACTACGTATTCCTGAAGTAAAGCCAAAAATATGGAGAAAATATTAATTCAAATTCGTCCTATGATACAAGAATACAGCAGCTAATATTCCTTTTTATTTTCTGAAGGTGTTTCTTTCTGAAAATAATGAGCCTGGTCTTCTTTGATTATAGGATCATCCTGTAGTGAAATAAGGAGGTTAGGAGGGTCAGCTTTCTCCAGTGAGGTGTTGTGGAACAATTGTCATAATGAAATCCATCTATTTCATGATACCAATGTTCGACATAGACCTGTTTTACTCTGCTAATCCCTTTACAAATTGCTTGCACTTTTTCCCTCTCCAAGTGACTCACATTTTTATGCAATATATTTTGGTGTCATCTATCATAAAGCTCATCTATTTGGAAGACATTATGCAAATACTTTCATTTAATCCCTTTATCAGTAGAATGTCAGGTTAGTGTTTTAAAAAACATCCCTCTGGGCCATGTTCAAAATAAGAAAGTGTATGGGAAATATTAACACCTAGTTTAAAAATTATGTTAGTAAGGGTGAGCCTCAGTTTTCTGAGACTGTAGGAAAGGGTCATCTTCCTGGAGCAGAATGAGAAACTGAGTAGAATTTGCAGAAAGGGTGAAATTTCCTTTACACCTTTAAAAATGCCACGGATACCAACTGGGCTGATTCATCCAGGAAAAAAGAAAGAAAAAAAATATTATCTGTAATGTCAAAAAAGAAAGATCTTCACTAAGAAAGACATAAGACCAGGACAACAGCAGCTGAGGTGCTACCAGCCAGAACAATGAGAGATTATTAGCCACAGATTCTGCGGCTTGGCAAAAGAGCTTGTTACCCTGAAACAAAGCAATCCAGAGACTCTTGGATTAATGAATTGATCCTAACCATAATCTGCCTGAGTTCAAAGCCAAAAGGTATCAAGAAAGTATAATCCTGGTCTGGAAGAACAGGAAGACAACAGGTGGAAGGGACAGTGGATGGCAAAATGGTAAGAGCATACATGAAAACTGGCATATTTTGTTAGAGAACATCAAAATGCATGAAAAGCAAAACCTAGAAGAGGAGTATAAGAGTATATATATGAAACCCTGACAGCAGTATCAAAATATGCTGGGGTGGTGAGTGAGAATCAATTCCCATTCAAGGACACTTAAGAAGAAATAACTACTTCTTTAAAAGAAACAAGAGCAAACCTAGAGAGTAGTGTATATTCATACAGCATGGCAGAGGAAGGCAGAAAACATCCAGGAGAAGGAGCGTTAGAGGACATTTTGGTTACAAAAGAAGTATATGGCTGCCTTGGGATTATGATAGATTTTCATGGACAGCTAGCCACATGTATAAAGGCAGGAGAAACCTGCATGCAAATTTTTTTAAAGAAGAAGGAATAATTGCTTAACAACAACCTGGAGCAATGACAAGGCAGGGGACATGTTATTGCTGACAACAGAAAACTGCTCCTTCAAAAGGCATCTTGGAAACAAACTCAGCATGACATTGAAAGAAATCATTTAATTTGGTATTATGTTGTGGATAAATAATTTTCAAAAGTAGAAGTTGACACACAATTAGAAAAGATCTTAAACTAATAATGGTTGTCTTCTCATCTGAGCAACTGTTTAGCACTTCAGTACACAGCAGTTCAAACTCTCAGAGTCTTGCACTTATTTCTGTCCCTTCCCCCTGAAAGTGTATCCAGTGACGAGAATTCTTACTCCCTCAGAAAAACTTGTCCTTCATACACATGTCCCAGTCCCAAGGAACACAGGAACATGGCCTAGATGTAATCTGAGTCATTAATATGAACCCAAACACTTACTGGCACCTATATAATGAAGACTTAATACAGAAAGGTCCTTGAAACATTTGTTCCACATACCACCATATCACAACTCCCAACAAAAATAAGAGCTTTATTAAAAAAGCAAAAGCCATTTCTCTAATGCCTTCACATGCATGTGGCTGGTGAATATAAATGCAGCCACTTGGCCAGAGGGAAAAGGCTCCCAGATGCTTTTTATGGCTTTGCACATTGCAGGCAAACTGCTGCCTCTGTCAAATTGCAGAGCAGTGCCAGCCTAATGCACCAGCAGCCCTGGCTGCTCTGTGAACAAGGAAAGTGGCTCTAGCCCAGTCTGGAGGTAGCAAGTGTTAGCCACCCCTTGATTAAAAGTGTGCACACCAAGATGTGCAGAGTTCAGGGGCGAGCAAGAAAAAGAATCACCTTCCCACAATAATCCCAAAACGGAAAGCTGTGGCACTCTCCTTCTTACTCTTTCTACCCATTTTGAATCTCAGATCAGGGTCTTGGCCAGCCTAAGGAGATAATGAGAGAAATGTGTTTTCATGATAGTTCTATGAATACTTTCCTTCTCACAGATACAAAGAGAATCTCTTCCCTCTCTATAGGCCAAACAATGTAAAGTGTTCAGTCACACCAAAAACATTAATGAACAGTTTCTTTTCAATTGACAAAATCTTCTGGACTTGGCATGGCTGCAAAAAAGGTCCTCCTTCAGGTTTTCATCTTCAGCCAGATATCACAATGAAGAGGACATGGAAAATATCTGAGCTGGAATAAGAGATGAGGAAAGCTATAGACTACCAGCTAGATAAAGCTACAGTTTTGTTAGTCTTGGTAGTCTGCAGCTTTAGCCTGTACAACTTGGTAGTCTATAGCTTTAGCCTTTAGCATTGTGAATATTTTCACATTTATATATTTTATATATAAATTATATATATATATATCTAATATGTGAATAAAACATTCACATATTAGATATCCCTAAAGAGGCCTGTAGCATGTATTTCAAAGGCCTCATTGATCCCAGGCAAGGAGAATATTCGCATCCCTTTCCTGTGACACGCACACAAAAGTTAAACCGATTCTACACCTACTCACTCAGCCTCCTTGGAGCACTGCATCATCACAGCATTATTACATCCAGGATCAAGGTGTGACCATTTTATCTTCAAACCACCCAACACTTTCTGGCACAGGCCTGATCTATTCATGTCAGACAGGCTGTACAGGGGCTTGGCTGTACAAATAGACCAGACCAGAAGCTATTCTCTTGACTAGTCCCTTCATTTCAACCACATTCATCACTCAAGGAAAAGAAAGCTCACACCCAAATAACACTTGATGCTGGAAAAGAAAGTCATCATTTGATTTTATAAGCCATTCAAATGTTCTGTTTTGCAGTACCTGTAGACATGGAGATGTGTGCTTTGGGCTTTGCAATGGACACAATGATCCATTCTGACCACATACATAACTTGCATAATGGTAACCGCAAGCAATGACAAAGCAGCCCTGGTCTCCCAGAAATAAACAGATGGACTACACAAGAACGTGCTTATTGGGCAGTACAAAGGGGAGTCATGCTCACAGATATTCGCTGCAGCTGATTGACCTGAACTGTAAATATAATGGCATGCCAGATTTCTACAAACCTCAGGACGGGATAGGCACTGCGTCACCTGCAGCTGCTATTATGCAACTCAGACTGCTTCTTGGAACAAATTAAAATACCAGCTCTCAACTTTTCAGACAACTGAAGGAAATGGAGTTGCCCAAGCAGCCCTGGGGACCCTGGAGCAAGGCAAGCTTTCCTCCAATAATGCTCACACTTTAACACATACCCTGATTGCATTTTCCACTGTTGACTACTGCAGACTTTCTGTGGGCTCCAGAGTTTATTAGTCCAATCCATCCTCAGCTGCAGTGGGCTTAATTCAGTCACAGAGAGAACACAGGTAATGACCCCTCTATTAAGACATTTACTAGGGCAAATGTCTCATTTTCAGTCCTTTGTAATACAGCCAAATTTCAAGTGTCTGAGCTCAGTGCCTCCCTTAATGATTTTTTAAGACTCTGGGGGACCAGAACAATTTTTTGTTGCTGTTGCTTTGAGAACAAGGTTAAAGGAGAACAGGCAGTTCTTCTGAATGCTATTTTTTTGGCAGAATTTTGAATAGCCTCACTGGCATCCAGCAGAATCTGATATTCAAATAAACCTAGAGCATGGGCTGAAAAACCTTGCTTGTTGACCCCAAGAAAAACCTGATTCCTTTATAGAAAAATATCAAAGACACCACAAAAGATCAGTTCTACAAGGAAGGAGAGAGAATATGAGTCTATAATGCCCAGACCCCAGGTGAGGTACTTAGCCACACCACCTCTCAGGCACTTGACAAAGTGCTGCATCTTGTTAATCTCACTCCAGCAGTGCTTATGTTGCATCCATCTGCTGCCCTGCAATAGCTTAGCAACCCCAAAACAAGAGTCCAAAAACCAGAACTGCATCCTCAATCACATTCCAGTTCATAGTCCAGTGTAACTCATGAGTGAATCCAGGTTTGTGCTAAGACAGTACTCTTCTCACTGGAACTTGAATTTGTTTCAACTGTAAAATGCAGGTGTTCCAGTCTGCTATCTGCTACCCTGGCAGGAACTTCTGACAGACCGACTGTGATAAATAGCTGAGAAGGTGGGGAAGTGATAACAGGCTATAGGTTGAATTGCACATAAATGTGAGTTGGAGTACTCACAAGAGCTTGCAAATGTAATTCAAAACACATGGTATGCTCTCTTGGGCTTGTTTACACCACAAAGTGTGCTTAAACTGAGATAGTGTCAGCTTTAAAGAAAAATAAGTTTTTCCTCAATTTTTGGATAGGCTCTCTTATTTCAAAATAGGCTTAGTCTGAAATAGTTTAGATCCACGCCGACTGGAGCTAAGCAAGCTCATAAAGAAGGCACTCAATCAGTGGAAGTAGTGCATCTGCAGAGAGAATGCATTGCTGTTAAGAGATAGATCCCTATACAGACAAGTCTGAAGAAATTTCTCAAAGCACACATCAAAAGCAGAGAAGAGAGTAGCACCAGATGAAATTATGGCCAAAAGGAAAGAGAAGTTGGGAGAAAATCCCAGTTGTTTAAAAAAAATTATAATGTTCAATTATTTAGCCATTAATTTCTAGAAATGCACTTCTTCACATACCATTCTGAATAGTCAAAACAAACCTGAAAAAAAAAAAAGTTGGGTTTTTTTTCACAGATCCAGCTTCTGGAACCTATTTTTTCTTTACAGTCTGGATTTCAGCTTCTCCCTGAAGGTAAATGAGTGTCATACCATAAACTTGACAAGGACCCATCTGCATGTCTATGTATTAAAAACTCAGTCCTCTTCCCACAAGACTCCCAATGGCTGTTTTAGCAGTACAGCAACTAATTTCCAATAGCCTGTGGAAGTTTGCCATTGGGTTTGAAATCTCCTGCCAGGCTGGTTTCTGCCAGTTTGTGACAGTATTTATGCAGCTTTATCATTATAATCTCACCAGGAGTCTGAAGAAATAGCAAAATGTATTTACACGGAAACAGACTTTACCTTGTTTCTTCAGAAATACACATTATATCAGAATAGTTCAATTTGCCCACAAGAAAATTATTAACTCCTCCATCATAAATGATTCTGTACATTCCTTTATAATAATCATAAATTAATCCTCTATATTTTTCATTAGCAGTTTTTAAAGAACAGCATGACTTAGTATCCTAGTCAACTAGGATCACAGTTCTGATCTCTTCAGTTGTTTAATTAAAAAGTAGATCTTCACCCTTCTTATGTATTGTTATAGACTCAAAATGTAAGTAGAAAGTCTGCCCCTCCTTTAAAATGCAATTAAAGTGTCTCAACTCATTACTTTTCATTTTAATTGAAGTAACATTGCTCCCTGGGTTGCTTAAAAACAGGAGTGAAACATCCATCCATCTTCTTACACCACTTGTTCAGTTTCTGCCCATCTGGACTCTGTTCTCATTACCAGAGGCATGTCAGTAGAGCTTCCTCAGTGCAAGTCGGAGGAGAAAGGAGAAAAACTCTGCCATCTTTACACACCAAGACAACCTGAAATCTCTGAGAGGCAAGTTGTGGCCACTCTTGGCATGACACTTCTACGGGTTTCTGCCTCCAGCTGTCCCCCACACCACTGTGCTGGCAGTACCAACATGACAACACAGCAGAAAATGTGACACTCTCCAAGCCTTCTCTGCTCATACCTCAGCACTTCAGCTTAAATGGCTGGAGGAGGAAAAGTCTGCATGCAGGATGTGCTAGCCTTTTCTTTCCGCCTCTTTGATTTGGAGGGGAGAGGAGAATATGAGGCAGGATCAGCAGTGAAGAACTGGTGAGGACTGCAGCGCCTCCCACATGGCTGAAAGCGGCGGCCCCAAGCTTCCAAGAAACGGGGTGTGCAAGACAGAACGGGAGAACCTGAGGCAACACAGCTCTCAGAAGAACAAAGCATAGTGTGAAACGAGCCTCAGAAGAGGACTCACTTCCCCAGTTGGTTCAGCTCACCAACCCAATTGAACCCAGTTGGTTCAACTCGGCCACCTGACCCGAGGGTGAAGTCATCTCTCCAAGCCCAGTAACTCAGTGCTGTCTGATGGCAGAGCACATGACAGGTCTCAGACCGTACCATGGGAAAACCAGGGCTGAGAGATGCTTCCTGTTTCCCTGCTACACTCACTCCAAATGCACTACAGATATTATACAAGCAGCTTCCCTTCCGTTGGATTTGCTTGCACCTGTTATAATCTAATTAGGAGGAAATTGGACTTCCTTTGCTAGCATCATAAACAGAGGCAACATAAACATATAAATCTTTTTCTCAAATTCCTTTTACTTCTTTTTGAAATGCTAGAAGAGTGCCCTGTGAACCCAATATGCAATTCTCTTTTGCATAGCATGCTGAATAATGGATCAAGTTTATGTCACAGATGAAAATCATGCTTTTTCTGAAATCCATTCACTGCTTCACGGACCCCAGATCCTCTAGGTGCTATACATTTTGGCTGTCATAAATCCATGTAATGTTCCTGTGCATGACACTATTCATTTAGACCACCAATTTAGTTAAATTGACAGATGTGAAAAAAACACATGTGGCCAAACAACTCCCCAGCGATCACACAGCTGCTGATGCTGAAGGGACTGTATGCTTAATTCAGCGATAGTCAGGCACTTCCATCCACATTTGCCACCTGCTGTCAATATAATGTCAGGTGGAGCTGTGCTGCTCTCACTAAGCTTACTTCTACTCAGGACATTCTCCTTAAAGCTTTTGCAAGCATATTAAGTGCAGTAGGTGGGACCCTGCACCCAGTTTCCCTGTGGCTCATAAGAATCTCCCCACTGGTTTGATCAGGGCCCAAAGACCATCTCTTAAAGATGAGGAAAATTAGCATCTGGTCCTCTTTCACTTTCTTTGCAAAACACCCTTGTCTGCATCAAAAATAACTCAATGAGAAAACAGACAACACGCTGAACAAAGGGTATTTATTACCCTTATCTTCGAAGTCTAGATCCTGCCACTCACACTACAGTTCAACAATATAGTAGACTCTCCTTGGAGTCCTGGGCATTCTTACAGTAGTTTAGGGACATTCTCAAACTCAGCCAGGTACATCAAAGCAGATCAGGCCCCTATTCAGCAATGTCTTTAAGCAAATCCTTATGACCTCTTAATGTAAGTAGCCAAGGTTCAGGTCTTCAAACAGCAAGGAAGCCACATTTCAAAGCTGCACCACATATCTCTAAAATGAGCATATGGCTCTTAATGTTTTCTGAAAGGCTTTTGTTTTACAATACGCATCAATTTATTGTGCAGTATCCAGTTTTCCCCAATTTTTAGCACAATGAAAGTCATCAGGAAAAACTAAGTTTGCTTTTCTATAGAATGAACAAAATGTGTTCAGATTATATTTCATTTTGGCATACAACAAAGAATAAACAGAGGATGTGCTTTCTTCACATAGAATTCACCATTGTCTCGATGTGAAATAGGAGAAATTCATGCTTTTCTGTTCAAATCACTATAAATCAGCTTTCATCATGAACTTTCTGCATAATATTAGCCTGCCCAACCATGTAAACAAATAAATGAATCAATGTAACATTGTTTTTATATGGCATCTTGTCATCGTTCATTAGTAATTTAATTCTGCATGTGTTCTGCAGTTTAATAGACAAGTTGTGCATGGGGAAAAAAAAACCCAACGTTCTTAAGACTTTGGCACCTACAGCAAAGCTATTAAATTCATATTAATGCGTCAAAATAAGTAATCAGCAACTCTGAAAATCAGGTCATTCATTTTTGTGCCTAAATTTAGATCTAGATGATTAACTTTAGGCATTCGCAGTTGAAAAATGTTCATCCAAATGTGTCATCAGGGAGGGTTGAATAGATTTCTAGAAGAAACACTTGAGAGAAAAATTCTAAATGATAACAATTTAGATGATAAACAGTATTATAATTTATTATTCATATAGTTCTATTGGTGTGCCTGGCATTCTAAAGGCAAGAGAAGAAATACAGCTAAATATGTTATTCTAAATATACTTTAAAGGCTAGAACTAAGGCTATAAAGATTTAGAACACAATTACTGGTGTTCAGCTGATTGTAGTATTTTTCAAAGGAAAGGATTTAAATAGAGATTTTTTTTCCTCTGCCCTGTGAAAAGGTAAGATAATACTTGTGAACTTAAACTTCATAAAACAAAATTTTCCAGCTTTGACCTATATCCATAAAGATATTTAGATGCTCAATTTCTATGTCAACATCCAGCTTCACATCGATACCAAGGGATAAACAATGGGAAACATGGATGGGATTCATCTCTAATACAGGTAGACAGCAAAGTAATTCCAAGGAATGACATGCATAACACTAAGGCAAGTGTCTTGGAAAGATTTATTATATGAATCTCCTTCTTTTAATCAGAGAGGAAGAAAGGCAGCAAGTTTCAACTGGACATCTGACTTTCAGAGGTGAAATAAATCCTTTTATTGGATTGGCCTACATCAAAGTTTATTTTCTTTTACAAAGATTTACTTCTTTTGGATTGAAGCACACAAAAATCCCCAGCATTTCTAGATGCTGAAATTTAGGAATATTCAGTACCCAATAATACTATGGCTTTGTATAAAAATTCATGATCTCTCAAGGCCAAGAATAAAGTATTTTAGTAGAGACTTTATAAGTGTCAACAAACTTTTTCAAAGGGACCAGCCACGCTCTTGACAAAGCGAAAAGCAAGTGTTCACTTGAACAGAGAGGAGCAGATATGAGCAAGAAAAGATGTGCTCCCTTTTAAAGATGTGTTAAACAACTCACATTCCTAGTGAATCCCACTCCTGGTGGGCAGACAGTGAGCTTTTGAGTTTCACTCTGTGCCAGCTTCTGTGTCTGGCATTCCAGCCAGTTAGTACAATGGATTGCTCTTCCTAAGGATCTAACAACACTAATGAAGAGGTACTGAACAAGTCTAAATGCAAAAGAAAATGCATTATAGCAGGGGCATTTACAGAAATAACAATAATAAGTGCCCATTTTGCAAAGAGGAAGATGGATGTTGTTTAACAGGGTCTTTTTGTCAGTAAAACACTCACTTCTAACCCTCTAGCAAAATGTGTCACTGTATGTTACAGAGAATTCGTTCCTTTTGTGTCTAGGGACAAAACAGTTGCAGTGTAAAAATTTCCCATGAAGACAGTAATGAGATCAGAACCTGGAAAGCATTTTAAATGTGCACACCTGGATTACAGACAAGAAGAAATGTTTACAGATTCAAGTCTCCCCTTGCTACCACTCTCTGAGATGGCAACGGCAGCAAACAACCTCTTAAGTCTACCTTCAGCAGTGACACTTGATTTTTTTGTGGAGTATTGAAGTGTTGGACAGAACACATTTTCAGCCAGTACATGTGGCAAAGCTGAGGCTCAGGAATCTGTTAACTATCAGTGATGTAGCCACCAATCATAAAGGAGGGAAGCATGAGCTGGTTCAGAGACAGTCAGGTCTGTATAAAACAGGCTAGCTGGATTAACTCTCTCTCTCCCCCCCCACTGGCAGTGGAGTCTAGAGGCAAGTTATCTAATTATAGGCTAGACACCTAATTTTTAGACAGTAATATTTAGGTAAGACCAATGCAGGAAATAGGCTACAGTATCTTTAAATTGAAGATTAGGGTAGATTAATGGTATGTTTTGCTGAAACAAAAGTAATTTTCATAATCTGCTTTCCGAAACAAGGAAAGAAATAAAAACACAAGCAAACTTCAAGCAGTAGCAGGGCAAACCAATATATGAGAAGCACACACTTGTCACACCAGCACAAAACAGCATATAAAGGCCTGCTACCCGCACAGCACAGCTAAACAAGCCACGCATCAGCTGGTTACCAAATCAGAAAAGCACAAGCTGTCAGTACTTTCCTGACAACTCTCAACTTCTGCAGGACTCCTCCCATGCCAGCAGAGCCTGTCTCTGTACAGTGCATTTCCCACCAGCAGGTCATACAGCAGTACAGTTGGGAGGGTGCAATGGATACAATGCCAGCTCCTGATCACCCCTGTCACCAACAAAACTGACTACTTTTCCAGTGCTCCCAAGCAGCCTCTGATGAGGAACTCCTACTGGGAGTTGTCATTTTGATAGAAGGCATCAATGACCCCCTTCTCCCACTGACACCTCTGGCAGAGGTCCCACTCTTCCCTCCATTGTCTTACACATCTTTGATGAGAATTATTAAACTCTCACATCCTCAGAGTCCTTCCCACTCAGGCCCTCCTTGCAGCAGGGTGAAATAGCAATAGTGAGACTGAATAAACCTGATGCAGTGAATATCACTTTTCTTTCTATCACTTTTCTAGGACTGGTCTAGAGAAAACACAAAAAATAGTTTTACATCTGTAGTCTCCATAAATCTCATTATTTGGGTTCAGCTAATCTAGGCCCAGGACAAATATTTTGTGTCTAATTAGGCAAACCATCCTCTCCACGATAAAATCAATATGATAAACAACTGATCTTACAAACAGAAAGCATTGTTTGAAAATTGTAGTGATATTTTACAGTAACTATATTACAGAGAGCATAGAGAAGTAAAATTTAATTATTCTATATGTTTTAAACAATTTTTTACTAACTTGTGTCATTTTTATGGACTTGAAAATTTTTGACCACTTACAAAGGCAAATATTCTTCTTCAACCTACTCAGTGTTGATGGGAAAACAAAATAAAAAGGATGTTTGCAGTTTATGGCTACATCTGGTGATGCTGCAGCTCATGACCCAAATAGATATTATTTAATTGAGTGTCATCTACCATCAGTTAAATACAATCCTCATAGTTCCCATGCTAAAGAACTTGAAACTGTGCATATTTGAATCAGGGTTTTAAATTTTGCCCTTCTTGTCTTTCCAGACATTTAAAAAGGAAATTGTAATTTATAACCATAATGGGTTATTCTGCTGCCAAGCCACTAGGACAGAAAGGAAGAAATTGTCATACTTACAAGGCCTTCACATAGTTAAGAGCATGTGACCCCAGTGACCTGCAACATTAAATGAGAAAACACAAGCTCAGTCTTTCAGCTTTTAGCTTTATGCACTTTGAATCTACAATTAGCTCAATTCTGAGCATCTGGTCTTTTTAACCCCTTACATTCAAAGGTCATTTGCTCTTTTAACAGTCAAAGTTTGCTGATACGACAAACATCATTTCATATTTATTAAAAATGGAGACAAGTTAGTGACATGTAAAATTGACCATCACAGGGTTATATGTTTTTCTGATCCTTCCTGCTATTTGCAATTACATTGAAATGCTAAAAATAAAAAATAAATTTTAAAAAATTCTGTCCATTTGCATGACAACTCTTCCAGCAAACATGCAATGGTGCATGACAAGAGTTTACACACTGCACAGTGACCAATTTAGAAGTAGCTCCAGCACTCTTTTGTCTTTCTTTCAAGCATCTATCATAGAGGTTAGCTTGGAGTGACTAGCTTGGTTTGAGCCATTGCTGCTTTTCTAACTCCATTAGGTTCTGGCACAGATGAAAGCAGGTCTCTGCTGCCACTGAAGGCAATAGCAGAGTCCTGAGGTCTGTACTACAAATAATTGGCTGACAGACATGACTCTATATTTTCATCCTAATATTCACCAAGTACAGTGCAACTGCTTGGATCCCTGCTCAATATGAGTGAAAAAAACCCCAAAAACAACAGGTTTCTGTCCCAGATTTTTCAAATACAAAGCTTTTAAAACAAAGTCTGGGAGACTTAGTGCTTGAGATTCATTTGAGACATATCCTTAACTCTCCAATAGTATGAAAACATTTTTGTGACTGCTTCAAACACTAAATGAGCCAATTTGAACATCCATTCATCTTGCTCAGAAACAAAGTCTTCATTTTATACTATACAGCTGGTAACTATAAAAGATCCATCTCTTACAAATATTTAGATTTTGTTAAACTAGCTCATTGAATTCAAACAGACTATTAGGTGCACACCTCGAAGCACTTGAGTTCAGCACCTTATTTAGAAGGCTGTGAAAGAGATGAGAAAAAACAATCAATTTCACTTAATTTAAGACAATTCACTGAGGTAATAAGGCAATAAATAGGGAATTCAATAATCTTAAACGATTTTATGCAATGGATAAAGCAAAGACAGTATCTCCAGAGAACAATTCTTGCTAAATCACTCTTAACTGGCATTGTCACACCCCCATCCCAATACTTCAGTGCAGGATTCATAAATAATACCAGAATCAAGCCATCTTTTTCAGCTGCTTCTAGATTACCATTCATACCAGAATTAGCATATCAAGGTAGGAAGAAATGCATGCATATTTATTATCTCCATTTCTACATGGAAGATTAAATTAAGAATTTGCAAGAATATGAGGGGCAGACCTACAAATATTATTTCTATGTTGAAGCAAAACCTTTGAGCTAAAATTCTGACGGCACAGTAATGACTTTGAAGGAGTGAAAAAGCTGTGTCTGTGAACATGTTATTTCTGTGAGATATCACTGAAATAATGGCAACAATTACTCTAATTGGCTCTACTGACAATGAGTACAATTCATGGAGCCCTTGAAAATAGGCAGCTAGGAAGCCAGGGGAAGAGCACAGCTGAAGGCAGCTGAACTATGGCAGTGCACATAAGCCAGGCAATATTTTGGCACAGTGAGGGCACATGAACTCCCAGTCCTTTCTCCTTTTCACCCTTCTAATGTTTAGTGGCAAAACTTCCAACCACTGCCCAGCAGCTCCTCCTCATTGCCAAGCCCTCCTTTCCCCTGGCCAGTCACTGCCCTGAGGACCACAGGGAAGGCTCTACTGCTGTCTATCCTGCTATCAATAACCATCAGACTTTCCATGGAGAGGTTTAGAGTAGAAACCATCCTGTCTCCACTATATCCCCCCTAGATATCAGATAGCCATGGATAATTCTTCACACTGTCTCAATATCATGTGGCCCTTCTCAGCCATTCTTTGTATCTTAGAAAAGACTGGGAAATCTGACGCACCACTGTGAGACTCCATTCATCTTCTTGAACAAAGAGAGGAACATCTATAATCCAGGGGGTTTGCAGATGGGCCCACCTTTTTCAGGTGTCCCCCTTTCTCCATTGATTAGAAAGAAGGTGCCCCCTGCAGGGGGACAGGATTATCCCTTCCTCCTAGGTATAGGTAGCAAAAACATAGACACGTTTGCACTCAGGTTAGGTAAATACACAGTAATGTTTTATTACATCATTTATGATTGTCCCATCACAGAAAATCCCCAGCTGATTCCTGCATTTTGCCTAGTAACCTGTCAATGGACTAAAAATAATGATATGTATTCATCACATCTGAGCAGCTGCTCCACCTCAGACCAAGCAGCATCTGTTTTGGTTTCAATAGTGGAGAGAGTATGAGAAAAGAGAGCTTTGCAGGAAGGAGAAAGAAGGGGAAGATAGGGAACAGAGACAGCAAAAACAGAACAAGTAGGGGGAGATGAGAAAGAGCATCACTGAAAAAAACTTTTACTGCAGTTTAAGATTAATGACTGCTCATCCACAGGCACTCTACAATCTGAAGTAAGTGGAAGAAACTGGAGCTGCTACTCAATAGCTGGTGTAGCCCTTTGCAGACATAAAAAGCAGTACGCTGATGTTCCCACTCAGACATATAAAACCAATGTGATGTATGTAGCTTTTAAGTGTTGGTGCAGCATAAAAGTTTTATTGCTGCTTTGGCTTGAAGAAAGCTTCAAACTTCAGTTTAGGAATTGCAAGCCCCTGTAAAAATGGTTATGAAAGGCATTTTTCCTAATCACGTTAGCAAACCCTTCTCTCCATTTTCCCTCTCATTAAAAAGCTTAAATATTTTACAGCTATAGTGTGCAGGCTTATGTCCAGATTACCCTTCATTAAATGACTTTTACAGTAACTGGATACAAGCCTTTCTATTATTACACAGCAGCTAATTATGTCTCCTTTGTTTTCATTTCATCGTTTTAAACAAAGCTTTTAGGGACCCAGCTACTCTGTGAGAGGTATTGCCAAGCTGAACACATTTCCAGCAAATCCCAGCTGGGCTGCATTCATTTCATCTGATGATCTTTGCAACATGAAGTAGCTTTTTGGAAGAGAGAGAAAAGAAAAAAAAAAAAAAAGGTAGGAAGGAAGGAGAAGAAAAATAACAACACCCAACCTATAGTGCTCTTACACTGCTTTAGTGCAAAGACAACTCACTGGGGAAAAATCCATCAGGATGTTAGTGAAGAATGAAATATGATGTACAGCAATTCTAAACATCATAGATAAGCTATGTGAATGATCAGTTCTATCAGGCATTTTCTGAATTCTGACAGCATTGCTGTTTTCAGATTACCACAGTAATGTTTCCAAAGTGTATTATTACATTCACGGCAAGAAAAGAAGGGGAGGAGGCCTGAAAATTACTTCCCTTCTGGCAATGAATTGTCATTCATGTCCCACATTGAGCCAGCTCCTCGAATTGCCTGGGAAGCCAAGGGAGCCAACAGAAAGATATGATTTCCCCAGAGATAGGGAGCCAAGGGAAATGATCAGGCATCTGAAGACTCCCTAGGGTGCAAAGAGAAATAGCAAAAGGCTTTGCTAAAGTGAGATACTTTTCAGTATATGTGCAAATAAAATCTACATTTAGATTTTATTTTAATTGCTTTTTCTCATCCATGATACACTGAATAATAAAGTATTCATATCAGAAATTATAACAAGATTTGTTATGTGTGTTTCCATGTACAAGGCTGTATATTGTGCCTCCTGAACAGTGTGTAAGATGACTGACCCTTGTTGGAACAAGGGTCCACAGAGCCTTAAAAGCCCACAAGCGTACGAGTCTTCTTTTCTCCTCCTTTTCTCATGGGCATTTCATAACACTCCTTTAACTTCTTTTTAATTGTTCTTTCATCCTTTTAAGCCCTCCTTGACCAGGTAGCTTTCCAGCCCTCCTTGAGCAGATGGTACTCAACTAGCCCTGGAGGGGAAGCCTTGCATTTTCCTGCTATCAGCATTCTTTGGGCCGGTGCATCCCACCTTTTACTCACTATATATTTGCAGTTTGGGCCATATGTAAAGCTTTCTAGGATTTAGGGGGTATAAAATCCCAAAAGACAGTAAATTTGAAGATCTTCTACTGCTATGAGTCGAGAAGTTTATAGGATTCTTAAGGGACAGTTAACCTTTCTAAAATATTTGAAAAAGATGTCACTGTAAGGAATTCAGTAGGAAACTGAAAAGACTGAACACTTGACCTTACCTCTATAGAGCTGAGTAGATGATTCACAAAATATGTGATGCTTTTCAGTGACTTACAGTGCCACCACATATTCTCACTACATACCAGGGGGAACCAACCCTTCTCTGCCTCCTGAGCACTTTCTTATGTAGATAGGGGGAAAAATGAGCAGCCAAAGGCAGTAGATATGACAGCCCTTCTTCAATCTTCATATCTTGTAAACAGGGTATGCATGGATGGTTTTGCTCATGCCTTCCTATCTCAGGTCTTTCTTCAGCTAAATAGGAGCCAGGCTAAGCCCTCTTCCCAAAAATCACCTCTACATGCCTAAATAGTCCACTATTGCCCTTTGTCCCAAATATTGCCAGAGCAATATGACCAGTACACTCATGAGGTCATTGGTCAGTATAAAGTATGCACTCTAATCCAGAAAAGTGCTTCTCTCCACCCATTTCACCCACTCTTCTTATTAACACCAAACTTCATGGATTCTTTCAGAAAGACCCATGAAGTGAGAAGGCACCTTTATCTCCCACTGACAGAAGGCAGGAAGCCACCCCCTGTTTTATTAATCCACAGACCTCCAACCCCATTTGCTTTATACAACAGCAAAAAGTAAAGCACAATTCCCTCCCCTTGTTTCAGGCAGCAAATGAAATAGGAAAATGAAAAATGGTTTAGCAAAAATGTAGCTCTGCAAGACCCTTAGTCAGGTTACCTTTCCAAAGCATGCTTGTTTTTCAGAGATATTTGTTCATGGAATGGAAAAATATGGAAAACAACCCATCTGCCCACGTAGGTGTGGCCTTCATTTTCCTCTTAAAAACCCTGACATTTCTCTCCCTTTTCAGGCCAAAAGGAGAGGGCTAATCAGATAAGGGGACCCCCAAAAGCCTGTCTCCTTGTCGCTGTTCCACTGCACGGGCTTTGCAGAGTCACAGCAGGGGTCCGATGCAGCTGTTGGAGAGCCTGCCCTGCCTGCCCGCTTTGCCTCTGCTCCTGCTATTTTGCTACTGTATAAGCAGTATAAATACCAAAAAGAAAAGCCTGTCAGGCAGACCATTTCCCATTATTTGGAAATTAGCAAGCTTTATACTGTTTCTAAAACTAACTGTTTCCATTATCAGAACACTGCAATGCATCCACAAGAAATCATCACACAAATGTATTTCTTTCTTCAATATACTGGGTTTCTTTTTTTCTGTCAACAGTTTTCCTCCCTTTTTTTCTGAGATTCCATTCAAGAGAAATATAATAAAAACTCAGGTACAAACAGACTGTCGGAAACTATTTGCTTGTGCTTTTCAGTACAAGAAAATTTGTTCTCCTTAATTTCAAAAGACAGCAACAATTAATTTAGCTAATGAGAATTACAGAGAAAAAAAAAAAAACAAGTACTTCAAACGATTTCTAACCTATGAAAAAAATCTTATTTTGGTCCTGATGCTAAAAAAAAAAGACTTTGCATAAACAGTCTTACTGAAGGTTTATCCTTGAATACTTATTTGCAGGATTGTGCATGTGGCAAATGCAGGCTTCAAATTGCTGTTGTATTGATGAACTGATTTGCTTGCAAAGTCCTTTTTAAGGGAGGGTAATATTATCAAGCTAAATGCTAAGACATAAGCCCAGGATGCTACCCAGGAGCAAATGGGACAAATGTTTGTATTTTTTGACAACAGCACACATACTTAGACTTTTTGACTGTCACTTTACTAAGGAGAAGAAGGAAAAAAAAAAAAAAAAAGAAGTGCATTCACTGGTTCAAACATCCCCCTTAGCAGAAAAAGGCCTGCGGGGAAAAGAAAACATAAAAATGCACTGAAGCAAAGTAATGCTCCTTGAAGCTGGCTGTGCCCCTAAACTATGCTCCTGAGATTATATCCCGAGGCAGCAGGGGGCATGGTTAAGAGCAATTCTCCTCGGCTCCGAAAGAATGAAAGCAAGTGTCAGCACTGCCATAAAATCAATGCATGGATGATTGCTCCCAGGATGACTCGAAGCAGCAGTGACATGAGTCTGGACATGGTGCTGGTGAGGAATCAGCCCTAATGGCTTTCCATCTGATCCCTGGCTGCAGGGGTCAGTTCAGCTGCACGGGGCTGAAAAGAGAGGTCACAGATCTGATGTGTCAGCGCGCAGCCAGCTCGTGACACTTGTTGAGCTGTAAAGAGAAGATTGCCAAACGGGATGGTGGAGCTTAGGATACAACACAAATCTGGCAGGCTTCCTTGTACCCTGTTAATCCACTGTTCCTATACCTTACAGAGCTCTATTTAGTGGGTTTGTCCTGGTTTTGAGGCCTGAATTACTGCTTTTTCATCAGTTAGATGCTATTAAGAAGGGACAGATTAACATGTACCATCATAAAATAGGGGAACATTTAACCTTTATATTATGGTGATTATCTTGTATCTGATATTCTTTCCGGGATGTGCTAGCCTGGTCTAGAGAGCATGGACCAGAGTTACACACCACTAATAACATCTCTCTGCTTACTACCAAGGTGGCTGTGTGCTTGCCCACAAAATTTGCACTGGTGTAATTAAAACTGGTTTTCAGATTGACTCAGCCTTTCGCTAGAACAGCTTGTTTACACAGGGGCACTTTCATCAGCTTACCATGAGGTTAGAGTAGCTAGCCCAGGCATCAATCCCATGAAGCATTCAAGACTGCCCTGCTCACCAGTTGCCATCTGTCAGCTGAGCCATGACAACAGATTATAAACCCATTCCTGGCCCACCCCTAGTGTCTAATAAAATGCTGTTAAAAGCCTCACTCTCACTCCTCTGACTGGCTTTTCCAGACCATAAGAACTCTGGGATCTGTCAAGAATAGCTGGGTCCTCTCAAGCCTGCTCTCAGAGCAAGCAGAGCAGGTCCCCTCATTCTGACAACAAGCTTAGTACCTTCAGCTCTTTTCCTCTTCACTGCACTACGCAACAGACCTGGGAATCAAGCCTTTGATGGATACCAGTGACTATTAAGAGTGAATGAGAATTCTAATTACAAGTACTCATATTGTAAATGGGGTTAATTTCTCTACACTCCCCGAAGGACATCAGGAGGTGAATGGAGACATATGCCCTGAAATCCCAAAATGGCAAAACAATTCCCTTTCTTCATTGTATTCCGCCACTATTTATGAAAGAGATGACAAGAATAGTATGACCACTGGTGCAAACAAACTTCTGCACTCTGCAGCGCAAGAAGGACAGCAAGAGATAGATATTTACACCAGGTGTGTAAGGAGGAGACATGCTATGTATGGGTAACAAGACTTCTTCTGATACTGCCATCTTTCTGTATTTTTCACTCTTCAGCTTCTTGCATGTTCCTCTGGCCACTCAGAGCAATCACAGGTGGCAGTTCAGTTGCAGGCAGCAGCAGAAGCAACAGGATTCCACAGGGGAATATCAGAGATAAGGGCGAGGCTGTTAGGGACAGAGAGTTTGCACCATTTCTTCGTCATACACACATCACAATCCTCAGCACCTGAAGCCACCTCTGACATCCCAGCCTGCTGCCTGCACAGCAGCAGGAGCCAGAGGGACTGCTGGAGAGCAGACAGGAGCAGGCAGCAATAGGACAGTGGCAGCAGCACTCAGCAAGTGTGTGTGTGGGCTGAAGCAGATCTCAAATTTCAGCCACAGCAGCCCACGGCAGGGCAGCCCCCAGCTGCAGAGAGAGCACCTGCCAGAGGATGCCACAGAGGTACTGCAAGGCTACCTGCTGTCTACAGCCACACTCCATGGCTGCAATGGAGACTTTGGAATCTTCCCATAAGTGCTCTAGAAAGTACCAATGTCAAACTAGAAAACTCATCCTGGTACACAGTGGGTTATACTGAGGAAGGATTGTAACATGATACCAGTTAAAATCAACTGAGACTTATTTTTATTTAAACACTAGTAAGCATGGCTTAGATCCTGTGAGCAGTGAAACAGTCACATAGGTTTTACTCACATGACTAAGTCCCATGTGGCTAGAAGGTCACATTTCCCATGCAAATCAGCAGCAAATTTTCCATTCATTTTATCTGTAATTTTTAAACAGCAGTACCTACAGACAAAGAACAGGATTTGTCCCTCTTAATGCTGAATGTCTAAACCCAAGGTGTCTCGTCTGAGCTCACTGCTCCAGGCTAGCCTAGTCAGTGGGAAGAGTTAAGCACTTGCAGTTGGGCGAGTCATCTCTCATGGAGCAGGTGTTGAAGACATGCCCTTTAGTAGTGCTAGCTCACAAATAGACATCATTTAAACTGCAGACTTCTAGGGGCAGGTGAGATGAATCCTGTGCCATATTTTTAAATAATTGGGTCTGAATTATTTGAAAGTTACCCCTGTAGTATTAAGCCTTTCTGTTTTGACACTTCCCAAAAGGACAATCCAATATTAATGGTAAATAATGGGGAATAAGGTCAAGGTGCTCAACATTTTTTAAATAAAAGAGATTTGCAGAGCAGCCACATCTACAGTATGTCCCACCTCAGCCCTACCCAAATGGCTTCTCTCAGAGATCCTGCAAGCCTCTACCTTTGGCAAGCAGGACGGCATACCACACTTCCTTGCTTGTGACCGTAGGGTGCCTTAGGCACCTTAGGCTGTACTTAGAGTATCACAGCTCGTCTTAGTAGCCAACTACACACTGACCCCACTTCTGATATGGCATCCAGATGTGACACATGAATGCTGAACAACAAATTGCTGTGATGCACCATGACCATTCCCTTAAAGGACAATAAGAAATTAAGGTCTTCTTCCAGGAATGCCAGAGAGAGAATCCACCTTACCAAATCTACATCTAACAATCTACGTCTGGTCTACTAAAACCACCAACTGGAGTGTTTTTTCCTTACATGCAACAAGCACCATAATGAGAGAGCTTTAACTCAGCTAACTATAGCTGCCAAAGAACAAAGCACCTGATGTAAGCCAGTTGCTCCCTGGGCTTCCTCCTCCAGAGTCACTGTGAAGATATATTTCTTGGTGCTCACCAAAGGTCACTGGTTTTTGTGAACAGCTAAAGTTGGGTGAAATTAATCTCATCTGAAATTTGCAAAGCAATTCAGCAAGACTTATTAGAGGACCAGGAACAAATACGATATTTATTATACTGTCTTCACTCGTCTCTGCATTAAAAAAGACAAACCAATGTTCTCTCATAGTTTCAGAAAGTGGAGACCTTAAATAGGAATATAAAATGTTACATGAATACTTAAGACTACTGTGTTTCTGCCTATTTTACTTAGTCACTTATCATAAGATGTAATACTCAGAAATTCTCACTCTGTTCCCTGCACATGCCTGTGTTTGTTTTCATAGCCTTTCAGGAGCAGGAGGCTTTTCTAAGCAAATTATTACTACAGGGAAAAAAAAAAGGTTATTGCTAGGATGCTAGATTAAATTTTTAGAGGCCATCTAATGTACTTAAGATGTTGGAGGGGAAATTGTGATGCAAGTTCTTTTTAGGTCACAGTTTAAAGATCTGCAAGAGAAAGAAAGTGACACCAGGCAAGACACAACCCAGCCTACCTGAATTTGCATTCTCTTCCTGTCACCTAACCCCTTACTCCTTAGAGAGAGAATCTGTAGAGCTGAGCCAGCCTGCAGTGCTACCAGCCCAAGTGCAGAAGCTGCTCTCCTGCAGTATGAGATGAACCAAGCTACACTGAGCCTGGTGCTGCTGCCACTAGGCCAACACAAATCAGCCATTTCAAAGGCAACACAGGTCAATTTAACTGTTTCAAAGGTAACTTAGGTATATCACAGGTACTTGTTTGATGCCAACAAGCAATAAGTACATCGTTGGTGTTGCATTAAAAATCTTACTCCTTACTGTTACCTTTGCAGCTGGAGTTCACTAGCTAGAATCTAGCCCCTGATTAATTAATCCAATTAATTCCTTAAAATTGTTGAATCACCTTTAGCTTTAACTAGTTTGAGGACTTTCAATGGATGGCAAGCTCCTGCTTGCTTTCTATTTTTAATTAGATTAGAGGTAATTTTAGTATTCAAATGAAGAGTAACAGATGTAGATCTGTGTTGTAATGCTGAATCAGAAAGTAATCTTCTAGTAAACAGTTAGGCATTTTACCATTGTTGACTGTTCAAATCAAATTACAATACGTGCATTTCTAAATTTCATTGCCTCAGTCCTCTTCTCTTTCACTTGAATATAAATATTGATCATGGATACTTAGCTCATTTAGCTTTTGATATTTTGGCTGATTTTAAAATCTCCTAATGGTGAACTAGAAAAATTCACCTTTTCATATGATGAGTAATATTTTCCTTTATTTTTACATTGAATTTTTGGACAATGGTTGTAATTAGGTGTTTCCACCTCAGCTGTGATTTTATTTAGTCTTGGATCCAGTCCACTTCCAGAGTATTTAATTCCAAGCCAAGTTCTCTCCCCAGAAGCCTGCAACTGCAGTTTGGCAAATTTTTGACTGAAAAATACATATAAACAAAGACATTTGAATCCTGCTGGGTATGCTTGTTGAGACACCAGATATTTAAATGGTACCTAGAATAGACAGCACAATCTGCAGGAAGAAATGCATTATCCTACTTTGCTTTCTTAGAATAATAAGTTTGTAGACAATACCATGAATATGTTCTGAAAGGGATTTGATCAAATTCTAAGCATTCCAGTTGCAAACATTAAAGTTAATTGAAGCAAATGGAATTGCATAGATGGGGATTGAGGAGCAACTGCAGTTTTGCTCCCAAGTCTCCTTAAATCTCTTACCAAGTTTCTTCTATTTATGGACATGTTCCAAAGCTTGTTATAGCCAGTCAAAAGACTTCCACTTTCAGAGAATTCAAGACAGAACCTAAATACATAGGTTACCATCTGCAAGGGATGTAGGAACATACTTGACTTCAAGTAAGAAAGCAGAGCCACTGCAGTCAGTAGCATTACTGAGAAACTTGAAGACTGACTTGTATTTTTATGCCTGACTGAATCAGGTCATCATTTCTAATTATGATCCTGATTATATTCTGAACTGAAGTCAGTGGGAACAAGAGCAGGGAAGTATGTCTCTGGAGGGTCACGTCAACATAAGAATTAAATCAATACCAGCTCCATTCCAATGAAATCACTGGAGTTAACACCAGTAGAGACTGAAAGTCTACAGTGGTAAATCAGATTCAGAGCTTGTTACATGGTTTTGACACATCTTTCAGTTTTATCAGACATCCAAACACAAAACTTAGCACTCTGAAACATCAGTGGATTTTAGACACTCCCCGAAGGGCTTTGAGTACTGAAATCAATGAACGGATTGAAAAGGACTGACCTATAAATGTAGTTTTTCAGCTGTGACAAATGAAATATTGATAATGGTCTTCATTTTGCTTAACTCTTTCTCAGTCTTTCAAAACATCATGTGTAATAGACCATAACAGAATGGAAATTACTTATAAAAATGTGACAGGATTTCACAGAAAGCAACAATGATTTTTATTTCCCCGAGAATCATGCCGCATAGCAAGAAATGCAAAAATATATCCTGCAAGAGACTGCAGCAATGATTGGGCCAGGACGGGGATTACTGATGGGCTGTATGAATGCTAACACATCTAATGAGGTTGAATTTAATGAATTTGGGGATTCATTGTGATGGTGAGTATATGAGCCTTATCTAGCCATAAGAGTTCCCTTACTTGGATGCTCCTCAGGGTCAGCATGGCTTTACAGAGAGAGGCTCACAAAACAATGGGGGCCTTCCAGGAACATAAGTCCTACCAGTTGAGCCACTAAGGACTTGCCTAACTCCTAAATAATCTAATATCCTCAAGCATTCAAAGCCTTGTCACAAATAACTCCATATGTGTGCAAACAAGCCTTCACAGCTAAATGGCTGAACTCAACGTTTTTTGATCCCAAAGTCCCCCTGCTGCTGAACATGACAACATTACCACATCTTTGTGGACATTTTCCTGAGGGACCTATCCAAGACCATTCTCACTAGATTCCAGAGGCATCTGTGAGATTAAGGAAGTCTGATGTTTCTCAGAACAGAAATAACCATGAAAATCCATCACACCAGATATCAGGAAGTGCACCCTGGGTTCTTTAGTACACCCAAAACATAAGGTGAGAAACACCTAACCACATCTAAACACTTGTAGGCAAGATGTAGAGACAAATCCATAACTACAGTTGCAGAAGGAAAGAAAAGCAAGCCTGAGGCATTGCCACAATGCCGGTGTCTGAGAAAAATAAGGTCAAAATCAGAAGTTAACTAGGCGCATCTTCTAAAGCATAAAATGGGATCCTTAATTACAGAATTACCAGGCTATCTCCCACAACTATCACTCTCCTTCCACAGTCCGTATTTCTTATTCTTTCAAAATAATTGGGCTGAGAAAGAAATCAGGAAATTAAAATAAAGTAAATAAAAACCTTACAAAAGTCTTTCTAATCATTTTCATATGTATTCCATACACCTCTCCTTAACCCAGCACAATGCAGTTTCATTGCCATCTCTCCACAATATAAAAAGAATCGCCAGACATGAAGTAGCATAAGTAAAGTGGACAATTAGTGAAGAGTTGGCATGTTCTGAACCCCTATTCATTATTTGGCATGGATCTTTTTCTTTTTCCTTTTTTTTTTTTTTCTTTTTTGGAATTGGCTTTCAAAACGTTTCCATGGAAAACGGAGAAGAAGGCAGCTATCACAAGCAACAACAGAGGATACCCAGCAATGTGCTTTTTGGACCCTCCTTTTTCTCCCCCTCTTTTTTTTTTTTTTTTTTCTTTTTCCTTTTCTCCTCCTTGTCTTAAACTCGTCCAGGCTTAAGTTGAACAGTTTGCACCAGCATATGGCAAAGGTTGAGGTCAGACAGATAAAACGTTTCATTGCACCAAAGAATGGTTAACAACACGTGAATGTAAATTCTAACACATCGTAAAACTGTTGCACAGCAGGCTGAAAGAGGTCTTTAGTTATGGCAGGAAATCTGCTTCCCAGCCCCACCCCATCCCTTCCAGTTCATTTCAGGTATTGTGGAGCCCGGAGGGGCTTTGCAGTCCCTTCCCCCGGCAATCTGCGCCCGGCCCCGCCAACAGATTTCTAATGACTTTCTGATGAAGATTTAGGAGGTTTTGTGTCGCTGTGAAGGATTTCAGCCGGGCACCCCTCTCCGGCAGCCAGCCCCAGCCACCCCCTTTGTCCGCTCCTCGCTCCGCTGCACCCCTGGCCCCGTGGCTTCCCTGCGGCCGTCCGGGCGGGAGGCTTCCCCTCGCCAGGGCCCCGGGCCAGCAGCCACGGCAATTTGTAGCCGTGCTGGTGGCGGGACCACCCCGCCACGGGGCCCCGCCAGGGCCGTGGGACACAGCCTCGCCCCCTCGGGCTGCCCCCGCTCCCCCAATCTCCCCTCCTGGCCAGGGTCCGAAATGCTCTCCCGGCCTTGCTCCCCTCGGATGTGGGGTGCAGCCCGCCCCACAGATGGGTTTTCCTCACTTAAACCAAAAGCAAAGAGGGGGAGCGACGGCCCCACCTCTGCGGGGACTGATCCTCAGTCTCTGGTGTCGCCGCTTTCTTTTCTCCCTTGCGTTTGCGTTAATTCTTCCTCCCCGCACCCCCTCCCATTCCCACATTTTGTCACCATTATTACAATAAATACAAAGGTTCTGCGCCTAAAAAGAGACTACAAAAACATAAATGAATAAATAAATACTTAAATATCGAATGACATGTTTGTGTCAGACATTAGCGCAGGCTTTGGCTTGATGTTTTCGTTTATCATTTGCTCTAAGTTCCTGCAGCTGAAAGAGATAAACCCTGGCTATTCAAAAAAGAAATGTATAAATCATAACAAAGCACCCAGTTAAAAAGCGCTTGTTAAATTTCTTTTTTTTTTTACTTCTCCAGAGATAAGCCACAGAAGCATGGTGCTCAATTTTGTGAAACTATTGAGGTGGTGGTAGATCATATATATTGCAGCAATTATTGGAGAGTTTGTTGTTTGTTTGTGAAACAGACATGGACACACACTAACACGTGCACAGAGACACCGATCACCTTAATCCCCCAGGCCTCTCTAAACTGCACCTGATGTCCTACTTCCCTCCTCAGAGCTGCTCCAAGGCAAGAGTGATTAATGCTCTTTTTCAATCTAGGTGGATGTTAAAAGTGCGAGGGACATTGAGTTCAATTATGAAATATGAAATGCTGAGAGGGTCAAGTCTACTCAAGCCCTGCAATGGAAGAAACACTCCCAGGAGACTTTGATTTTTGGTCGGATGACTGATCGTCATGTCCTCAGAAAGAATTAAATTTTATTACTGGCTTTTTGGCAGCATTTAGAGTTGAACGTGGCTAGAATTAAAAAGTGCTTAGTCTGATTTTGATTTCTACCCCTTCCCTTTTTGTTCAAAAGCTACTCTATTTTTCTCACTGACTTGGAGGTGCCTGTTAGAGAAATGCAGGTGGCAAGTTATCTCTGGAGGGTTTGTACTGCCAGGATGTTATTCGCGGCTCATATTTGCATAATCTCTTGTCTCCTCTTAAATCTTCTGTTTTATTCTCCTTCTCTTCTTACTCCCTCAAGAAGCCCTTACACAGTCTGGCTTGGATTTCTTTCCTTCCACGTGCCTCAGTAACACCGATTGTTCTTATCAAGGGGTTGCAAGGCAGTGATCAGTCACACCTTCCTTCCATTCAGAGAGGCAAAAAACACTGCAGATTTTGTTTACTTTTAGCATCTGCCAAGACTTTTAATGTCACAGTGCAAGGAAAGCCCCAAAGACAAATCCAAAAATGAGCATATTAATAATGGTTGGCAACCAGGATCCTGCAGGGAACCATCGCTTTACCTTTTGGTGCTGTTTGTCCTTCCTTAAAGTTCTTTCTTGCTCTACATTATGAAAAGGCTTCTACTGGCTAAGAAGAAACTCACTGGTGTTATTGAGAAACCTGGTAGTAAATGTTAAAATGCTCAGTTTACCGTGCTGAAAACGTTAGAGAAAAATCAACAGAAGGTTTGGGGCTAAACAGAGGGAATCCACATGCCCATTGCACAATGAAGCCTTTACTCAGGAAGGAAAGTGACACTCTTAGTTGATTTCTTTTTAGTTTAAATATGCATAATCCTTTTTGCTTTTCAAGATTCTGGAGTCTGTTCTGAAGTATGTAACTGCAGTAACCAAATTAAACAAATACAACAAAAAATCAGAGAAAGACAAGAGGGGACAAGGAAAGGAAAGGAGAGAAAGTTATCAAGGTTATGACTTTGGATTCACTGCTCCCTCGGTCTGGGATCCAATCCAGTTGCCAAAATATAGGCAGTTTGTGCTTTCTAAGTTACCCTCATGCCTGCTGAAACCCCAGCTGCTGCTTCAGAATAGAACAGGTTTTCTGCTGGTCCTATCCCATATCTGCCTGCCTCTTTGGATTTCCCACTGGCCTCTCAGATGGGACAAGACACTTCTCTGAGCCATCTGAGTCAAACCCCCATGGGCTAGGCAATTAATTAATTCAGAGTACAGTGAGATTCCAGTGCTAACATCTAAACTGAGGAGTCTAAAAGTAGGTGTCTATTCATTACAGGAAGTGGAGTCTGATCAAATGTTCATATTTACATTTGGCAGAGATGGATTGTTCTCCGTTCTCTGTGGAATATAATGGGAGACAAAACACTTAAGACTCTTCTGGAAATCTAAACCTACAGTCTGGACCTGGGACTCCCAGACAGAGAAACTGCAATTAATCTGTGAATTCACTGACTTTACCACCTCAGGCACCACACTGTGCTTTATTCCTCCATAACTATCCTGGGAGCAGTTAGCCCGTCCCCCTCTGATGGAAAGACCATTGCAGAACCTCACTGTGCCAACCATTAGGAACATTCTCATTACTCCAAGGCTTTATACATCCATAGCAAGTCTACACCCCTGTGGTTCTTATGCCAACATCAACCTTTGCATAAGAAATTATTTTTTCATTGCTGGTGTTTAACCCCCTGCTCCACATAGAGCAGTTACATCCTCCCTCAGTCTTCAATTTTTGAAGGAAAACAAGCCAGGATATTCTATTTTTCTCTCATATGATGATCTCCTGCCTTTCCCCAACCACTCATGCATAAGTCTGTCAGTTCCCAACCAGAAGTTACACAAGGTACTCCAGATGAGGTCTCACAGGAGCCTTGTACAACCTTGTCAGTTCTTTGCTATATCACTAAGACTGTTTAAAGTAGAGGAAAAGCTGTATAAAGGTAGTAGAAAATGTGAGGGTAGTTTAATTCTGGAAAGAAATTAATAAGAAATGACACCATATAAAAATATAAAACAGCAAAGGATATAGGGAAGTATAAATTGTGAATTAATTGTCCACCATAACTGAAACAGCCACTGCATATCAGAAGACAACTATCAAAGACATCTCAGAAGACAGTAGCTGGCTGATTTTTAAAAGACCCTAGACTTGTCCAAATTGTACCAGCTCCTGCAATTGCACTAGATAGAATTAGGAAAGAGGCCGAATATCACTGTTGGTTCATGATATAAGCTAGAAATCTACTGACAGGGATACAAATAGGAAAGAATTTCTATGAGCATGTTTTGTTTGTAAAGCAGACCCTCCCAGCACTCAGAGCACCATGGTGGTACTAGACAATGACCGAAAAGGACTGTGGTTATAACTGCACTGCTGACTTGAGTTGGAAATTTCTGCCTGGGATTCTGATTTGGAAAAATTTTGTGATGCTTCTGTAAGCTACTCACAGGGCTGCTGTTCTAAAAAGCTACAAACTTATATAAACAAAAAATCAATTGCATATTAAAGAACAACCAAGTAGGATTTACTTAAAATGGAAGGAAAAGTCTATCCACTGACTACCAGAGTCATAGTTTAACATGGCAATTTTTGTGGGACAAGGCTGACTTCCCCCATTAATTTCGCTTTTATGAAGAACCCATAAAAATATACACAGCAGTAAGAGAATGTGGAGCAGCAACGTAATCATACTCCCATTTTCACAAAGCTGGCAATTATTCACTGAGATCAAAGATTTACTTGCATATGATGGCTCCTCATTTTCCTTGAAAAACACTCTTATTGGGCCAGGTGAGGCAAGATGATCAAGAACATTGTCATTTTATTTGCTGCTTCCTACCAAATTCCTGACATTCCAGGTTCCTTTATTCAAACATATTCAAACTTATGAATCTACCAAATTCCTTTCCATCATAACTCAGCTTTACTATCTCCATCCAATATCAGGTTTTGTCTCTACTTTATAAGAATGTGGCTCAGACAAAGCAGAAAATGTTTGGCATGATAGCTACTTTCCATAACAGTATAAAAGAGATGCCAAGCTGCCAGAACCTCATACTCTCCAATGCTATGTTTTCTGTGATGCTTATTTTCCTTTAAAAAATTACAATGAATAAAATTTAAATAAATCTCTATGCTCCCACATAACAATTCAGCAAGTAAATCCAATGTTACTTAGGATATTTTCAAGCAAGGATTGTTGGGGTGGGTTTTGGGTGGGCTCTTTTTCAGGAGGAAGAAAAAATGCTTTGTACAAATAAAAGGATACTGCTGTGTTAAAATGCAGATTTGTTTGATTTTGAGATGCAAAAGCGTGTTGTTCCACCGGGTGGAAATGCAAACAGTGAGCACATACACAAGGTATTCCAACCTTGTTGTTGGTAAGAACTTGTTTTGCCCTGTGAACAATAAGAGACAGTGACACACATTTTCAACAGAGGATGAGCCAGCCCTGATTTCCAGTTCATGCCATGCCTGTGAGAATTCAGCTCCTCTGAATACCTTGTGGCTTTGAAACAACCACCAGATCAGGATGACCTTACCACATAGAATGCAGTAGAACACTTGACACCATATTGTCCATGAAATATAAAGATAATTAAATGTTTGTGAGAGTCCTTAGATTAACGTGATGCTATTTTGTTAGAAAGAAAAGGGAAAAAAAGGCTATGTAAAAATTCATGGATATGGAGGTAAACCTCTAGTTCTCCTAGATTACCCCTATGTAAATCTTTCAGCTACAGGACTTCGGTGCTATTCATAGGTAATAGGCTCTGCTGGGTTAATTCCAACCCTCAACATGCACTTCCCAGCTACCATCAACCTCCTCTGTGGAAATGAAATTGTCCTTGAGACGTGCTCATATCCACAGCATATTGATTTTGCATGACTTAAATGGCTGGGTCTTCTAATGCAACTCATTTGAAGAAATCATATGAAAATGTGCAGTATGTGTGACACAAGTTATGTCTTTTCCTTTTTTTTTTTCCCATCCAGCCTCTAAAAATTCCGTACTGAGAACACCTCCACTGTTTCTCCCTCCTTTGGAACCTTTCTTCTCTCAAAGTTCAGGGACAGGGGGGTAACAAATTTTACTCTCATGAGCTTGAGGTTTCACCTGAATTCATATAATTCCCCCAACATTATTTCAACCCAAAAGGATACATGATTAATTGTAGATATTAACACATACATACCTTAAAGGTGAGAAGTAAACTTTCAAACCATATTTACTAGAAGACTGTAAAGAAAAAAACAGGCATACATCTTTCCTTGGCAGGAAGAACACAATTTTGATTTATGGATAAATATCATTCAGTCATATGTATAGTTTATGTTTGTGCCCTTCTTTATAAATCTCCACTCACTCACTCACTGACGTGTCCCATCAGTATATAACCTCACCAGCATCACTAATTCATAAATGTTTCCATTTACTTGAGAGGAAGGGATAGTTAAAACTGCAGTTTGGGATTCAGGAAACACAAAACCGGTTCCTGGCTCAGACACAGACTTCCTTTTTAACCTTTGAAAGCCAGTTATATCTCTTATTCTTCACCTCAGGGAAAAATAAAGTGACCCAAACCTTTCCTTTGTCTGCTTCTCTAGAAAGATAATTACTTGGGACAGGAAGTGTTCATGTGCAGGGTGCTCATCAGTAGGGCATTAATCTTCAGAATTATAGTTGCAGAAATGATCCAATATGAGAATATCAAATGCTTAGTTAGCCTAAGAAGGACCTGTGGCCATAAACAAGGTACACAGGGCTCCACAAAGGTACAAATACCAATCAACCTAAGACAGGATAACTAAACCCAACCTCTTCATTAGTGGCTTTCTCAGGGTGTCTGAGCAGCCCTTTCTTCTCTCTCTGTCTCTACCAACCATCAAATGAAATAAATGGTTTGTGCCTCCTTCACAATAAAGGCGGAAAAAGGTATCTTTACAGTTTTCTGTGGCATGTTTTCACATGCTGCTCTGAGATCTGCTGACACTCACGTCGACAAGTGGCACTCCAAATGAATAGATGATACAGACCTGAGTGATACATACCTTACTTACGTTTATTGCCATTTACATATCTGCTAAGTGCTCAGCAGAAGTGGCAGGACTTACTTCCCTAGACTGTTTTCCAGGAAGGCAATGGAGTTCTCATGTAAATACAGACTTATCTGTGAAAGTGAAGACTTCTGAGATTGACTGTCCAGGAGAATAAAATCCAGAGCAAAAGAACTTTCTTAGAACTTGCTAAGAACTTTTCTTAGCAGACATGTTTGGAATCAATTTGCACTCTCTAGTTATTTACTATTTTTCATTAAATAGATGCAAAAAACATTCATAATTTCCCTTTACTAGATTTGGTTGTGTTTGCTGAAAAAAAAACCCAAGTCAAATAATAATGGAAAATACGCCCTTTTGGGGTATGATGAAACTTGGACTTCCTGAGACTTGTCTAAGGTATTTTTATATACACGATCTTGAAAGCTGGCTAGAAATTCTGAAGTTTGAATAAGGACATTGTTCCTTGTTTGTCTTACAGAAGTTTCTTGAGATCCTGAGAGTCATCAGGGATATGTTATTCTGAGGATGAATAACCTAGCAAAGGCACAGCCCCCCTCTTGAATGTTTAAATCAAAATAAGACAAAGCTGTACCAAACAAGCAGAAGGAATAAAAGACTTCAGGCAGTATTGATTGGAAGTTTCATAACACTGATGAAAAAGCAATGCAATATCACCAAGTACTGTAATGTAATATAACCATGACACATTGCTAGCACTGGGAAGATGAAGAGAGTTTGAGGGGACAAGCATCAAAAGCTGAGCAATTCTTTCTACCTCAGCTCACTGATCCTGCTGGACAACAGAAGCAAAGACCAGGACTTTTCTAGGACACAGTGATAGAGTTTGCAGCACAGAGTAGCATCACAGGAACTTCAATGCCTCTGTGAGGGTTTATAAGGCCCTCTTCCAAGCATGTCCTGAACACAGGCATAGTCCTGTGCTGGTTTCACATACAGAGCAGCTCTGCTCTTCTGCACCTATTTGCTCTGAGATGGGATACAGAGAAGTAGGAGAAAGAGTCCATCTCCTGTTCTCAAAGTGGATTTTATAGGAGCCTGCAGGCAAGTGCCATTTCAGCTCTAAGACAGCAGAGGAGAAAATGGACAGAGGCAAGAGCAGAGCACAGGCAATGCAGCAGAGAGCCTGGCTGGCACTAGGAGTGTGCATTGCAAAGTAGCAGCACTGAGTGATGTTACAGTTCTCTGGTACCACACAGAACAGCAGTATTACCTTGATACCTGCGGGCCAGCCCTGGTAAGATGAGACCTGCTAATACAAGAGCAGTCAGCAGTTATACCTGGTAGCACAGATGAAGTGCACTGTCAGCAAATTTCAAGGTTTCAAGTGCAGGTTAGCTCAAGATTTACGGCATTTCTAGCTTTCAGATGGCATGGGAGTACCTTGAGAACAGCTTTTTTTGCTGTATTCAGCAATCTGTTTCCATTCTGGCCACAGTCCAGAAATACACAAGAAAAAAATGTGAAAAATAAGGATAGGCAGTAACTAAATATTTCAGAACCTTCACAAAGATTCAATTTGAGCAAGGCTTTAGAGAAGGGCAAAAGGCCAGCGGAGAAGTGGGGTGGGTTTTTTCTTCCAAAAACAATTTCCTTATCATTTCAGCTAACCAAATTAAACAAGTACCTTCTTGTGCAAGGGTGCTTACAGTTTGAGTGACTTCTTTGTTTCATAAACTGTGATCCTTGTCCACAGCTTTTCCAGTGGCCATGTTCTCTTTCCTAAGTGGATTCTCTTGTGCCTCCTACTTGGCTCTGCTCTCACTGCAGGTTTTCCTTTGGTGGCACTAATTTGCTTGTCTTTCCTCTACTTACCTGCCTGTTTTCAGAGGCTGCAGGACCACAGTGTCCTAAAGCCTTTACTGCTGTGTTGAATTTGCTTAAAATGAAAAAATGCTTAATTTCAATTGTTGTTAAAGAGAATACAACAGTAAGGTAAACACAGACTGTGGGATCATGGGAGTCTAATTTCCTTAGGAAGCCTGACTAAGAGTAACCACTAGCATTTCTTTGGAGCGTAAACTCTTCCTGGTCCTGTATGAGTCTCAGTTATTGAGTCCACAGGGCAGTTCATTTGGGTAGTTTACATAATAATCTTAAAAAGTACACAATGTAAAAAGTACACATAATCTTCACTCTGTAAAGGCAAATGAAGAAGCAAAGGGAATTAACTCCCTAAGAATGCAATGCATCTATGGCAGGCAATCACAGAAATTTCTCAGATGGCCTTGGGGATGAAATCCCAGCCCCACTGACACCCAGGCAGGTCAGCACTCGGAAGGGTTTGCTGCACAGCCTCATATGCATCCTCCACAGACACAGCCACCCTACCCCTCTGCACAAAACCATTGTCCGTACAAGAATCGCATCAGACTCAAAATGTACACAAAGCCCTGCAGCTCTGTGAGGTGCAGTGATCCAGGAACACAAAGAAATGCAACTGAGCAGTGTCTAGATGGGGAGCCTGATGTGTTTGCCATGCGCATACCAGTGGTCAAATTACAGAAAGGAAATCTTTGTAAGCTGACATCCAGGACTTATTTATTAATATAGTCTAAATTACTAATTTATGGCCACATATTTTTAGCCTTTAACAGAGCATCTATTTCATTATTTAAGATGTTTAATTATGCACCTGTATAATTAGTATCTGAAGAAAATAGGTTTCTTTATTACCCTATGTCTTTAGAGAACAGCAATAAATACTCATATTAACCAAAAACTCTTCTAATACTGACAGCATTTAAGTTGAAAATATTTAACACCCTTCATGCCATGTCAAGTAAGGGAGGCCTGATAAAAGAGTGATAGTTGCAAAAAACAGAGTAATGAAGCTGACCAGCAAAGCCATCAAAATTAAAGGAAGTTATTTCATTTCAGATTTTTAATTGTTCAGTTCAGGCCAGAAGACTGATTTCAACAGGAATTACATTTATACAAGTCAAACAACTTTGTTCACTCACTGCAGGTGTATCAGGTAAAATCAATATTTTCACACAAAGAATCTCCTCTCAAGGTCTGCGGTTCTCTCTTTGGTGTGTCTTCTCAAATAGTTTTAGTATAACACTGAGCTTTAAAAAAGAACAAAATGTTCCTCAACTGGAAAAAATCTGTTTCATCTTTAAAATGACAGATCAAATAGAATGAAATATTTTTTTTAAATACAGCATTTTATGTATCTAGAAAATAAGGGTTTGTGCTTTGTCTTGACTAAATGAGGCAAGCAATGTGCAACAGGATAGGGCTGTAAACAACATCTGTGGCTTTTTGAAGCTCTTCATTGGCGAGAGCCACAGCACAATGCAGAGAGCCCTACCTTGGTCAGAGCCGTCTCCTCAGGCTGCTCTGTAAGGCACCACCTGTTTGAGCCCTCCAGGAAACAACAATGTACAATCTCATCCCAGATACATGTGCCTTCTTATGACCAAAGACTTAATTGTCTTCCTTTGAACTCAAAGGGCACGTGAAGGAATCAGGAACACTGAACTGCCCAGAAGGAGAGAAGGTAGGTTGTAATTTAGGTGGGGGAAAACAAGTACAAGACAAGCAGCCATTTTCTGCTATTTTCATGTTCATACTACAGAAGGAGAGCCACTGTATTTGCCTGTATATATTCATATGGTGGAGATGAAACTTGTCCTGAAAAGTTAGACCAGATTTTTAAATGGCTAGATGTCAAGCTTTTCATCACAATTTTTTTCACTCTGCCCAGATGTAGCTGTTGGTCCTTTTGTGGATGAAAACAAATGATGAGCTCACAGCCACCTTTACTGCACATGATTTGAGGGCTACTGTTTATTTCCCACATCACACACATTATTCTTGCCAGGTGCCTGAGCTGAAAACACTCATCTCCATTTTATTTCAGAACACCTGTTATGAGCCATTCACCAAGCCATTGTGTATCCAGGTGTGTGTGTAGTTCTATAAAAGGAAAAGTCAGGTCTACTGATGCTTTCCATTTTGTGATTCTCTGTAAATGGTGTGCATGCAACTGCCTGCCCTCAGTGCCAAGGCCTGGGAACTCACTGCATGAAGCATCTCCCACAGAACCAGCACCAGAAGTGGCTTCAGCAAAGAATGCCAGTTGCTCAATATCTTGGCAACTGAGTTTTTACATTCATTTTGTTTCAAAATAATTTTTTAGAAGGCTGGACAGTCTATGTGGCTGTTCAGCCCTGTATGAAAAATCCCTTCTCACTCATCCAGTTTGTTACTTAAAGGGTCCCCGTAGAAGCTGAACTAACTCATGAAAATGGCAAAAAAGAAATACAAAAGAAAATTAAGAGGTTTTGATAATTTCAGTGATTTAGAATGGCTATGGGAAGGGTTTTGGCAAAAAGGAGTAGTAGACATAAGGGAACCAGGCATGAGAGCAGAGGAGCTACAGAAACCTCACCATTTGGCAACAGCAAGTTGCTGCATGAGAATATTGTATGTTACATGATACCACAGCCTCAGTTTCTGTGTACACATCCTGGAAATATCTCATCACATGGACAGGATATTCTGGGGCAAGTGGGTCACTAAAAGGGAAGGGGGTGCAGTAGGTGAGAGGAAGAACACAGTCATCTGTGATGGTAAGGAGAGGGCAGTGGAGGGAAGGGCATAAATTTTTTGTTAATATGAAGGCTGTAATCCCAAACCTGTCTTCCCTTAGGCATGCCACTGGAAATATTGTGCTTTGTATCCTACCTCAGAGGACAGATTCTGCTGATGTAGACTGGTTGAAATTGCTGTTTCACTAGAAAAGGCACTCGTGGTCCTTATCAGAGCTTGTGGCCTCAGTTTGATATCTTACAGAAAAGGATTCATTGATCTGTGCCAAGTCACTCCTTGGCATGTTTGTTGCCTAGTGGGACAGTAATGTCTACTTTGTGGGAGATCAGCCTTGTTCTCTGGGAACTATGAGACCACTGAGACAACTTTCCACAGTCACATCCCTCAATCACTATCCCTCCACCCACGCACATCCCAGAATCTGCTTGTCCAGCTGCCAAGATTCAATGCCTCTGCCAGCTCTCTCTTAGCAGGGGCTTGGATGCCACATGTGATAGCACACTGTCCCTGGTGACAAGTCTCCTGCCTTTGGGGAGATTCAGCATCTGCTGCTGCAGCCAGTTGTGACACAGTGAAAAACAGACCCTTCAGTGCAGGGCTGCCTGAAAGTCCCAGTGCTGGGTGTGCATTCCCTGAGTAGCAGCACAGGTTGGGTGGAGGAACCTGTGTGCTCAAACACTGAAACATGATTCACTTTGTGATAAGTACCAACTGCAAACCTTCCAATGTTCAAATAATCTATTTTGGCCTTGGACAAGTAAAAACAAAGTATCCAGCATTTACCTGTTTACATTTGGGTTGTTCTGCAACTCATAGAATACTAATGACCAGTTTTTGGGTTGCTGGCCAAGATTACTTTAAATATTTCATAGGCTATGGATGAATTCTGAAGCAACAGTATTTATGCAAAGCACTTCTTGAGTGTTATACATGGAGATTTGCAACTAGAAATTAATTTTTTGCTTGCCTTACTTGAAAACCTGTTCTTAATGGTAACTTAAGGTTGCTCATTCCAGTATTTTTTGTTTTATATAATGATAAAAGGTACATTATTTCATCATAAACCAGGTACCTTTTATCTTCCTTACTGCATCATTACACATGCAGTCACTCTCTTAAGGAAGGCCAAACACAGAGAGAAGGGCTCAGAGGGAACAGACAAGAGTTTATTTTTTTTCTGATGAAGCACTTGCAACAGGTTACCCAGAGAAGTTGTCTCTGCGCTATGCCTGGAAATGTTCAAGGCTGGGTCAGATGGGGTTTTCCACTAAAGCAGCAACCTGGTTTAGTGGAAGGTGCTCCTGTCCACAACAGAGGGTTGGAAACTAGGTTATCTTTAAGGTTGCTTCCAATCCAAACCATCCTATGATTCTACAATTCTATAATATTTTTATCCCAGCTGAACTGCAAAGAGATGACACACCACAATTTCATTTTTGTTCCCTCTCACTGTCTGGCTTCAGCATGGTTTTTTCTGGTTTGTGCTTTGAGAAGTCCTTTTTCCACCGCTTTCCAGGACAGTAGTGAAGTCTCTGCCAAAGACGTGCCCCTGACTAATCCCATTCCACCCTTTGCCCCTGTTTTGGACCAAGGTTCTTCAGCTGTATGAGAGACCCAAGAGAACATAAACCTTCAGAAAACAAAGATTAATGTCTCTTTCATTGTGTCTAACAGCATGCAGGCAGTTAAACTCTCTGTTGGCCTTCTCTGTGCTCAGGGCTGCCACAGCTCCTTCCTCCTGCCTGGCCTTTCTCGGCTTCTCCCCAAAGGCAACTTTAGTCTCTTGGTGACTCAAAGTTTTCATGGTCCCATTCCTCCTGTTCTCCTCCTCACCCTCCCATACAAACACAGCCCAGTCTCCTCTGCCTGCACAAGGACACCAGAGTAGCTTTCTGGGGAGCCATGCACATGTGCTCACAAATACAATCGAAGCCAAGAGAAGAGGCATCTCTAAAAGAGCACTGTAGAGTCTGAAAGTAGGTCAGGCAGTGTCTGGGCACTGGGATAACTGGGCAGCAGAGTTCAGGTCTGTGCCCCGAGCTGTCACAGCCAGCAAGCAGTGGGAGGTTGCTGCTGGAAGTGTGTTTGGACCAGTAGAGGAAATGCAGCATCCATGTGGGCGCTGGGCCATCTCACCAGCTAGTTTGAATTGGCTGAGCTGAACTCCAGGTTATAGCTGGGCACATGTCAGCAACCCTGCAGAGCACAAACCTGTGCTAGGTGTGTTTTCCCAAAGGGCATGATCCTGGCCCTGTGGAAATCAGATGGAGGTTTGTCAGCAGCTCCAGCTGGAGCAGAGCTGTACCCTTTGTCACTACAATTATTTCAGGTCTACTACATATGGATTTTAGCTAAAAAATCCCCTCAGGAATGCTCCTTGTTTACAAAATCACCTCCTGCTCTGACTGAAACATTTGTATCTCAGTTGTTAGCCACAATAATGAGTTGACAATTTCCTCCAATTGGCACATTTCATTCAAGACACATTATTGTAACCACAGCTGCCTAGCATGTACAAAGCCAGGTTCACCAAAAGTGCTGTTTACTGACACATGAACAGAAAAGCCTTGAAGTCCATTGTTTTCTTCTTGCCTTTTGACTAGGAATGATGTTTCCTAGGCAGGTGGGGGGAAAAAATCTTTAAATATACAGGAGGAGGCAATGTTTTGGGGTCTCTGGTGTGAGTTCCTGCTTGTGTTTCCAGCCCAGCTTGAGAAGCAGTTTCAGCAGCTGGCACAGACTGGGGTGAGATGTCTCACAACCCATACAGAGCACTCCTAGTTCAGAAGAAGTTGGATCCCCAACAGAACAGGAGAGACAGCTTCACCGTGAAAGAAAAGAAACAAAATCACTGGACTCCATTTCATCTTCCCAAAGGGTCAGGGAAGGTGAAAGGGGAGGGGGGGAGAACTCCAACTGCAGAGGCTTAAATCTATTTTAATAATGTCTCACGGCCTTGCGGTGCACATGAAAGACAATGGGCGTGTACAATTAATAATGATTGGTTTGCCATTACAGTGATAAATAACTTTAAATAGCTCTTTAGAGCAATGTTTAGGGCCTTCCTTTCCCTCTTCTTTCTCTTTTTTTTTTTTTTTT